>VXBB01014621.1:376900-410516 GCA_013399915.1 Illadopsis cleaveri
CCCTCCTCGTCCCACGGAAAAAAAAAAAAAAAAAAAAAAAAAAAAAAACAAACCACAGAAAAAAATCAGGGTTACATGATAAAAATGCTTCTTCAAGATCAAGTTATGAAAAATAAGAATGGCTTAAATGCATTTCTGAATTAGAAGTAATCAATTTGGTGGTGTAATAGAAAAACTCTTTTGATCTGTTTGGCTTATTTGTTTCTTGGTTGTTTTTTTTTTAATTTTGAGCCATCCATCCCTCTAAAGCTCTGAACAATTCCTGCATTATCTCAGTAGGCAGTACTGATTCAAAGGAAGGATTAGTCACAAATCTGTGCCACTCCAGAGCCACTAAAACAGCAAGCTGGTGGATGGGAAAAGGGCATATGCATCTGATAACTAAGATGACCTTTCCTACAGATATTTGTGTTTGATTACCAGTATCTTTTCTGGTTATACAGTTCCACTGTAACATCCCAGCTCTTCCTGAATTGTGGAGACAAAAATAAGACAGTCTTTACCACACCACAACAGTGCTGCTTATGCAGTGCAAAATCATGCAAAATCACTGGAACAATTTTATTCTTCCAGATAATGAAGATACTTTTATAGGCCCTATTAAACCCAAGCATCAGTACCAACTTCAGCATTAAATTGTTGAATATGGAGCAGTTTTCCTATGGGCAATTTATGACCAAAGGAAATATTCTAGCCTTGGTATTTTTATAGCATCCATTAATTTTTGAACGGAGAATGGAGCTACCCAAGATTTAAAATGGTATTCAAAGTGTCCTCTACTTTGAAGAAGAAAAGTAACCTGCATTGCAATCCCGTGCCACAGCCCCCAAAAGATGAAACAATCCCTGGGTGCAACTGGTGTTGCCAAAGCACACTCATTTAGTCAGCCACCATTCTCCTCAAGAGACATCCTGCCCATTTTGGTTACAAAACAAAACCATCCTGGCCTTTTATCTCACTTCTCTGCTCAATAACACTGATGCCCATTGTCAAAGTGCACAGACAGATGTCCTTAAGCCCTTTGCATGTGCCACAGACCTTGTTCCCTGAGCTCTTGCTGCTCTGACATCTCAGCTCTGCCCCCCTCTCTCACTGGCGGCTGCCTTTCCCAAGGCTTCCAAGCAAACACCCTGTAAACCCAACACCCAAGACGAGAAGCACAGTTCATGAGCTGTTTACCAGTGACTTATTACCAAGTGCAGCATGAACTGAGAAAAAAAAAAAATTAACTGTTATTTTTGTTGCTCTAATTTAGAAAAAGAGGGCACAATTTCCTCCAGAAAGCAGATGCCACAGAATTATTAGTGAGTGTTTCCTGGTATTTTGTTCACAGTTTAAACATTCAAATTGGAGTTGTAATAAGTGTTTGTTGAATGTTTAGCACAGTTAAGCCCAATTTTTATCTAGAGAAGTATAATTTCAGATGTTACAGTTCACCAAAAAATTCTGAATGCCATATTTGTTCAGAGTGGCATTCCTCCTAGGATCTACAACTCCAGAGCTACACTGAAACATAATTAACAATATAACATATCACTGCAGCTTCTCTGCATTTCCACTTGCAAACAAACTGGTGCTAAACTCTGTCATATCCCAGCAGCGCTCTCTTCTCAGCTTCCCTTCCTCCTCACCTCAGCTTCCCTTCCTCCTCATCCTCCCCCTCTAAATTCAGAGACACAAATCTACAGAAAATGTGCCAAGACACTTTCTAAAGAGATGTAAAAAGGAGAATAGTGTTGTGTATATTCCTCACTCAAAATAAGCTTATGTGCCTTTTATACAGTCCATATGCTTATTTTCTTAACAATTTCTGAGACTCCCATACTGATACCAGACACGAACATGCCATAATGTTCCTTCCTCAGTTTCAGGGTTTTTCCCCCTGAGGATATTGCTCCTCTGAACATTTCCAGAACATCTCCAACCTCTCCCAAGTTCAGCACTGGCTGTGCTGGCACCGTGCAAACACAGCTCGAAACACCACGGAGCCGTTTTTAGCTCCCATGCTGCCTGAGGCTGAGCATCTTCCCCCTCATCACATCCCATTTAGTGATGAGCCATCTATCCTCATGCTTTTGAATGCTACACTCTGTCTTAGGAGATGGAGCCTTAAAAAGACATGCTCCAACAAAAGAGCATGTCTCTGTGTGTTCTGCTGTCAAGGTCTTTGCCCCCAAATCAGAACGAGGTCTTATCCTGCACCTCTTTTGTTCAGTTGTATAAATAGACTGGGCCTGCTGTCTTGCCAGAGCAGTTCAGACTGACACAGGAGAAGTGAAGCCAAATCCCCCTGCCAGCTCCTGGTAAGACATCTGAACAAATATCCCCATTTTGGGAACAGCTTAACTTCAAATGGTAATTACGTCTCACCTTTGAGGGGCTCCTGCTTTCCTGAGCCTGAAGGCTGGACCGCCTCCCCTGCCACAGCCACAGCCAAGGGACCTGCTGCCATCCCTACACCAAATGTGACTCCTGTCAGACGGCAGCTTGGGCTGTCAGCCTTGCTTCTCCTGCTCCATGAAAAACTGGAAAGTCTCAACAAGGAACCTGGGATTACGGGAGACATCCTTTGCCCCGGAGATGGCACTGCCGGCTCTTATCTCTGCTCTCCAGTTCTCAGCCAGGAATAGAGCACTAACAAATGCACTCAATCCTACACTGAAAGGCAGCCAGACAGAAAGGCCTGGGCTGGAAATCCCAGCTTTTTGGTGGCTTTAATCAAATAGAACAGCACTGGGAGGAGAGGTGAGAGTGGCAGTGGGGAGGTACTGAGCCATTCAAATTAAAATTGACCTTTTTTTTTTAATTTGCTTCGATTCACCTCTAATGTCACATGCTTTTTCACAAATTCTGAATAGGTACAGAAATGAGGCCAAGATACAGATTAAAAAAAAAAAATTACCATTCCCTCTCAAAATGTATGCCTAGAAAAAAATGCATGGTTAAAATATTTATAGTAAGGACTAATCAAGCCATTAAGTCATAAAAAGCTTAATTTTTTTTTTAAAAAGGTGCATCTCTAAAACTCATCTTTCTGTTCTCTGAATAAATTCAGCGCATTTATTTAATTTTAAGCAATAGAACTTCAGGTTCCAGGTTTTACAAAAATCTAAAGAACAAGCAACTGTTAAAATCAGTAAGGTGCAAAGTTTTAATTGACTTTTTTTGCTGTCAGAATGTGGATGTGTGAAATTGATCATCTGGACAAATTTATTCAGCTTTCTTCTATGTTCTGCAGACCACCAACTGCTAATAAAGATGTCTTCAGCAGTTCTCTCCTTACATGACAAAGTTTAACTTTCCACAAAGGCTGGATTGTTAACCATTAATTAACACAATGAATATACAGCTGAATGTCTCATTACATCCCTTTGAGATAACTAAGTTTCTGTAACAACATTCAATTTCCATGCTAAAATGTGTGAATTATTGTAGTTGACTCAAACCAAGAAATTGTTTCCCTTTAAATGGGATTACAGCAAGTAGGTTTCCATTTGGAATTATTTTAATACTCAGTAAAGCTAAATGAATTAGTATCATAATATTAGTATCATAATAATCTTAATTTTTTTTTTTTTTTTTTTCTTCAAAACTCGCTAGAACAGAACACACTGAGTCTCTTGGGAAATCTGTTCGAGAAACACACCATCTAATTTATTCTGTTTCACTTTGGAGTGTTACTTCCAGCTACCTGTAACTAATGAGAATCCAGAAGGAGAGAAGGAACATAAAAGTGAGTTACTCATTAATAAAAGGAACTGCGTGGACAGCATGTACTCTCTCTTCAAACTGTAAATAATAAAACTACCAATTCAGAACAGAAAAAGCCAGCACTGCCTTTTCAGTGATGCTTTTTCCTAAAAGCATCATGCTTTATGATAAACAACTTCTATGTTCAAGAGGAGACCTTCCAATCACATCAATAATAGGTTGCTCCCATTAGAAATTGGCTGAGAATTATTTTTATTCAATTTAATTCTTTCTACAATTCTAGCTTTTGCAGCAAACAAATGCAAGTTCAAGGGTAAAGAAAACAAATATTCCTCCAACCCCCACACACTCATCTTTTTGAGCTTTTTTAAGCTCTCTGAGGTAAACAGCAAGCACTTTTACTGACAGGTTCTGAGTAATGATGGGGAAGAGAGGTGAAGTGGTTGAAAGCACCAGTGGCTTCTTAATGTCAACTCTTTTATGTTACTCAGGGAACACATGTTCAATCACTGCTTATGAAACAGCTATGACAACATGGAGAGGAGCTTTTTGCTTGATGTTTGCTTAAATGAAACCCTATTGTAGAAGCAATTGCTTATAGTTTACTTTTTGGCGTGGTTCTTTAGTATTTTCTTGCTAAACAGAAGCAACTCACAGCCTTAATAATAAACTAGTCAGTGGCTGTCTTCTCTGGAGGTTTTGTTACCAAGAGGTTTCACTGCAATACAGCTCTTCTGAGAAGAAATTTAGAGAAAATATCAGAAGGGTGGTAACAACAGAATTTCTAATACAGAGACATTGAGACACTTTAGAAGAACCCCATCCCCACTTAGGGACCTTTCTTTTAAACATGAAAGTCACACCACTGGATGTGATGCCTACTTCCAAGAAACCAGTAGGCTCAGTGTTTCATTTCTGAACACAGAACATAACTATCACATTAAAGCTTTAGCAAAACATGTTTACAGAAGTCCCTGCATTTTTATTATACTGCACTGTGTCTTGGAGAAAGCTTTTCTTAAGTGAACTAAAGCTGCAGCAGACTGAATTAGACACGAAGCCTGAAACAGAGCATATATAGTACATTTAGAAATTGTTTTACAGCACTGAATTTAACCATATCTAAGGCAGACTGTATTAGCAAGATATTTTAAGGCAGTGACTGCAAACCACTATGCTGTTGTTAGCATCTATTTGTTATTTCTTATTAAAGGTACTGTCAACTGCCCTTCTTTCAAGCTGTTAAATAAGGTTCCTCTTCCCTGTAATGTTTTTCATGCATAGATGGTTAAAAAAGGCTTCACAGCAACTTTTCAAAGGCTCAGTTTGAGCTTGGAACGACAGGGCCACGGGACAACTCAGGCTGGACAGGGCTCAGGATTCTCTGGTGCAGCCCAGCTCCAAGGTCAGATGAGGCTGATCACAGCTGTGCTCCCTTGGGGCTGGGAAGTCCCCAGAGGAGAGCTGGCAAAGCCACTGTGGGCAGCTCACACCTCTGCCTTCTTGGATTCTTTTCCTTGTGCACCACATGAACCTCTCTGGCTTGGCCTAGCTGATGCCCTGTGTCTTTGGCTCTCTCTTTTTGACCACCTCCCTCCTCATGGTACCAGAGGCTGCTGCCAGCACCGTCAGAGCCATCTCCTTCCAGACTGAGCCAGCCCATCCTTCAGCCTTTCCTCACAGGGCAACTGCTTCAGCCATGACCATCATGTTTTGGATACTCTAGAAAATGGCTCCTTCCCTGGAAGAGAATGCATCCTGTTTTGCAAGGAAACAGGAAAGGTGAACTACACTGACACACTCCACAGCATCATCTGACTCCCTGTGTCCAGGGAACCTCAATCCAGTGTCCACTGGCTCTGCTACAGGCAGGGTTACAGCTAAATCAGGGTCTTCTCATTACAAAATGTCTCTGTAAAAGCATCCCATCCATCCTGTGGAAGAAGTGGCAACAGAATTGCAGACCTCTGCCCTGCTCCTCAGTTCCAGGGTGGCTTTCCCCTTTTTTTTTTTAAAAAAAAACAAAGACAGTCCTCAAAATTTCTATTCATACAAAGAGCAGAAAAACTACAGCACTCCCACTGTGTTGTGGACTTAAAACAAGATGCCATATGATTGCTTAACACCTTCTTGTGTCATCTGCCAAAGCAAACAATGCTATTCACAACTGGCTAAGCCCTGAGAAATATGCACACTTCAGGCAAACCATATCCTTCTACTTGGTACTATGGGAGAAATTCTAGTTCAAATACTGTTTTTCAGAACTGCTTGTCCACTCAGAGACAGAATTTCTAGACATCATCTTCCCATCTTCTGCTTCCTTTCACCCTCTTACCCAACCAAACCTTATCCACAATAGATGGAAGACAGATACCAAGGTCTCCACATAAATACTTCCAGGACAAATCTTATCAACACTATTTAATGAAAACTCCCTTAATTAAGGACTATAAAATCCACCTTTATAGATAGAAACTGCTTATCAACAAAACATACCATGTATTGCCCAGGAACTAAAGCTATTTTTGATGAGGCAGAGGAAGGGTACAGAATCATCTCAAGGACAATCCTTCTCATCACTCAGTGAAATACCACAGAGCACTTTCATCAGTTAGTATGAAATATTTAAGAGCTGCCAGTGCTTCTGCATCTGTCTGAGCAAAACCAAGGTACCTTGTAATGAAGAAGATATAAAATATCAATGGGTCAGATGCTCAGCTAAAGGATACAAATGACACAAGATTCCAAAGCAGGCAAAACAAAACTTACAAGGGATGTTGAGCCTGAGCAAAGAGTAGTACTTTATACCGACAGAACACCAAATTGTGTGGTGTTGAATGCTGTGCATCTTCCAAGGGCATTTCAACAACTCGAAAGCTGCATTACTAATCACAGTTCCAGGTTGCTCAGGAGCTTATGGACAAACTTCCGGATTTCCAACAGAATGTTGTGAATTGGTTGCAAAGGTAATTGAAAAAGGCTAAAATAAAAGGCTACCCATTTGTCCATGGGGGCTGGAAAGCAGTATAAATTATTCCCTCTGTTCTGCCTCAGCAGGTGTTCTGAACTGCAGGCATAAACATCACTGTGTACTGTGAACCCAGTTCACCTTTCTCTGTTGGATGAAATATGTGGGCAGGATGGGGAAAGACAACAGAGATAGCTTTGCTATTATTATGTATGTAATAAATACTGCTTAATCTGTAGATTAAAAGAAGAAGCAAAATGGAAAAAGCAAGTGCTCCCTGATCTGCCATTGTTTTCCTGGGATCATCCTAGGGATACAGAAAATGGAATATTTTTAATTCAGAGCTGCATCCTTGCAGCATAACCCAGCACAGAAACTGCCCCTACCTTTGAGTTCAGCACAGAAAGATGTGTGTCACATGCCAAAGCAAAGACAGGCAGAAAACTTCTGCTGCATATATTCAGTGCTTTTTGTGCTCTGGGAAGCCAGATGAAATCCTCCTGTCAAAATGCTTCAGCCTGGGTGCACCTGGCCAGAGCTCCACACCCAAAGGCTGCTCAAGGTCTGTCTCCCCATTCAGCGTGCAAACCTGATGCTGGTAAAATCATCACCTCCCTTTGCTGACAGTGTTTATTTTGTCTGCAGTCAGATGAGCTGCCTCAGCCACAGCTAAACCATGTAAAGGACTCCTGCTCCCAGCCCACCCCAGCCCAGCCCCCTTGCTCTGGGCAGAGGCCACACTCCCTCTCTGCAGGATGCCACTGCCCTTCTCTGCCTTGCCAAGGTAAGGGCACAAGTTTGCACGTCCTACCCAATCTTTCAGCACAGCACAAGTTAAACACTTCCACTGGCAGGGTTTTAAGATCCCCCCCCTTGGATGCATTTGAACTGAAGCAGACTGGGTAGCACCTACATACCATGCTACATCCCACGTTTCTGGGAACGATGCAACCACTGGTGAGAAACTGCTGTGGGAGTTGTCTCTGACACCAGCTGGGAGCCACTCAGCCCAGAGTGTGGGGTGGCAGCTACCTGGAGCACAGGGAGAGATGTGTGGGGCTGCCAGGAGGCCAGATCCTTGCAGCAGGGAAGAATGTTTGGCTCCATCCAAGTGGAAGAGGATGGGGCAGGGCAAGACACTATCTAAGTGTTTGCGCCCGTTCCCAGAAAAAAAGACATCGCTGTGCACCTCGTCCTTCCTCAAACAAGAGAATAAAGTCAAATGTAATTGCTGTACAAGCATGGTGGTGCTCTGTCTTTAGTGGGGAATGAAGGTTTTTGTGTATATAAATGATTGTAAAAGATGTAGAGGAGAGCTTTGTACAATGTAAATGCAGAAAAATATTTTCAAAGAAATCAACATTATCCAGTGAGCACTTTACTAAATTAAATTAATTTATAGATGTACATTCATGCCCAGAGAATAAGGCCAGTTGATACAATTTCTACAACAGGAAAAAAAGCTAGCAAATCAACTTAATACACTATTAAATCTTTGTAAACAACAAAAAAATAATAATATATTTTTAAAAATCAACCAAACCCAACCACCTCCGAAAAACCTACTCAGTAATTTTATAGGGAGATAATGAAAGAGAAAAGACAGATAAGTATTGTGATGTTATTAATGCTGGCAAGAAAAGGAAGGAGAAAATGGGCAATTACCCGTAAACACAGCTCCTCAATTGTGTAACAGAGCAAATAATCAGAACAAAGCCCACCACTTATAAGTCAATAAAAGCACATGTATTCATAAAGGCCTTGCTAGATAAACTCACAACACCTTTTCATATTTCTCCTCCATTATCCTTCTGATACAGAGAGTGTTACAGCCTCCTGCTGTGCAGAGAAAGCAGAAGAGGAGGTTCGGATGTGGCCTTAACCAGAAGAAACAGCAGTGGCAGTAGGAAGCAAATCAAAGTCTAATCAAAAACTTGAAAGCAATTGAGAGAAACTGATGGTGGAAGAAGCTAGACTTTATTGTGAGCACAGTAATCGAGTGTTGGCACTGAGTCAAGATAACAAAGAAAATCACTGCACCACTGGCTATCAACCCTGTATCAAGAACTATTTAAATTATGGACAAGGAAAGCAACACACTAGCTTAGGAAGTCGAGGAATGAGTGTCTGTATTCATAACTCATTATCAGAAACATCTCAGACCTACTGAGCTTATTTTGAGAGGACTATGGAGAAGAAAAGGCATGATCAAAACTTCCACAACTGTGCACTCCCACGAAGCAAAGAAATTGAAAAATATAATCACCAAGCCTTGAGCAGCAGAAGTTATAAAGCTCAGCATCCTATGGAGCACCCACACAAATTTTCTGAATGCTTGCTACAGCTCTTTCCTCAGAGGGGGCATCAACTGCATCTCCCTCATCTCCCTGGTCACCAGAAGTCGAGTAAGTCTTTGTAAGATTTCATCACTTTGAAATCTCTGCTCTTCTGTTTATATTGGCAGAAATTAATCCCCAAGGGTAAAAAAATTACACCAAGGCAATGAGGGGAGCTATCAGTCAGACAGCATTATTATTGCTTCAGCTTCATCTCCTTAGGAAACCAGGCTGAAATTAATATAGTCAAGGCAGAAGGGAAGAAATAACAAACATAAATCTAAAATGAGAGAAAACTTCTAAACCCAGAATTTTTAAGTCAAGTACAGAAGACATTATTTCACGTGAGGAAAGCCAGATTTGGGAGCTTTTCACAAACAGATCACCATTTCTGACTTTCTAGGATTTCTGCTAAGCCATACTCTTAGGCTGCAGTGAAAATCTGGATGATCCCCTTGTAAAAACGCAAACGCCAGAATCTTAATCCATTCTAACACAGATGTTTGACTGTCTAAATACTTCTGCCAGACAAGATCACTTGGATTTACTTTTGTAATTCTCCCCTTTCAGTGCTGGGGGTGATCCCATGGGTCTGGGCGACCAGTCTGGATGCCACAGAGTGCAAAAAAATCAATCCAAAATCCTGAACTGTTCCACTGCTCACAAAACTATTTGAGAGAAGGAGGTGAACCCTAGGGAGACACTGCAGTGCATGGAGGCTCTTTGGACATGAAGAAGTGGAGATAACACACCAATTTCCCTCACTTTTCCCCCAAAGCCAGTCAAGAGGATGCCACGCCCAGAGAACTGAGTGTGGTCCTGAGGAATCTTCACCGGGAGGAGAAATCAACGAAGTACAGCAAAAAGGCCAGCAGGTGTTCAAGGAACATATAATCTTGAGCTGGTGGAGATAACTATACAAATGATTCCTCACAGATCTTCCATCCCAGGTTTTAGAAACTGAAGGAAGCAGCTACATTCTGAAAGGCTCATTAAAAACCTTCATCTGTATACTAATAGAAAATATTATTTGTTAACAGGACAGTCAGTAAATGGAAGGGAACAGTTCTGCACTTTCAGACAGATTAAAAATATGACCTGAGTTTCTATCTCTCTGCATTTCATGATTTGCATCAATATTGTTAAATTTGTCATAAAGTTCATGTATATTTTTATAGCATGTTGATGTGTTATGCTGTTTTGCCTTAATTTGTAACTGTCATGACCCATCTAATTTAAAAAAAAAAAAAAAGAAAAGAGACTGGTCTCTGCTCCAACAGGGTGTATTACAAAACCAAGGTACAGAACTAAACCTTCACTCTAATAGTACACTAAACTGTGTGCTTTTAGAAGTTACATGGGTATTTACATTTAAGTTTCAAATTATCTTATTTATATATGTATTTACTATCAACCACAATGTAATATTTCAAAACCATCACGGCATGAACATTCAAGTTCAAAATTTCAAAGAGAACATTATAAGTTGAAACAAAAAAACCTCAGTAACAGACCATTGTCATCCCCATGACTTCTTCAGTCAGAAAAGGTAAACAAAGTGTCATTGTCTTTCCTTCAGCTGTTCTTAAGGTCTCTGTTTGATCAAACTTTTCATCAAGAAATGTGGGGTGTTTTTCCTAGAAGGTGATGAAGTTATACTGTGTAAGTCAAAATGGCCTATATATTTTCACATTAACCAATCCTAACCACAATGCCCCCAAAGGTAGACAGTAATTTTATCTATTGCTTCAGGAATTTTTAATCTTTTACTTCTCTGTTTGCTAAAAACACTTCCCTGCTCTGCAGAGTCCACAAATGACTTCAACAAATGCTGAGAAGCATCATTTATAACTGGATTAAGAAACAATTCTCTTACTGCCAACATTCCGTGACAATCAGAAAGAAAAAAAATCCTCATGTGGGATCTAAGTACAGGGACATTCCTTGCAAACACAGAAAGCTGAAAGTCAGTGATGTATTTTACCTGGTTCTCTAGGCATATATTTTGTATTCACAAACGTACGTTAGTTGTTCATTATCTCGTCCGTGCAACTTAAATTATGGACTTCATGCAAAACGGTTATGTTTCAAATATGTGTTGTAATATACTTAAGCAGTAAATTACTCTCTAGCCTTAGTGTTGTCACCACTGATTAATTTGATCATATAAACATAATTGCAGGAAGGAGATGTGCTTAAAAATCGCACCTGGTGCACTTCTGATCCCTTTTCTGCGGGAGAAAAAGTCATTTCAATTTCCTTGCCGATGAGAGGCAGCCTATGTATGACACCGCTTAGCGGCTTCCTCTAAAGGTTAATAATACCTGGCGCTAAAAAACATTAAACCTGGTTAGTCCGGAAGCACCCAGGGCAGGGAGGCACTGGCGGATCACCCGCGACCTATCCCGAAGAACGCCTGGGACACGGTGGTCGGGCACGGGACATCACGTCCCCAGGACCACCNCAAAATACCGATGGCGGGCTGACTCAGGCTGCCGGGAGAGGAGAGCTGGCTGGGACACCCCCTCCCCTGCAGCAAGCGCGGAGGGACGCACCTGCCGAGGGTCCCTGTCCCCCGTGGCCCTCACAGCGCACAGAGCTGTCCCGCTGCAAACTGATTGTCGGGGGGAAGGGCAGGTCCCGGTGCCCTAAAAACAACTGGGAAAACAACTCTTACCTGGAGCCTTGCTGACTTTACTCCCTTTTCTTTCCTCTTTTTTTGGCTGCAGTCCCTCAAACTGCACCAGCAAAATGACACAGGACATCCTCCCACTCCTGCCCGACGCAAGCAAGCGAGCGTGTGACAAAAAGTTGGCACCTGGGTGTAGCCATATGTGACCCTTTTTGGCTCCGAGCCTCGTTACGTCGCACAGGGAGAGGCTGTGGTGCAGCTGCACGCCTCTGTCAAGGCTGCTGGCCTCTGGGACGTGCCTTCATGCAGGAGTTTGGAAAAATCCAACCTTGGCCTGAAATCAGCAGTCTTTGCCATTTTCTGCTTAACATGGTGAAGAATGCAGCAAGTTCTCGATCTTAAAGACTGTGTTTCAGTGGAAACACAAAGTTATCATCTTTAGGCACGTTCTACCACATTATACCAAACTGGCTTTGAAAGCTTTTTGAAAGATCTAGACATTCTGAGCATAGCATAGATTTGTTGGGTTTGGTTTTTAAATTGTACTAAAAGGACTCTAGACTATTTTGAAATCACTTTAAGTTGTTTTGAAATTGCACTACAATCTATATATATACATATACATACATACACACATGTATATATATATATATAAATATGAGACTTCATCCAGCTGTTTTTCTAAATCCAGTCAGAGACAAATGAAAGGGAAATCTGCACAGAGATTTTCCATTTAAACTCAGAAACTTCCCATTTATATTCTGAGAACTGGACAGTGCAGACAAAGGTGGGTATCTTATCTGTGTTTTTCAGTGCTAACACTACAAACCATGTCAAGTTTCTCATCATATTTATTTATGATAACAAATAAAGAGAAACAGAGGATTAGAATTTTATTCCATTTTGAAAATGAAGTTGGCTTTCATGAACCTAAAATCCCTTGGTTTTACTTCTTGCATATTTTTGGCATGACCTAGAATATTTAGGATCTATTTTTAACATTATTTAAACCATGTTGTTAAAATAATCCTATTTACAATGGCAACTTTAAACACAAATAACTCAGGTGATGGCTTAGAATTGGTTGATTATGTTGCATTTTTATTAGATCTTTCCAAATGTCCTCTTAAAGTACAAGAGCTGTACTTTGGAGTCCTGCCAATACTCCCTCTAAAATATTTTTCTTAGAAAATAATTTGCTGTATCTACCTTCAATTATTAGTCTCTTTGCCATTTATTTCATTATTTGGGCAGATGGCTTGATTTCTCAGAAAACTCTTATGACTACTATTTTTAGCTTAATGACAAAAATAACTGTTAGGTGTCTTTCCTTTTCCAGGTTATGAGGAAGGTTTCTTCAGAAGAATGATCCTGCAGTTATTCTCTCACAAAGCTAGTATTTGTACTATAGATTTCCATTCAGCAGCTCCTTTTTCCAGCAGAAATTGAAATTGAGTGTGCTGGTCACCTTCAGGGCTTGCTTTGTGCAAGAACACATGAGCTAAGGAGGATACACAGGTATTAGTGCCAAGGTCCTGCCCTGCACTTAACTTGGCAACGTGAAGGCCTTGACATCCTTCTGGCACACTTGTGTGTCTTCGGAGGGAAAATCCAACCTGTGGATTCCTCCAGGCTGAGGCAGTTGTAGGAGTTCTGAGGTAGCAGGAGATGTTCCTCACCTTTCCTGATGCAGCTGGCATATGCTGTGTGCAGGTGGGATTTCATGTGTAGGGTTTAGAGTGGAGCACTTCAGACACCTGCTCTGACTCAGATCCAGCCTGGAGGAACCACTGATGCCTATGGAGGGAGATGATTACTCCATGATGAGTTCTTCAGGGATGTGCATGTTCCCAGTGTGGCACCGAGAGAAAAATCCTTTTTGCAAAGGAGTGAATTAGATACCTTAGTGGTGTTCAGTAGTGGAAAGCTGCTTTGAAGCAGCTGGGATCAATTTATTTTCTGCTGCGGGCATGCCTTGACAAAAATGTGGAGCTTCCATACTTAGAGCCACAACTGGGTTTCTCTTTAATTTCTTTATTATCTACTGCTATTTCTTTATTTTCTCTTTTTTTGTAGCAAAATCAATGTGACTTTAAAAAGAAATTTTGTATTTGTAAGTCTTGCTGAGAAACTTTTCATATTGTAGCCCTGTGCAGTTTCGACATTTTTAAATATCTGGAGAATTAGGAAAAAAATCCAAGTATACTTTAATAATATTCATGCCAAACCTGTCTTTCTTTATATTATATTGTACATATTGTTGAGAGTTTCAGATTCCTAAAGACGCTTCTAATGAAATCAATTGCTATCAGAGGAAACAAACTAGTGAGGAAAATACTGTAGATGACTGTTTTTGAATTCCAGTTGTGAAATTTAAGAAGAAGATTATGGTTTACTGTGGTGCCCAGGAGACAGGGAACAAAGTCAGTGGCCCAGATCCTTGCTAGTCCTGTGACCATGTTCCATGTCCCACTTGGCATCTAAAATTTTAAAGATAAACAGGACATAAATAAAGTAAAAATTAAACCCAAAAGTCAGACTTTTATGACTGTTTTGCTCTCTGTGGTGGGCACTGGCAGGACAGTGTGGGGAAGAGGATTACATCTGGGAAGCAGTAAGGAGCTGCAGGAGCACCATCCTTCTCCATAGGCCACCTCACTGGATGGGCCATGGAGAAGACGTCCTGCCAGAGGCCCTTCCCTGGGGATTGAGCTTTGCTGAGTTGGGTTTTCATAGGATCTGAGCAGCCATGATACTGGATGTAGCAATGTACCAGAGACTGAGGCTGCCTTTTAAGCTGGAGACAGAATCTTGCCACAGTAAAGGCTTCTGAACTCTCTCCCTTCTGCCAGAGCACTGATTTTAGAAAGTTGACATTTTGAACTCCTTAAAAGCATCAACTACAGAGGTGCAAAATAAATGAATATTCCTTGCGGGGGTGGGGGGGGGAAGAAAGAGAAAAATTCTTAGATAAATAAGATGACAAAGCTAAATAGAAGAGATAGAAGAGATTTTATCTGAAGGTAAAAGACATTTTTCCAGAAGCAGAAGTTATGTGCAAAGGGAACTTACACAGATCCTAAACCTAAAAAAATTAGGCTTAAAAATATAAATGAAGAGTTTGTAGAACAACTTGCTAAAGGCAAGTATAAAAGTTAGTCATAAAACCTTAGACCACAAGAACTAGGAAGTTCTGCAGAGCTCAGGGATTACTAAGAAGTAGGAGGATCACAAAAGGCCATGAAAGAGGTACTAATGCAACTCTTTCTTTGCAGTGTTCTCTACCAAAGAGCTTGGAGACATTCATATCCATCCACTTTCTTTACAAAATCAGGTCTGCAGAGTTATCTCATATTGAATGGTTGGAAGAAGAAACAAAAAGCTCATATAAGAAAAATGGATAATAGAATCAGCTTGCCTGAGTCCTATTCACCTGGAAGTATCTTGAGAGGTCAGGTGTTGAACAACTGTCCCACTAAGTTTGAGGTAAATTTGCCATTCAAATACTTTTTGAGTACCAAATAGGTACAAAGTCTTGAGAAGGGCTCCAGAGAGTATTTGTGTTTGAGACAACCATCTTAAAAATAACCTAAAAAACAGTATCACTTGGCATATTAATAACTCTGAACTAATACCATCCTGGCCTGTATGGTATAGTGCAATAGTGTGGCCAGCAGCACCAGAGCAGTGATTGTCTTCCTGTACTCAGCACTAGTGAGGCCACGCCTAAAATTCTGTGTTCAGTTTTGGGCCCCTCACTACAAGAAAGACATTGAGGTGCTGGAGCTTGTCCAGAGAAGGGCAATGGAGCTGGTAGAGATCTGGAGAACAAGTCCTATGAGGAGCAGTTGAGAGAGCTGGAATTGCTTAGCCTAGAGAAAAGGAGGCTCTAGAGGGGGACCTTATCACTCTCTGCAAATATCTGAAAGGAGGGTGTAGCCAGGTGGGGTTTGATCTGTTCTCCCAGGTAACATGCAGTAGGGTGAGAGGAAATGGTCTCAAGCTGCACCAGGGAGATTTAGACTGGATATCAAAAAAACTGCCCTCACCTAAAGGGTTGTTCAGCATTGGAAGAAGCTGCCCAGGGAAGTGGCTGTGTCCCCTTTCCTTGGAGGTGTTTAAAAGATGTGTAGATGTGGTGCTTAGGGACACGGTTTAGTGGTGCACTTGACAGGGCTGGGTTAATGGCTGACTCAATGATCTCAAAGGTCTTTTCCAACCTAAAGGATTCTGTGATCCTATTGTATGATTCTATTGTATAATTCCTATGAGGAAGCTGTGCCTCTTCCCATCTCCTGGGGGCTTCATCAAGCTCCTTCATATGTAAATGATCCACTTCATATAGACTTCTAAATTCCATTAATACTTCTGTCTAGGTCTTTCTGGAAAGAACTGTCAAGACATTTATAAGGAGTCTCAACTACCTTGAGATTAAAAGGATTAATAACTATTTAAAGGCGCATCACAGGATATTAAAGAAAGTCATCCAGATTCAACTTCTGTCTCACAAAACAAGAAAAGAGTCACTGAATGAAATCCTTAGGCAGTGTGTTTGCAACAAATAAAAAATAAGTACCTGTTCTATGCCACACATTAAATGACACTTTGTCCATATGATCAGAGAATGAAATAGAAACAAAAATCATAAATGAGTAAAAAAGTTCAAATTATGGGAGAAATATTTACCAGGCGCAATTAAACACAAAAATTGAGATTCCCAGTTCTTTATATATTTGAGGCCTCTAATAAATGACCCAAAACAACAAGGCTTATAATAGGGTACAGAAACAGAAAAGCAAATGCATCATCTGTGTCTCAGCTTCTTGCAGCTTTAAAACTTGTGGCCTTTTCTTGAGGAAAGCTCAGACTCTGGAGACATTCAGAAATCTTCTCAGAGAGAATGTTAATTGGGAAAAGTGACTAGGAATACTAGATTTTTTTGTTTACTTATTTACCCAATATTTCCATTAAAATATCTGCAGCATGAGCACTGCATGGAGCCCTCCCTAGTTTGCATAGCACAATTATGCTACAATTATAACAGCATCTTGTTCTTGTTGCCATCACACCCTCGTATTGATCAAAAGCAGGATAGGGCCACCAACATGCTGGCCTTCAGCAACTGGCCTCTAAATTAGCACAAAGCAAGAGTGAACTCCACAGAAGTTGAAAGCAACAAAAATCAAGCTTTTGATTAATGAGATTGATTACCTGCATGCATCCAAATACATGGAAACTTCCACAGGCAGACATCCTGTCGGCTGTGATACAGCATTAAGCGTCATGTCTTGCTGCCACCTCGAACAGAACTGACAGCTCTAAATGTGCTTTGAGTTAAAGCACTCTAAGGGGAAGGGAGGAGATTACATTGCCCAGAGGATCTGCAGCTGAAATGTGTGTTTGTATCAGAATGACAAAGCCAGGGTTTGAACAGAGATGCTGCTTTTTCAGCCCAGAGTTGGCCCTGACAGGTTGCATGTGAGATGTGCCCTGCAGATATCCAGTTCCTGCCTCCTGCCCCTCCCCATGTCCAGGCTCACACAAGAATTCATAAAAGCCTTAGAGGATTTAAATAGCCTGGTTACAAAATTGTATTGAAGCATAGCTACTGATGCAAACTGTACAGCCTGTTGGCACTGCATGAATCACGCCAGGCCTAGAAAGAGTCTACACTGATTCCAAGTGTGCTGTATTTCCATTTCCAAACTGTTCTCTTTTCATATTCATATTGTGTGTTGCCTTCATTTAAATTATTTTCTTTCTTTCTTTTTTTTTTGGTTTTCTTTTGCATCTGTTAATGCTTTTGCCAAGTCTCTGTATACATAGCTAATTTCCAAAGTTCCCCTTGTCCTGTTCTGTGTTTAATCTCCAGTTCTTCCAAAGAAATATACACAATGGCAATCAGAAATTGAGATAAAGAAAGAAGCATCTCTTGGACTAGTTGTCACAAACAAATCCCTATTATAAACAGAACCAAAAGAATAAGGAAAGGGTTTTTCCCACTATAAAGTTGTTTTTTTGCATCCCAGATATACACACAGTGGATTTGTGTCCTACCATTTTGGTCATCCTCACTTCTTTTGTATGAAAAACTTGTGCTACCCTTTGAAGGCCACTTCTGGTTTCCAAGGGAGCTGCTCCCAAGCCACTGCCATGGGGAGCACAGGCACACAGGCAGCCTCACCCACAGCTCATGCACCATGCCATTGACAGCATGCTCGTCAAAGGATGGAGAAGAAGGAAGCCCAGTCTGGCTGGTGACAGATGCCACTGAGTGGGCTCCTCGCTGAGATGGCTGCTGTGAGGCATGGTTGTGTTCAGGAGATACACTTGAGAGTGGCTACAAAACACCTTCCATTAGGAGCCTGCATTTACAAAGTCAGACATAACTTTGGTGGATCTGATGCCTTTGGGGATTAATGGGCAAGACAGGCAGCTCTGTGTGCTGCAGCTGCTGCCATGAAATCATGACACTGTTGTTCCACGCTCACTTCCAAAAATTATAGAAGCACTTGTAACAAATACAGTTGTTGATAAATCCCTGGAATAGTCTGCTGGGCAAAAAGTTCATTAAAAGTCACATTCAATTAACAAATGACTGTCACAGCCAGATGTGTATATCCTGAGGTACAGTTTAATATATGTCAGACACAGACAAAATGACATGCTAAATGATGATTAATGCTTAGCTGACAATTTCACAGAGCATCACACTAAGTGAAGGAATGCCTCTGAAATCAACAGCCTAATTTACACAGTGCCAGCTAACTTGGGTGAAAATATGAAATAAAAATAGACGATATATTAAAAAAAAAAAGAGAAATGCAATGTGCTTGCAGTCATTCCCCAGTCTATATTTCTGTTTCACCCATCTGGGCAAGAAACATTTCTTTTTCAGGTTAATAATTAGACAAAGATTTTGTTTGAAGTAATGAACCAAAGCAACAGAGCTCTAAGTGCATTCCCCAAAAGACAAAAAAGGCAAGGTAGGGTGTTAAATGTGACTGAGTGGGTTTCTGGAGAGAGCATCACACAGAGGCTCAGAAGACCCAAAGTGGAGGTGTTCATGAGCCTTTCCAGAGCTCTGTGAAACATCCTCCAGGCCTGACACATATTATTGTGATGTTACAACAGAAAGACAGGCAGCTGAAACTGTGTTTCATTATATGAGTGTGCTGGCAGCAACATTGAGTTAAGGATTTCTTCTGCCTACTTCACAGATGGTCACTTTTAGCTCTATGAAAAGGTGCATCATCTCCCACAAATGGCTGTGGGCTCATGCTGGATCCAGGAGCAGCCAAAGGAGCATAGGGTGGGCCACAGGCACTAGTGAATATTGCCAGAGGATTATCATGAAAGCATGGTCTCCACCAAGCTCTGTTTCACTGCGACCATCAACAGTGCTTAATTGTCAGGGTCAGGACCTGGGCTGACTTGGCAGAGCTGTGTGTCACCAGCTGGAGTGCAGACATGGTCTTTTGCTGGGGTGATGTCCAGTTTATGCACTGGCATTTAAAGAGAAGACACTGACTCCTTTTGTCCCACAGCTCCAAGTTCCTAGTGCAACTGAAGCAGTGCAGAAAAGTGCAACTCAAGCAATGTAGAAAGGTTGCCAGGCCATTACCTGTGTTCTAATAGTTGAGTTTTGCAGCATGGGGCACAGCAAAGGTACAATGCAGGCACTGGAAAATTGCACTGTTTGCTTTATAGCAGTGAGAAAAACAATGAAAATTGCTCTTGCTTTGTGAAATGGTTTCTTAACAGTCTCTGGTGTTCATGATTTTGTCTTGTCTACTCAGTGACCCCTGAACCTCTGGTGACAGAAATTACTTAGCAAGTTAGTTCGGTTGGAAGATTCACACAGTTCCTGAACTCTGTGGTATTGAATTCTGGACCAAATGCACCAGTTCTTTATACATTTATCTTTATTTTAATTTCTTCCTCATTCTATTGGAAAGGTACAAGGAAGTTAGAAGACATTTACTCATGTGGCTGTCTGCAAGATGTTTCTTTAGAACTAAGGTCAGTTCAGGCTCTCAGAGCTGCTAATAATGGCTGCTGCAGTAATGTCAGAAACTGTATGAATTCCTAAGCTGAACATTTTCACTTTTTCTGAGCTATCTGCCCTCTGCACACCATAGCACCAGTTAGACAAAAGGATTATATGGGATGGGGACCCAGTCCCAGGTAGAAATGTTGGGAAATTGTCCTACCAGGAGCAGTCTTGTCAGATGTCCAGAATAAGCTGTAATTACTGGGGAAAAGTGCTAAAGAGGCAGTAAATTGAGAAAAAAAATAGTTGAATATGAAGAATAATCTCCAGTTTTCACAGTCTACAAGGGCCAGGTTCACAGCATTCCTCTTGTTCATTTGTTTATGTCATGGATATACAGGCTGCAGTGGCATCTCTGAGGTCTTCTCATGCTATTTATAATGTACTTGATACTTCTGTAAGTGTTTTACAATATTATTGTCTCAATTTTTACTCTTTTTTAAAATTATTTGTTTTCAAGTAAAGGAAATTATAACTTCTCTTTCAGCTATAAGTTCCCAGGTCTGGGAATTGGCTTAGGAGAACTGCTCTTTTCATATATCAGTCCCAGCTAAACGTGTGGCATGTTAAGGTACCCTGCTTACCTTGGTCATCTCGAAAAAGCCAGGTTGTTCCTCAGACTTTTGTTGAGAGCCCTCTTTAGTAAGCAGTGTGTAAAGGAGCTGGAACTTTTAAAAGGACATAAACAGGACTCTCAGTGGCTGCAACAGCTGGAAGAGCAAACTAGCACTGAGATGTGTCAGTGACAAATGAAACACAAATCAGTAGGCAGACAAAACGCAAGAGCAACAGCATTGCGGAGAATTATCTGCATGTCATCACAAGATGATTGGAGAACTGATATTACAGGCATCCAAGCACATCACTATCTATTAATTTGATGTTAGTTGTCATTTAAATTTAGTATTTGAGTAGCCTGGACTAAAAAGTTTCAGATATAAAAGACACTAAATGCAGTAATTTGGACTAAAAGAAATCAGACAATAGAGTGGACTTGAATCTGAGTTTCCACTTCAGATGTAGGGATCATTATCAAGAATGATGTAAGCAGTAATAAGCTTGCATTGTATCTTCCTGGGAGGTACTGATTTCATGGCTGGCTGAGAGTAGTCTCCAGAGACAGAGCACGTGGATACTGAAAAGCAGAAAAAAATCAATTCTCAAAAGGGGTGAAAGGACTTTTTGTCTTAAAAAAAAAAAAAAAAAGAAGAAGAAAAAAAAGACAAGAGAAGATGTTTCATGAAAGAACCTCTCAGAATGAATCAGCTCTTTGGAGTGCATCAAGTTAGCTTTACAAAACAGATTGTTTCTATGTATTCACCATTCAGGAACCCTCAGTGACTAAGTGAATTAATTTCTTTCAGGAAGTTTCTCAGAAGTGCCTCACCAACATTACTGGAGAATTAATCTTTATAATTCAGTTGTCAAGCAGTGTGACTGATCACCTACAGTCTAATTCTTGCTCCCTCATTAAATGGTCTGTGTTTCAAAAAGACATTTTCTCCTAAAAAAAAAATCATCACCTTGTCACAAAAATAATCTCAAATTTAAGCAGCCTTGAAGATCAAAGTTTTTTGTGTTTATTAGTCTCAGGAAGTGAACATGTCTAGGGCATAGACAATGGATTTGAAGACACAGACTGACCCTCTTGAATAATGTTGTATAAGATTATCCAGGCTTTTGTAAGATGGGAGTATAAATAAATCAGAAAATCTTTAAGATCTTTAAAGAGAATGATGGATTTGGAGGTCCAAAATATCATCTCAGGAAATGAGACTGTAGAGAAAGAGATTAAGGATGGAAATACCTGAGATTTGATCAGTTTGAAGGGAGGCAGCTTGAGCAAGAATCTATCCAACAGAAAGATCATCAGCAAAGGGTTGGGGAGAGAGATGAGGTTTTAGAAAGCAGAACTGAAATATGTCTCCCCTGGTGGTAATTAAAATATGAACTGTCCAATGAAAACTACCAAAACAGTTTCAAGAAGAAACCATATTCAAATAAAAGTTGGATGTGATCAGATGGTGCCAACTAGAAATTTTGTCCTTACCCAGAGCCACTGAACAGGCCTATCTCCAGTTTATTCATACATTATCAGGCTGCCAGAGCACCACCTCCGTTCACAGACTGTCCATGTTGGTGAGAACAGCTGTAATCACTCACACAAAAGTCCAATGACTACAGAAATGGTGCATGTGGTCTTTCCGTAACTCAAACTTACAATGAAGTTCCTTCCTGCCACAATAATTTAGCAACAGTAAAGGGTTTGGTTACTGTGGAATGCAAAAGTTTCAACTCATCACTCTGTAGGGGACACACAGCCTGAGGGTTTTTTCCACTTCCATAATCCCTGAAAGACACGTTTCCTCTAATTGTCCACTAGAAAATATTATTTCCTCTTCAGATTTGTAGACATAGCATGGGATAGTTTACAATGTACACAGATGGCTGGTCTTCTACATCAAGAAATCAAATTATTTGAGAGACTGTCACTGAAAAGTTCATTTGCTATATTGTTTAGACTTTATGCAATGTTTACTCACTTGAATGCGCTTTTAAATTTAATAGAGCTGCTACTATAAATAAGTCTTCACATAGAGGACAGACAATGTGGTTTTTGCTACATGGAAAGTGCTAAATGCAGACATATTTTTTCTGGTTTGGTTGCAAGAGAACAGAGAATTTCCTCTGCTACACTACAGATGTGAAATATGCAGCAAAAAAGATGTTTCTCAATCAGAAAACCTGACACTTTTTTTTTTTTTCAGTTTGTGTGTGTGCTTGGGGTGTTTGGGTTTTTTTTAGTTTCGTTAATTTAGAACAATACAACTTGATCATGAGAGAATAATGTCTGGAATCAGAATGTGAAAATAAGAAAAGGAAAAAATGCTTTTCATTGAAACACTGAAACACAATGAAAAAGAATAATCTTCAAAACTTCAGTTTTAATTAGCACCTACTAAAGTACAGCCTCACATCCAAAGCAAAAGTATGACATCTTATTCCAAAAAAACTAAATGCTGATGGCAAGATATAACTTCCATAGGAGTTTTCTCCAATTTAAGGAGCTTCTAAGGATGTTTAAATGTGAATGAACCTCTTAATTATTTTGCTCTTAAGCATTAAGTGGATAACCAGGTAATGTGACAGATACCAGAAGCAAAAAGTAAAATATATGGTACCAAACATAAACAGTTTGAAGGTGAAAGCGCCTTAGACTTGGTTGGACAAGTGGACATTGACAATGGACATTTTTGTTGTAGACAGTTCTCCTTCAAATTCATTATATTCCTATTTCATCTATGTTTTCGTTCTCTCCTAGATCACACAGTGCAAATTGAGGAGGCATTGCTGCCTTAAGACTCCCTTCCACAAAATCCCCATGAGATGGTCACAGATGTGCCAGTGTAGGAGTACAATGGATCTACAGTTTGCTTCCTTTTCTTCATTCCCTGGAGCGTGAACGTTTCTGGGCCTGATCTTTCTCCTGCAGTCATTGTTAAAAACACCACTTTTTCTGCTAATGGCATATCGAGTCTTGACACAAGAATGACAGAGTGATCCACAAAATGGTGCCAGCCACTCCAGTTTGACTATGTGTTGTGCCTTCTTTAGGAAATGTGCATAAAGACTTGTACAAACATGAGTTCCAGCATTTACACTGTTGCATATGAAAATACCTGCTACTAAATGGAATGCTAGGAATGTTACCTGGGGCTCAGGACACCATCTGTCGCTAGCAAAGCTGACAAGGATAAAAACACAACACAGTAAATTCAATTTATAGGCATGGTATAATGGAAAATATTCATGATGGGTTTAACATATTCCTTCTGCACCAATGTCTGTGTTTTATATGCAAAGATATGCTGCATATTTATAGGACCAAACTATACTACTCATATTGGGACACCAGACTGTGCCTCCTTGGATTTGCAAGTCCAGATTCATTTTATCGCTGGAAGGGTTCAAGGTTAGGCTAGATGGAGCTCTGAGCAATCTGGTTGGCTGAAATGTATCCCTCTTCATGGCAAGGAGGTTGGAACTAGAGGATATTTAAGGTCTCTTCCAACTCAAACCATTCCATGATTCACTCCAACTGATCGTGCCCTTGTAGGCAGCTCTCCATTTTCATTCTCCATCATCTGGGTTAGGATATACAGGCAGGAAAGAGATTGTCTGCCTCCTGAAATATGTTTCCAGCCCTGAAACTTGGGGTCCTGTCACCAAGAGTCCAAAGCCCTCTCCCCCAAGTCTCCATCTTTAATTCAATAAGAAAAATATCAGTGGATTAACCACCACCACCACGCTCACTGACCACACATAGGGTAGGGGAGCTTGGGGAACCACGTTTATCTCAGGCACATCATGCTTTAAGAAAGCATTGGGAAAGCTTTAGAGTTGTCTTCTATTTGGTATATTGCAGGAGATAGATGAGGGCATCCTTGGGCCTGTAATTTACCCAAGATGAGGGACACCTTTAATCCAGCACCACCTGGACCAGCACACTTGGAACTTTCTCTTTCACCATCTTCACTGTCCTAAAACTGTACCTGACCTCCTTCAGACCTGTTACATCATCTGCCTCACTCGACACACTGCTGTCACAGATTTTACTGCTCCAGAAAGAAGACAAATTCCATTTTATTCTTTTTCTTGGAGAATTGAAATTGAAGTCTGCCTCTGTTGTTGAGTAGCCTGGCTCTTTTTACTTCTATTTCAAGTGGGTAAGCATGAACATTTTTATGCTCAAGCTCTGGTTCACTGCTCAGAGCTGGCAGAAAATCTCATTGCCTTTTTTTACTAGACCTTGCATGCCCACCTGAAATAAGTTTGCTGCAAGAAGATAGGCAATTTCTGGCTTGGCTTAAGCCCTAGAGTCAAAATAGGAGTTAATCTAGTTCAGCATTTGGAAGGTTCATGTCAGGGTAGGTGTTAAAACAGTATGGCTGCTTGTGGTATGACAGAAGAGAGTGCAAAGAGGAACTGGCAGAAAGTCTCTATTAAATAAAAAAAGAAAATTACTTAGAGTCCTGTGTTTCTCATAACAAACTTCCCCATGTCGTGTATTGAACCAGATGTGTGCAACAAAACCTTGCTGTGCTTGGGTAATCCCACAGGCACAGAGAGAAAATCAGTGCTGAGCATATTCCAAAGCAGTCACAGAAATACCAGTGCTTCTGAATGCTTCCTCTAGCCAATGGCTTTTCCATCATTGCTACAAAGTGACTGCTCCAATACCACTATTCCAGTGCAGAACACCATGAATTATGAAATTCAAATTTAACAGTGAAAAAACTCTGTTCCAGAAACCAATCTGTCAAGCCAGAGAAGAAAAATGGCAGAAGTATGTTTTTGTTGACCAGTGGGTGGTTTTTTTCTTTCATGGTATTAAACAGTTTAACTTTGGTTTCTGCATAATAAGTAAGCTGTCCATCATCACAAATAAGCATCTGTTGAAAGAGAATTTTGGCTCTAAACATTGTCTCAAGGTTTTTATTTTTTGGAAATAGGGACTCCAAATTAGGCATGATTGGCCAGAGTGGTCTGTTAGCAGGAGGTCCAGAGAAGCAGATAGTTCAGCTGAAGTTAACAGGACTGCAGAGGAATTGTTAACATATTAATTTAGGCATTCATCGCAGAAAATATTGATTCTTCTTATCCCTGTTCAAAAACTGATTCCGTATGAAGTCAAAGTATTCTGAAAATAAACTGATCTACTTCCTTGAATGCCTTGATCAGTATATCCATAGTATGTTTTACTATTAGGCTATATTTGCACACAGGCAATTTGTTCCACTCCAAAAAATAGCAGCAAACTGTTACAGCTTGCCAAGAGATCATACCGACAGCTGAACAGATTGAGAGAGCAATTTGCCCATTCAGTACACAGACATAAATCTTTACACCTAACAGCTTTGTTTAAGGGCCAGGACTGCTCTCTCCTACACCTGAACCTGCCACCAACACATGTATGGTTGTGCTTGGAAAGACGCAGCAGTGAGGCAGAACACTTGGATTTACAAATGTTGACTTGAATAGTGTTGCTCTCTCTTAAGTGAGTTTACACAGATACAGAGTTCATGGTGTAATCTAAACTTTTTATATTCAGTCCTCCAGTGCTTGTGGCTGTGTGAGCCATACGTGTACAAATTCCAGCTTTACCTTCCCCACACAAGTGCAATTATTTAGTTGAAGGATTATGGTCAACTTGTGCCCCTGATGGTCTCCCATGATTCTGCAAGGGAGGGATCTTGGTACAACTTAGCAAACTGCAGGTACTATGTTCCTTTCTCCAAAATCTTCTAAAAACAAGAGCAATGACAGATTTCAGCACTGCTCCCCCACATATACGCTCAGAGGGCTGGAGCACCTCTCCTATAAAGACAGGCTGAGAGAGCTGGGGTTGTTCAGCCTGGAGAAGAGAAGGCTGCAGGGATACCTAATGAGGTCTTTCAGTACTTAAAGGGAGCTTATAAAAAGAAGGGAGAAGGACTTTTTATATGGGCAGATAGTGACAGGACAAAGGGCAATGGTTTTAAATGGAAAGACAGCAGTTTTAGGTTAGATGTTAGGAAGAAATTCTTCACTCAGAAGGTGATGAAGCTCCTAAACAGGTTGCCCAGAGAAGCTGTGGATGCCCCATCCCTGGAAGAGTTCCAGCGCCAGGTTGGATGATCCTTTGAGCAACCTGGTGTACTGGAAGGTGTCCCTGCCCAAGGCAGGGGGCTTGGAACTAGATGATCTTTAATGTCCCTTCCAAACCCAACCTTTCTATGATTCTATGTGAAAATTATTGCTCTATTTCAACCTAAAATTATTAAGTTACAAAAGGAGGAGTCCTTTTATCATTAAAAAAGAGAAAACTACAGATAGTTGCTACAATTCAGAGCGCAGTAAGACACTCAGTTAAGAATATCAGGAAGGTTGCACTAGGTCAGGGCAAGTATCCTCATGCTCAGCATTATGTCCCTGAACGAGACCAATAACAAATGCTTCACCAAAGAGTGTAGCTGAAGGACAAGCAGATGGTGACAGCTTTGCCATTCCAGTTTCAGCAATTATCATTTTAAGGATTTTCTGAATAGAGACTGGAGCTGGACAATTATGCTTAATAGCCCTTGGTGGATCTTGCTAGTAGCTACTAATCGAAAAGGGAGCCTCTTTTGTCATTTTGTGACTGATTAGTTGCTTTGAAAGCTCTTAGTGAGGACCTTGTCTAAGGCTTTTTTAGAAACCTAGGCAACTGCAGAAGCCAAATCACCCTTATTCATATGTCCACTAACTTTTTGAAAGAATGCTATTAGGTTTCTGCAGCTTGTGTTCCCAGGGGGCTAGGCTGCACAGGTGCCTCCAGAGCTTTTGTGGCACCACATTTGTTGCTCCCTGTTTTCTGGGACAACTCCCACAGCCAGCTGAATTACAGCCAGTGGTTCAACACGTTCACATTTTAATTTGTTCAAAATAGCTGGTAAGCTGCATCTGATCTCACCAATGTTATTCATGTATTCAAAATTAGCCACAGTGCCCAAAGTATCAGTCCCAATACCAGAATGATCCCTAAGTTCCTGCTTTCTTGTTCCAGCTAAATGCTTTTATGGACCAAATACTAAAATCCTACATCTTTACCTCCTCATCATTACCTTTTAAGAAGATCAGAACCTCTGTATTACCACTCATGATTGGCAAAGTTTATTCTTAGCCGAAATTTATAATTGAGGGAAATACATCTTCACTGCCTTTAGGAATGAAAGAAAGGTCATTGACAAAACAGACCACCAACAGCTGGTGTGAATCAGTGTAGCTCTAATAATATCCCTGCAGACATAAAAAAAAAAAAAAAAGATATTATCTTCTCTTAAAATACATACATTTTCCTCAACAGCTGGCTAGTTGGATGGATTGATGTATTTTAAGGGTTATTTTTTTAAAAAAAAACAACAAACAACTTTTTTCAGTAATCAACTGACTTCAGATCTTGGCCACCTGGGCACACACTGGCTCATGCCCAGCTGACTGTCAACCAACATCCCCAGGTCTTTTTCCACCAGGCAGTTTTCCAGCCACTCTTCCCCCAGCCTGTATCGCTGTGTGGGATTGTGACCCAGGTGTAGGACCCAACACTTTGTCTGGTTGAACCTCATCCCACTGGACTCGGACCATTGATCCAGCCTGCTCAGATCCCTCTGCAGAGCCCTCCTGCCTTCCAGCAGATCATCAGATCAACACTCCCACCCAACTGTGTCATTTGCAAACTGAGTGAGGGACTACTCAATCCCCTCATCCATGTCATTGACGAAGATATTAAACATGACTGGCCCCAGTACTGAGCCGGGGGGACACTACTCGACTAGCCTCCCTCCAAAGTGGTGCTGAAAGCTGCCTTCAGAAAAGCCACTGTGAGGAGCTCCCTCTGGAGACTGGAGCCTGCCTAATGCAATGACAGTGATGAGTCCTCGGGTACTCTCAGGCATCTCACCCGGCTGAACCTTCCAATACACAAGTCAGGGTGATTTTGAAAAATACAGATGGATTCTAAATTCTTGCTGACTGATGAAAAATAAGGGTAATAAATCATTCCTTGATGAATTCCTCTTGTTTCTTTAGACCTATGCCCAGGATAAGTGGTACAAACACAAAGCTTCTCATGGCTGGACCAGTAGGGAAGATGGGAATAGACTGAAAGTTGTCAGTATTGGGTTTTAAAGGCATCCATCACACCCTGTTACAATGTTAGCAGCCGTCTCCAAAATGCCAATTATTTAGAAACACTGAGCCATACTGTGCTATACAAATTGTAGGGGGCTGATTTTATTACAAATATTTCTGTCTTTTCCAATTAGGAACGTAGCATTATGTAGTGATGTGAAACTGTCTTGTTAATTTACCCTTGGAGAGCATTTATTCCAGGCACACAATAACAGTAACAGAGTAGAAATTAGTTTTCCTCTCTCACTTGCAATGACTGTCATGGGTCTTAATAGGAATGCTAATAACAATCTTGACCCAATCTGCATCTAATCTTCTGCTGCCATAAATGGAGTGACAACAATTTGCACAATATGATGATATTTTGCTCTTTGTTTCATGACAGTAGCTCTATAAAACAGTTTCAGATTATCCACTCTTTTGTAAAGGATTAAATCCACATATATTTACAAAAAAAAAAAAGAATGTTGTTACTCAGTTTCTACTCAGTAATGTATTATTCAGGATGATAAAATATCATTTTAGAAACATACATGATAATAATGCTTTACCATTTAAATCCATTGCATTGTTTGATTTTGATGTACATAAACAGGTATTGCTAGAAGAAAAAAAAAAAAGACAAAACCCACAAAGTTGTAAGAGGGAGATAAAGAGGAACATTTATTCTATACTCTTATCTATTTGAATCTATTAGATTTATATCTAGGTCAGTCTTTGAATAATATGGCCTCTGGATTCCATTCAATTTCTGATATCTCTATTACAAGTCCTTGCACAGTCCATCAGAAATAAGAATTTTATTCTTTTGTGTTTCACTTCTCTCTCACAATAGAGATTGAAACCTGGATATTATTAATCTGTTGTTACAGACATTATTTCAATATTACGTTTCACTTAAAGGATCAAGGGGAGAAAAAAGGTGGGCTTTTGTATATTTCACTTAAAAATGACATAAGGTAAGTGAAATGTAGAATCGTACTGTGTACACAGATTCATTCCTGAAAATACACCCCTGTAGAGTATTTTTCTGTTAACATTGTTGAGATAAAAAACACATTTTCACATTGCCTTTTTCCATTTGAACGCTGCCAGGCAGAGATTTCAATTCTTTAAGTTGCACTGCCCTCTAGGGGAAAGGATCTTTAGCTGTGGTTCCACGTCCACGCCGCGAGAACAAAAGCCATCCTGGCTTTTCTCCTTCTGTTTTGAAAGCTGAACATTTTGCTTCCTCCAAATGTTACGCTGATGCTCGGTACGAATTCGGCATGAGCGAGGCCTCAGTACAGCCATGTTTTATTTGCATTCTTATTCCCTTACATGTTCTATTTGTGTGTGTGATGCCTTGCCAAAAGCATAAGCTTATTTAGTAGTGAATCTTATCTTGTCTAGCTCACCCTTCCTCTCAGTGGTTTGGGGACGTGGACTCAAGGGACAAAATGGTTACCAGGGCTTTTCTGCTGGAGGTTAAAGCTTGTGTAGCCTCGTTTGGGATCCCCCACAAGACAGCTCTGGGTTCTCTGCAGATCTGGTGTTCACTGAAGGAGCTGACCATGAAACTGACAGGTGGTCTCTAGTTTGGAAAAATCATCGTTTTCCAATAAACAGCTGACAAAAAGGCAGGTTTTAGTAAGAAGCTCCCTAATTGAAACAAGAAAAAGTTATTTTTGCTATTTGAGTCCTGTTATATTCTAAAAAGAAATAATCAGAGAGATAGTCAAATAATGGACAACTACGATTACCATATTCATACAAACTCAAAAAGGTCACAGGGAAGCAAGATATGACACTGGAGAAGCCATCTGGGACATGTATCTGGTGTAACGAATTCCACTCCCCATCAAATGAAGCAAAACTGGTATTTCACAATATAATTTAATGCTGTCAGGCAACTGTATGACTTGAAAATGGAATAAAATTCCAGAAGACAAATTCCTATAGCAGATCTTTTCTGTTTTACAGTTTCTTAGAAAAGATGTGTAGGAGGAGCAGGACTTGGTTCAGTGAAGTGTACATAATGCTTCAGTAGCTTTCCACAGTAGATGCTCCAAATAAGATAGCAGAAATAATGACTGAATCAGAGAACAATAATGGGATTTAGTATCTGGAAAAAAACCAGATCAGGTTGGTATGGAGAGAAATAGGCTGCCATGGCTCTCTGAAATTCTTGTAAGGAAAAAGGGCACACTGTGAAAATTGCAGGAATACTGAAGTGGAATAAAATCAGTAGCTAATGAAAACTCACCTTTGAAGAAGATTAGGAGTTTCACAAAGGAGAAGGAATGGAGATTATGCATTCATCTTATGGAGCAAGCTGCAATGTTAGCTGTGAGCGGATGCTGAGGACCTTCTGGCTACTGTAGTGGTGTTATGTGGAAGATGAACACAGAATGCTTCACTGGCTCAATCAGTGCACAAACAAAAGTGAACATTAAGAATTACTGTTGTGGATCTACCGGCCGAACTAAAGGCACTCCAAAATTTCTCATTGTCCACTAATCCTGAGTACTTACCTCTCCAACAAATAGCTATACCCATTTTATTAATTTTATTCAATTATTAATATTTATTAATACCCACTTTTTATCACTAGACACTTGCAGCCTTAAACCTTCAGCCTGCAAAAAAATCCTTCTTTTTTCCTAGCCTTTTCATGTTTGATTTTGAAAATAGGATTGCTTTTAAAATTAATTACAAAGGCTAGATTTAGCAACATCCATAGATAAATCCAATCTGAGCCCAGCATGTAGTAGTGTAATGACTACATGTTAGTAAGAAGGGAAAATTGTAAGAGACAAAAATGTTCTTAACTTGTAAAATGATGTATACTGCTAAGTATTTTGTTTAAAAATCCAATTTTTTAATGTATCCTTCTTAAATGTCTAGTTTTGGATCTTAAGAAATTTTACAAATGAAAGGGTTTTATTTTTCAGCTGAGAGGGCATCCTTGGCATTATAATATCCTTATTATTAAGTATTTTAAAATAAATATATGTATAAGTATATATTATAATGCCTATATTATTAAATGTATTACCTAAATTTTCTGCTCCTTGGTTGATTGTTTTTTAAAGATTTTTAGGCAGTATTTTTTTCTTTTAGGACTATTTTCTTTTTTTGTGGGCCTTTTTCATTTTTTGGGGCTGTGTTCATCTACTGTGATTAGTTAGGAATTCCCATACAAGCTACATAACCCCAGCTAACATCCATGCATGCAGAGGGAGAAGGTCTGCACCTGGCTTGGGGTGTTTATGATCTGCGAGTGTGACTTTTAGTATTATAATGGACATAGTTCAGCTACGGGACACATGGACATCAAATATTTTGCCGAGTGAATAACTTATCCACAGGCGCGCATCGACACCTTGATCTAGTACATCCTTAAAGTTTGTTATGTCCTTGACTATCTGTTTTACTGACATACAACATTTTGAATTACTACATCTTGATTTGCTACACCCACAGCTTACAACTAACAAGCGTTAGGCTTTAGCTCCCGGCTGTCCCTGACTGACGGCTGCCGCCTGTTCCCCATGTGCGATCTCTTTCTCCCTTGTTGGGTTTGAAGCCGTGCAGAGCTCGGACACCATCCCGGCTCCCCCATGACCTCCCCACATTCCCCATGGAGGCTGCGCCCGGCCGGAAGTGACGTGTCGGTGCCGTCAGATCGGCCGGAAGCGCCGCTGGGCGCAGTAGCCCTTTCGCCGGCGCTATGGGGAGCTTTGTCCTTAGCCCAGGCCTGTCGAGCTGCTTAATCCGCGTTCCTGTGCGGGAGGTGTTACTGTGTCCGCTGAAATCATCTCTCCCCAAATCTGTAAAGTGTCTGATCAAATGCTCTGAACTCCAAGCGTTTCTTTCGGGAAAATCAAAACCCGCACGTTTCCCCGATTCTAATATTTGTGTTTAATTCCTCTTTCTTACGGCTTTGTCTTGAGCAGCTCCACCCTTTGTAGCATCTTTGTCTCGCCGAGCCATCCTTTCCTCGCGGCACAGTAATCCGTGGTGGTGTGTCACCACTGTCAGGTGATTTTTGTTCATGGGAAACAGTAGATTGAGATGGAATTTAAACTGTTGGCACTGGGCAAGAAAGCAAAGAAGTTGGTCAGGTCTTCAGCTGAGGCATTAGTTTTGTATCCATAAGTGATACGTCTTTCCAAGTCTAGTCCCTATCTATACTGACACAATCAAGTGGTTTGTGAGTTTTTAGATGTTTGCTTTAAGAATGTCAGTGGGATTGTGAAAATCTGAATTTTTCGTACCAAAAATATTGTACTATACATGAATTAAATTAAATTACCTATTATTAAAGTATTCATACGCACACATCTAGTGATATAACAAAACCTCATATTTATCCAAGCTCATATTTTTGTGATAACTGAACGTATAGGCTTTGGCTCCTCTAGTACAGTGTGACCTTTAATTAAAAGAGATGACCCATAATCCCTTAATCTCATGTAAAAATTATATGAAATTACCATAGAAAATGATTGGAGAATCTGTGTAAATTAACTTCCAGGCTGATATGCCTATAAATAATCAACTAGAACACTGATAATATCTTTTTAACTAATTATTGTCAGGGTTCATTTTGCTCTCATTAACATTTTAAACACTACTTAATGATTTAGCCAGTAAGGCTTTAATTACTAACTGAATATAGTTAACATTATTTTTGATTATTTTCAAATACTTCATGACATTGTGACTATAGGCTTTAATTCAAATACTTGAGTTAATATATACTGCATTTTCAAGTTCATAAACAGCCTTTCTGACAACTCCTTGGTGTTTGTAGTGTACCAAGAACTCCTGTCTACTTGCTCTTTATTGTTTGGTTCTCTACAAAGAAATTCAGCTAATAGCCTGTTAGATAAAATGATTTGCATGAGATCATAATCTTAAATAAATCAGAATTACTGTAAGTGGTTAACGCCTGTCCCTCCTTTACAGTGCCCAAACAAATCAGGGTGGGTAGTTTTTGTTGGTATTGTTTTTCTCTTTCCCCTGAAGGCTTTAAAGCGCTCGTTTTCTTTCCACATTTAAAACCACAGCTGATCAGCACTTAAAGCCTGTACAGCAGTTCTGAGTAGGAGGAATGTGTCCACGCTGGTCTCTAAGGGTCTGGCAGCACAGAGTGAGGGTGAGGGAGCAGCTGAGGCAGGTGCGGTGGGGCCGGGGTGGGCTGTGCCCCGGCCGGCGAAGCT
>VXBB01014621.1:418485-442538 GCA_013399915.1 Illadopsis cleaveri
TTTTTCAGAAAAAGGCACATGGTGATTTTACATGATGTGGGATGTTTTTTACCTAAAATTGTTCTTAAGTGTTTGGGATATTCTTGATAACCTAATTTGGAATTGTGCTCTCCAGTACAAATTTAGGTGCTGTTTATGCCACCCATAGCAGTTTGCTCTTCTTAGCCAATCTAACATCAGCACTGGGATAAAACAAAAAAAATATGTTATTTAACTGTTGCTGGGTAAATATTTAATAACATTACTTTCAATACTTCTGTAATAACTCGTTACTTTATGAAAAGCTTTATGGTGTTTGGTTTTTGAAATTGTGTGTATGTTCAATAATAATTTTAGATGTTGTCTTTGTCAGTGATTTGAAGTATTCAGAATACTAGGTTTTTGCATATATATGTACTAACTTTTTCATGCTTGCATGCAGGTTAAGCTCAGTAATATGATCTAGTGTCAATGTTCACCTTCTCTGCTTTTTTAATGGCAGAGTGGTTTTTTGCCTCAGGTTTATGATAACGATAGAAAGAAACAATTATAATGTATCTTATGAGGTAGTTGCTGGCCTGTACAGAATGCACAGCAGCTTTAGGTGTTATTTCAGATGACTGTTTTCAGTTGTTGTTTGGGGTAGAGAATTAAGATTTCTTAAAAAAAGTCTAGAATTAAAGATTAAATATATACAAACTTGAATCCATTCTTATTTCTATAATTGAGAGTGACATTGATTTTAAGAAGTGGATTCTAAAACTAGTTTTAGTGGGTTTGTATTGCATTGTAAATGTTACGACTTAATTCAACTCTCAGACTGGATTTAGCCAATTCTCTATATCCCAGCGAATTAGTCCATTTTGTTCTGTATCTATACTTCTGTCATCTCACAGTTCCTCTCCACACAACTGGCGCTTGTTCTTCTGGTCTCCATCACTTGATTGTAACAACCAGCAAGAGAGATTAAACTTGTTCTAAATATGGAAAGAAATGGGAAGGGATAGAAAACTGGAAAATTTGGCAAGTGTTTGACATTGTGGGGGTGTGGTACATATCTTTGTGCTGTTATATTTGGTTTTGAAGTGCATGTAGATGGCATCATGCCTGTTTTTGGAGCTGCCTTTCACTGGGATCAGAAAAAATAGTCTTCACCTTACAGTTTTGTTGGCATGACAGTTTGAAGTTCTCTTTGCAGGGTATATTTATACAGTTAGTATTTGCCTTGAGTTTGGTCTGACTTTGGTGAAGGAGGCTCCCCTGTATGCTTTCTGGAAACATCTGTTCTGTTTTGATGATCTGTGAATGCATTTCTTTTACTGGAAGAAAAATTCCAATGACACTGCACTGAAACAGGAACTTAGAACTTGTTTGTGTCTTTTCTGTGCAGGATAAATAATTTGCTCTTGGTTTTGTGATAAATCCTCTTCAGCTGTAGGCCTAAAGGATCTGAAGGTGGGTGGGAAGAATGTTCCACCATGTTTTGTATGTCTCTCTCTCATGTAGGAAGTGAAGCAAGACTAGTAGGGAGCTCCAGCATAATATTTTATGTCACTGTCGGCACCAATCAGATCTTTGCTATTAAAAGCAGGAAGGGATTTTTTTAACCCATTTTTCTGATGTGCAGACAATTCAATAACCTTGTTACTGTGGTTTAAAACATTCTAAGGAAGAAAAAAAGCAGCTCACAATTGGCCTGATTTGTAATTCATGAGTAAGAAGATACCTCTGGGGAACATTTCAAACTCTGTTGTTGCCTTCGGTTTTTTTGCTTGCAAGTGTTTGGACTTTGCCATCCTGTTTACTCACGCAGCTCAGCATGAACAATGTATATTTCTGGACAGTTTACATATTTCTTCTCTGGGAGGACAATTGTGGTGGATGGTGATGTTCACCATCCAAGTGAAAGAGGGGGCGACCCTTGTAGCCAATCTCTTAACCTTTGTACAGATGTATAAATATTGGAGTCAAATTTTGAATAAAGTAGTAGAAGTTTCCTTGACTTCTGCTGTGCCTGCCTCGTCCTTTGTGTGTCCGAAACAGCGACACTCCGTCTCAGTCTAGTACAGTTTAAGCATAATTTCTTGGCAAACAGAAATCTTGGGCAGATAAAATTTTTATCCTGCTTCAAATGAGGCAAGAATGAGTAAATTAAAAAAACAAACAAAAAACAGCCCTCTTAAAGACATGTATTTTATGTGTGAATTAGACCAGACTTAAAAGTTGCCTTATTTTTTTTTTATTTCCCTTTAGATTCTGGTTCTTTACGTTTGCGACGGCACTTGCAATTAGCGTTGGAGCTTTCTTCATACCAGAGGGACCATTTACAACTGGTGAGGGAATATTGTCTTCCTCTGTATCATGGTGCAATCATATTTAGTTTTAAAAAAAGTAAGTGCATGCTGATGTCACACAGTTTTAATTGTAGCTGTGTAACTGAAGTGCTTCTCTGTGTTCAGGGACACTTAAGATAGAGGGTGAATCACCTATGGTTCTTAACTGGTTTTGTTTTACTTCTCTCCTAGTGTGGTTTTATGTAGGTATGGCTGGAGCATTCTGCTTTATTCTTATTCAGCTGGTCTTGCTTATTGACTTTGCCCATTCCTGGAATGAATCTTGGGTTGAAAAAATGGAGGAAGGAAACTCAAGATGCTGGTATGCAGGTAAGGAGGGACTGTACTATAATCAAGTTTTAAATTTCATTTAACGTGCATTGTGTTAAGTAAGATACTCACTGAACAATTCATTTTACCAGTGCAGAAGGGGCTGCTTCATACATAAGCATCATTTTCTCAGATGTGTAGTTCAGCTCCATTGATGTCCTTCTGTTTTCAAGTTAAATAAGGGGAAGCAAGGAGAGATGCAGCAGCCTCTGAATAATAAGATGTATTCCCTGGGAGCAAGGCATGAGTTTCACAGATTCACAGAATAGGTGAGGTGGGAAGGGACCAGAGCAGCTCATCTGATCCAGCCTCCCAGCTCAAGCAGGGTCATCCTGGAGCACATGGCACAGAATTGTGTTCAGATGGTTCTTAAATATCTCCAGTGAGGGAGACTCTACAACCTCTCTGGGCAATCTCTTCCAGGGTGCAGTCATACACAAAGTAGAGAAGTTCTTCCTCATGCTCAGGTGGAGCTTTCTGTGCATCATGATATTAGAGAAGTGGCAACTGCAGCTTGTTGGTTGGTTTGTTTTGTTTTTTTTTCAGCCACAGGTTTTGCCATCCCTTTAGTGCTGAGTGAAAACAAAGTAACCTGTTAGTGCTTCATGTTGAGTAGAATCATCTCAATTGTTTCTTCTGGTTGCCAGTCAGTCATTCTTCGAAGGTGTATGCTGAGTGAAAGGCCAGAGTAGTGAAGGAGAGTACAAGTCATCTCACTGGAGAAATGATATGTTAATAAAGTGTTTCAGATGTGATAATTCAGGTGTTTTAAAAGACAGCATGGCCTGTCTTCATTCAGTGTCCACTTCTCTGTTTAGTGTTTTTATTAAGGTGTAATTTAGAAATGAGATTTTGTTTAAGCCTCTGTTGGAGAGGGATTTTGTCAGTTTCTTTTTTAAGCTGTTAGCCAAAGTGTGTGCAGTACAGCTATGCTCCTTTGTCCTCTGTGCTCTTCCTGGTTGCTGTTGGAGCACTGGAGAATCAAGCATGGCTTCAGGATTCCCATGTATTGTTTCTTTTTAATACTTCACAGGCTATTTGAGAACTTCTTTTAAGTTTCAGTGCCCAGAACTCTTGTTGAGTATTGTATTCCACACTTGATAATCATGCAGTATTATTCCAATCATAGTAGTCTTTGTTATTAACCAGTTTAACTATGGTTTTGTTTCTTCACAGCTCTGCTCTCAGCTACAGCTGTCAACTATCTCCTGTCTCTGGTGGCTATTGTCTTGTTTTATGTTTATTACACTCATCCAGAAGGTTGTTCTGAAAACAAGACATTCATCAGTGTTAATATGCTCCTGTGCATTGGTGCTTCTATAATGTCAATTCTGCCAAGGATTCAGGTATGAGTTTAATTCTGTTGCCTCCTGTGTTATCACAATAGAATCGTGCCTGCAACTTTTGATTGCCTAACCTCCCTGTTTTGTGACTCCTTTGTGTAGGAATCTCAGCCAAGGTCTGGTTTGCTGCAGTCTTCGGTGATCACAATTTACACAATGTATTTGACTTGGTCAGCCATGACCAATGAGCCAGGTAAGTGCAGTAGCAGTGTAGAGTTTTTTGGGTAACCTGTTCAGCAATAATTGTACTTCCACCTCTCTTGCAGGGCAGCATTAGAACAGGGTAATAGAATGTGCATGTATTAGGGCTCAGCTATGTGTGCTGCCAGGAGCTCACTCTCCTGAGGGATAGGAAGGGATGGGCAGCACTGAGGGAGGGCAGTCTGTGCTGGCTGGTGCAGGCAGGCTCCCTTGAGGGGGAGAGGGAAGCAGAGTGGCACTTCTCCAGGGTGTGCTCACCTTTTTCTCCCGCCGAAGCCAGCAGCGATGTGGGAGGTATAAAATAACAACTTGGCCTTGCCCACACATCTCTGAGCTCTGCCCCCTCTGCAACCAGCATACTAAGATAATGTCTTTTCCCTCTGCTTATGTGGCATGTAAGAATTTCTGCTGTTTATTATGCAGAAATTTTTGTTTTGTTGCGTCTAATTATGTGAGATGGAATAGTAAAGCAGTTGATGCATATCTTACATGAGTTCAGAATCCTTTTATCTGCTTGAAGAGACAGATTTTTATGCCATATATACTGTCATTTCTCAATCTAGAGAGATTCAGTAAGCTAAAATTAGATTCAGATTTTACTTCAAGACTGTCACAGTCACGAAGTTCCTTTCTATTTCTGTGCATTTAGCATGGAAATGTGCTATTAAATATTTGTCCTGTTCTTGTTTTATGTAAGTTCTAATGCAATTCCCCTCACAGACAGGCGCTGTAACCCCAGTCTGCTGAGCATCATTGGTTACAACAGCACCACCATTCCAACCCAGGGCCAGGTAGTGCAGTGGTGGGATGCACAAGGAATTGTAGGACTGGTTTTGTTTTTGCTGTGTGTTCTCTATTCAAGGTAAGACTCCTTTAAAAAAAAATACATTAATTTGTATCACTTCTTACTGCTGGATACTAAATTGTATTTATTTGGGTAACTGTACCATGTCCTTTCCTGTCCAATCCAGCATCCGGACATCCAACAACAGCCAAGTTAACAAGCTGATGCTGACCAGTGATGAATCAACACTGATAGAGGATGGAATGCCCAGGAGTGATGGCTCCCTTGATGATGGAGATGATGTTCACCGAGCTATAGATAATGAGAGGGATGGAGTTACTTACAGTTACTCCTTCTTCCACTTCATGCTTTTCCTGGCATCACTGTATATCATGATGACACTTACCAACTGGTACAGGTATTTACATTTGATTAGATGTTGTGCCGATAATGAGCATACACAATCCTGTCTCTTGCTGGACAAGGAGGGACAAGTTGCTTGCTCTGGAATGTAGGTCTTGGGTGGCCTTCTCAAGGGAAGTTACTGTTTCAATTACATTTAGGGAACTGTATTTGAAAACTCCAGCCAACCTTGTTCACAAGCACCTGTCATATTTTTTAGGATTATTCTTGTCATTCACTGAACTGCTGAAACGCATCCTGCTGGAGTGAGCAGGATAAAGTCTTAAGTTACTTAAAAATTAGTGAACACTAGGCCCATGTCTGGTACAGAGAGCTAGAAAAAAGACATATCAACAGGTCAAGGGGGAGGTGTTTCTTCCTGTCTCCTCAGCACTAGTGACCCCCCTCCAGTTCTGGGGCTTCCTAGTATGGGAGAGGGAGTCCAGCAAAGGGCCACAAAGATGATGAAGGGACTGGAGCATATGTGGTATGAGAAGAAGGTGAGAGAGCTGGCACTGTTCAGCTTGGAGAAGAGAAGGTCCAGGGGGTGTCTCACCAGTGTATATAAACACCTGAAGCAGGTGTGCAAAGAGGATGGAGCCAGGATTTCTCAGTGGTGCCCAGTGACACGGCCAGAGGCAAAGGGCACAAACTGAGACACAGGCAATTCCCCCTGAACATCAGGAAACACTTTGCCATTGCTAGAGTGACTGAGCACTAGCACAGGTTGCCAGGGGAAGTTGTTGAGTTTCCATTCCTGGAGGTACTCCAAAGCCATCTGGGGCAGCTGGATTTAGGTGTCCCCACTGGAACAGTGGAGCTGGACTAGAGAACCTTCAGTGGTCTCTTCCAACCACAGCCATTCTGTGACAGGGCTTGGTGGAAGGAAATGATGTTCTCTACTTCTTGAAAAAGACCTTCACAATAAAATAGTCCTCCTGTGTGTGAGCTGTTGCTAACAGCCTCATTAGATGTTCTTCATAATTAAGAAATACAAACTAAGGTCTCTAGTTACTTGGCAAAGAAAAATTTCTGTCAAAAAAGCAACACTAAAAGGTACTTCCTTCAGAAATAACTCTTAATATATAGTCCTGCTGTGGATTTGATTTGTGCCCCTACTTGGGTCAATATGACATCAAGATGATTAATTTCTCTAGGTGGTGTCCTTTGGTAAGGCAAAATAACTTTCTTTGTAACTCTTAAGTGCTACCCATTTACTGCCTTTCTGCAGATTTGTTAGAGATGCCTTGTAATTATTTCTGCTTCTTGGCAGCTTCTCATACTGAGTATTTTTTGTGCTGCTGTTGTTTTTCCACCTCCTGTGACCACAACTTAAAAGTGCTGTTCTTGTACAGACTGGTGTGAACTGCCTGGAAGAAGGGTCCTTTGAGGTGTGAATAGAAAATGATCTCCTGTGAAAACAGTGTTGAAGGGTGGCTTAGAACACAAATATGTTATATTGAAAAAGAACAGCAAACGATCCTTTTTCTTTCCTTTTCACAGTCCGGATTCTTTCTACGAGACAATGACCAGCAAGTGGCCGTCGGTGTGGGTGAAGATCTCTTCCAGCTGGATTGGCATCGTGCTGTACGTGTGGACTCTGGTGGCTCCGCTGGTTCTCACCAACCGCGACTTTGACTGAGCTGTGCTGCTCTGTGTTAGCGCCTGAAACAAGCAGTATTCCGGGTAATAGTGTGGGTGTAAATACGTGTGTGTGTGCTGTCCAGGTAGTATTCCCTGCTTCATCCTGCATGATTACCTTGAACCACGTCTTGTCATTTCATTAAATGACTTCTTCTAGCTGAGCTCAGTGGTAATTGCTGTAATGATGGTTTTCATAGGATTACTCCTAGTTTGAGTGCTTTGGGAGCACAAGATGCAAGATCAAGAGCTTTTGGAAGTACAGTTTTTTTCCCCTCAAATTGCATTAAATGGCTTTAGGAAAAAAAGTGTAAGTGTTAATTGGGGTAACTAAACAGTGTTAGGTCAGGCTTTGCAAGTAAAGGAGGGGCTGCCTTTGATGATCCCTGTTGCCTTGATTCCAAAGTAAGCCTTGAGTAAGTCTTGTTAGACCCAAAGTGGAGCATGTTGGGGTTCACTGCACATCTTGCAGCACTTTGGCACTAACAGCCTGACCTTCCCCATGCCAAGGTCAGCACAGATGTGAGAGGGGGAAACTTGCACCTGGAGCTGCAGAGGAGCCAGTCCAGTGTGTTCCATTGCACACTGGAGGACAGGCACCCCTGGGGAGAAATACCCTGGTATCAGATGCTCAGAAGCATGTTTTTAAGGCACCTGTTTACAATGTGCATCTACATATTATTATTAGTATTGTTTTTTAAGTAGTTTAAATGGCATAGCTGTGCTGTAATTTATTGCTGTTTTGTGTGCCACTTTCTTCTTGGCTAAGCTACAATCATGGAGTTTGCAAGGAGCCGAGTGGTGAAAGCTGTGTAAGCCCTTTGGAGGAATTGAGTATTGTGATTGGAAAAAAAAAAAAGTTGAGAAAAAAGGAGCACTGAAATTACAACAACTAAAGGAGGAGGTTTGCATTTATTTACTGAGGCGTCATCTGAAGGGTTTAAATATTTGGGGCTCTGAATCTTGAAATCTTTTACTGTATTAGGTATTTTGCTTGTTGTCCATTGCCAGAGATGGACTTGAGCCTAGAAAGTCTAAACCTAGGCATAGTTCCTGTGCAGTTACAAAATCTTAAAATGCTTTTGTGCTTGCTGCTTTGTAACTGAAGTACATAAGCTGCGTAATTTCTCTGTTACTTGCTACAACTTGAACCTAGAGCAGCCTGACTGGGAGTGACCCTGGAGCCTGCAGCAGATGTCATGCTCATCTCTTTCTGTGGTGTTTGTGACTTCCTGTTGCTATTCTCTAAGCTTTTAATTCTGCACCTGAACACTGACATTTACTGCAAAAATCTGACATGTCAAGTCAAACTTGAGACAGTAATGGAAAGATTAGTAAAGGCTTGTAATAATTTGGAATATGTTGTTACCTTATTAATAAATAAATTTGGATGAAGATGTCCCATGACTCTTGCTGTCTCATGCTGCTGCCGGATGTGGCTCTTCCAAGGGTTTGTGTAACCTTCCCATCCCCTCTTCTGGGGATGCTTTGTAGCACTGTCCTGTCAGTCCCTGGCTCTTTCAGGAGGTCGCATATAATGCCCTGGCTGCAGTCCTCTGACACTTCTGTGCCCTCAGCAGCTCTGTCCCAGCAAACATAACACATGCATTGCACCTGTAACTGCATGCCTGCTTCATCTACTGCTGCCTCCTCACTGGATTGCACCTGTTTAAATTTGGGTAGAACACCTGAACACCACTTCTACTACAGCAGTTCCTGAGTCCTGTAACAAAGAACAAGGTGCTGAATTCAGAAGATTCAGACTGCTCTAAGAATTCAGCTCCTTGTACAAGTAGCCAGATTACTCCTTTGGAAAAAAATTTTAGATTCACTGTCAGAATTGGGGGAATGTGATTTTTTTGTTGCATGTATGAAGTTACTGAAACCCAGTTCCTCTCTTGGCTGAGCCTTTGTGCTCTGGAAGTTCTCAGACCTTATTTTCAGTTTGATTTCCAGTTTATGTTAAAATCAGGAGCTCAAGGTGAGATGATCTGGTTTAAAGTGTGTCAGCTGCCTCTTCACCCGGTGGGGCAGGAACCCCTCTGGCCCTGTAGCACAAGGACACAAACTCACTGCAGCACCTGTGGCTTCCATGGGGGCAGTAGTGGATACACACCTTGGAGAAGGGGCAGGGCTCCTCCACTGGAAGGGATGCCATAAGCCACAGCTCTCAGTGAGAAATCAGAACACCCTTTTGTATGCTACTACTGGAAAAGTTTGCTGCATTAGACACTTACTTTGGAGGCTTATCAATAAAGCCTTCAGGCTGGAGATAATGGAACTATTTTCCAGGAGCTGTGCACAGCAGACCTTGCACAGCTACTATGATAGGAAAACAAGAGGCTGTTAAATCTATAACCACTTGGCACACAGAGTAAGAGACAAACTCTTGACACGTATCACACTTAAGTAACATTTATTTTGTCAGCATAGATGGTCCAAGTTAAAAGTACTCATGCAGTCATGGGGCCTGGCAGCTGTCAAGAACTTTTCCCCAGTTTGTGCTATGTGTGAGCACTTCCACTGAAGTGAAAGTAAGGCAGAACCAAGATTTAGCAAAGTACAGGCACTTTGTTCCCAGCTGAAGCAGGGAAAAAAAAAGCCTACATCAGGTCCTGGTCCCCCCACCCCAAAAAAGCCTCATGTGTGTTAAACAAAATGTAAAAAATAAAAACCCCAAAATACAGAAAGTCAGTGTTCCCTAACCATACACTACTAGTTTATGTCATCATAGGTAAGACAAGAAGTATAGGAAACCATAAACCAAAGCTCACTATTGACAAGTGTTGGTTACCTGCAGCATGAGCAATGTGTGCAACACCAAGTGTTCACATCAGTGCAGCAGCAGCCTGGCCCAGCAGTGCCAGCTGTGCCTGGTGGCCTGTCTAACTCCACAGCTAAACAACTGCTTGTATAAGATAGGAAAGGTACTTCAGATTCCACATACCTGGTTACATAAAACGGTGATTTACAAAACCTCTCATACCAAACAATATTCTAAATAAATAGTTCATCTTCATGACTATATACAGAGCCTCCCTCCCATCAGTTATCCAGGAAGGACATGTCTGTGTCCATGGGTGCTGGGGCAAGTTCGCACAGGTAGAACAGCGTGGCTTCGCTCGCCTCTGCCTCTGTCAGCGGCTCCAGACGCACCAGTTTGCTCTGGGTGGGCTGGGGATCCAGGCTGCTCTCCAGGAGCTCCTCCCCTTCCAGGGATTTTTCAACAGTGCAAGGAGTTTCAGCTGTGAAGCTCCCACTCTCAACGGCAGAGACTGGGTTCCCGTCGAGGAATGCAAGGAGTGGAAACGCAGTGTAGTGTATCAGCTGCTTATCTACGGGGAAAATAATGCCCAGAATATCAATTCATGTGCCTTTCTACATGCAGAAAGAAAAAACAAAATCCAACCCACAGTACTTATTTAAAGAAGAATTAATAAAAAAAGGTAAGTGTTTATGCTTTTAACGAATTGTTATGTTCATGCATAGCATTGTTTGTGCAGACTCACATGCAAAAAATCAGTTTCTCCACATCTACTGCAGAGACAAAAATGTAAAAAGCAAAACATCCCAAGTATAAGGAGCAAATAAGTGAGCTGGCTTTTAGAGTAATGTTCAACACTGTTGAAGTGTTTCAATAGATCACTACAACTAACCTGATCTGGGCTTAGTACCTTGCATTTCCTGTGAAGCTGCTGGACCAGCATTATTCTTGTCAGTTTCTTTTCCCTTTGTCTCCACCTGGGAACAAAAGCAAACTCTTTAAAATACATGTTTAAAGGCTGTTCCAATGCCACTGGAAAACAGCTGACCAACTACTACAAAAGAATTTTTTTTTTATTTGTGATAAGATGCAGTGGCATAATCAGTGTTACCCACACTAACACACCATGGCTGAGAAAACATGAAATGGAAACACAGGCTACAAAGCAAAAATCAAAACTAATGCTTTAAATGAACGGGACAATTTCAAAGTGCTACATCTTTGCTCCACTGCTTACTACTGTGTTTCTTTTCCCACCACACAATACAGATGAAACCATTCTGACAGAACTGTATACCATGTTTGCAAGTAAAAAAATCTCAGGGGATACAAAAGTCAAGAGACTAGTACAACGTAGAGGTATAATACAAGTTTTAAAGGACATTACTAATTAATTGGGGTGCTTTATCCTTTGCTGTTTAAAGCCCAACAGGATGAACTCAGCTGCAGTCGTCCTATTCTCATGCAAGTCTTAAAAGCCAGAGCACAAAGTGCCGTAAGTCCAATAAAGAAAACAGCAAAAGATGAGTGAATTTTGCATCTCTCACTACTGGTATGTTGAGCAATGGATTTAAGACTTACTTTGGTATTAGTGACATGATCATGATCTGTGGGATTCATCTGCACAGAACTTGTAAAAAGCTGAGTAAGACAAAAGACATCAAGTTTTAGGTATATCTCAGTGTTGCTATTAAGAACACAAAACCATTGCTTGTGCATGTGTGAGAATAGCCCCTGTATCTATTCCACCCTCTATGAGGACTGGAGTCTGTTTACAGGTAATTACTGCTTTTACAAAGAACATCTAGCTTTGGAGCGCAATGGTTTGGAATTCCATGAACCCGGATCACAAAGGAAACAACTGTATGGCATCTAACACCGTTTGCCACAGCCTTGAAATACCAATTTTTCTGACATGGCTGCATGGGTAATTCTGCTACAATACGGACGAACTTAGGTTGCAAGTGGAGAGCAGAGCTGCTTTTAAGAGAGATCTCTGTGAAGTGGGAGAGGGGCCAACAGGCACTCCAGCAGGTTCAGCAGCCACATGTCACCAGGAGCCAGTAATTTCATGCACTGGCCCACGTTAGGGTTGAGTAACAAATGGACAGGGAGCAACACCTCAGACGGGACACGTGAGTCATGGCAGACAACACCCTGCCACCAGCATGGCCTTGCTACAGGGAGGAGGTTCTTTTTAACCCCAGATCATTGAGAAGACCACAGATGATGTGCTGGGTTATTTCAAAGCAGGAGTATTAATCGACTTGACATCTATGTTCACATCACAACAAATTAAGCATTATTTCAGTAAGAAACCCATTTTTCCAAAAGAAACTTAAGCATTCACTTGAGCAGTGGTGTAGCATTAAGACTTATACCACTGCTCCAGAAACTCAAATATTTGTAACTTTGCTTTGTAAAGGGAAGAAAGATCATTTTTGATTTAAATCCATATTAAACAGCAACAATACACACAAATGTTTTCTATAGCCTATTATGAAAATACTTAAAATTAAGTCAAAATTACATCAACCAGGAGATCTGGATCTATGCTGAACTGTCGTCCTGACAACATAGCCTGGAAGTCCTCTAAACTGCAGTCGATACTGTCCAGATAATCCAGAAGTTCAACTCTAGAAGGCAAACAGTATTTTATTGCTGTATCCCTCCATAAAATAAGAGAAATCCTTAAGTAAGCTTTACACAGATGGACTACATGCATCTAAAATTCTTCACCAGAGGTAGAATGAACTAAGTCTTTCACAAGAAATGACCTCTGGAAAAAAATGAAGACTTTTAGCCTCTTTAGAGGAGAACCCAAGTCAGCAGACAGGTGCTCTGGAATAGGCAGCACAGGAATTACATCAGCATAACACTATTACATAACATTAGCAGACATGCAATTCTTTCATCCACACAGCCCTAGTGGGTCTAATCCACCTGCAGGAGTGACAAAAATAAATCCTGACAGCTTAAACAATCTCCACAACATTACACTGCCAGATTAAACATCTCAACTCACTCATTTAGCAATGAAAATCAAAGGTCCCATCTTAGGTCACATCTTAAAATACTTAAAATAGAAGGATCTTCAGAAACTGCCTGAAATAAGTGTCCTGTAAGTTTGAAGTTCTCAGTAGATCCTGCTATTCAGTTCTTTTTACTTCAGTCAAATCATCAGTTCTAATACTTGAAAAAACGAAAGACCAGACTACTCACTTTCCAAGAAGATTTATATTCTGTGAAATTACTCCATTTTCATTGAGTATGGAATCCATCACAGAGACTGGGTCTTCTGCAGTTGAAGTTGACTGGTTATTCAGCTGTACAGCACTTGATATGAGTGGGCTTGTACTGTCACTGACAGAGCTGACTGGATCATTACCTGGGACAGCAACTGATTCAGTGCTTTTATCCCCTTGAATTACAGGGGCATATTCATCTTCATTATCATCTTCCACAATTACAATATCAGGAGAATGGTAGCTACAGCTACAGCTGTAATGTGAGATAAATAAAATACAGTATTTCATACACATTTAAACTGGTATTATTCCACAGGTTTAGTTACCTCTCACTTTAGTCAAGCTACTATCAGGAAATAAACTTTTCTACTGCTTTTTAATACTAAACAAAGATACTCAAAATATCTATTTTCCACTTACATGGTTTTGTAATGATCAATGCAATTAATGCAGCTCGGTTAGCAGACATGTTGTGCCAGACCACAAAAACCAACTGCTAAAGAGCCATAGGAACACTGACACTTGAACAACTATAAGCTTGCATATAAATATGAAGTATGTACAAAGTAAACCAAATCAAACATGGTCACCAAACCAGACAGACAGTATGTAATTTGTATTTCCTGTTGAACAGCATCAACTCCAGAGCACCCATAACAAAGCATCCCAGTCTACAGGTTTGTAGTTAACCTTATTATGCATACCAGGAATGAAACCTGAAAGCCAAGAGCAAGCCTCAGCTGATTTGCTTTCATCCCTATTCTGGTTCTTAACCCTTAAGAAGCTGTTGGTTAGGTTGCCTCTCTATCACAGCCTTTTTCTCATGAAGCTTTTCTATCAGAGAATGCATTCCCAGGCATCAGTTGACCAAGAACAATGGTGCCAATTCAAGTATAAGGTATAAATATTGAGGTTTTTTTTCCTTGAGGCATAATACAAGCCCTATCAATCCAATGCAACTCAAGAAGAGAGTTGCATCTAAATCCCTGGACCGAGTTTCAACTTGCTTGTAGCTGAACGATGAAGAACTTCTGTAGTATTGGAGTACAGACAGGAAGGAACATAATCACAAAAAGCAACTGGGACTGTAAAAAACCCAGAACCGTGAAATTAACTGGCTTAATGCAAAGACCACACCAAAACCAGACAAACACCACACGTGAATTATTCTCTGCAAAAACAAAGGAAGTCATTCCTGTCTGTACACATGACCAAAATGTAAGACTTCTCTTAGTCTGGCTTTAGTATATTTAACTATAAATGTTACAGTATATATACTATAAAGTATATATGCAATAATACAGATTGCTTTCACCAGTTTCCCAATATTAAAACTCCAAGAGCCAATTAACTGTTTTGGAACAAATCCAGAGGTCAATGAATCAAAAATTAGTGTGAATTCACAGATGAAGTTTCTTTATGTGCAGGAGTGCTAAATAGTTCTAACCACTTCACCAAAAAAATTATCTAAGGCATCTGAATTAGTGCATATTATACAACACTAAAAGCCATTTATCAACACACTTCTTGAGACTTCTTACTTGGAAGAATCTGAAGTGGTATCTTCAGTTGTTTCTGGTGTAACAGGAAGATTTTCTTCATCAACCATGGGATGCTCTTCCTCACCCACATCCTCAGTGACATCATAAATAACAATGTCATCTGAAATCTGTTCCCTTTGTTTTAAGCCTTCATTTCTGTTGAGAGGTACCTGAGAATTATTTTTAAAAGAGTTAGGGCACAGAGGGATGGTAAGCTTCAGCATTTTGACAGTTATCATTTTATCTTACAATGCTTTGCATCTAATGCAGTCTAAGAGCTTTCCTACACCTTGGAGATTACAAGCTGTTTGTACAGATCTATGTTTAATAGAAAAAGCCCTTCAAGTAAATAAACAAGCTGAAGAATAACAGCTACAGGAAAAAGAATTTGGCAAATACTACAGGCATAGAAATAAAATTATACTAGCACTGCCAGGTAATAGAACTAAAAAAATTAAAACAGTGAGTGCTGTTTAAACAGTACTTTGTTATAAAGCTATTAATTGTAGACTACACACTACAGCACTTGTTTTAACTATTTCCTCACCAATCATTATTTGGACAGCAGAAAACAACTTTCAGTGGTGTGACTCATTCAAATGTAACAGGAACATGACATGATTTTGCTGGGTTGGATGCTGCCTTGCAGAACAACAGACTAGACCCTTGTCCCTGTATAGGGCCAGGGATGCCACATTCCCAGAGAAAACAATGCAGCATTATACAAGCTATTTCTAACAGCACCATTCTTAAAAGCAAACTGCTTTCAGCAGGATCATGTCAAGCTTTATTTAATACACAGGTAACTGGTTTATACGTGCTTATATTGGAAAGTGAATGGTGACTATCAAAACATTTAGCTTCTGAAAGGGAACAACACAGCCTATCACTTCTACAAGCTGACAGCCCTCAATACACAGCTGTGTTATAGTCTCCATATGACAACAGCCCATCTGCACTCCATCATAACAGAGAATACCCGTAACAGAAAACTTACATGGTGGCTACTGTCAGCTGGTTCTTTCACAATTTTCTGAAATACATTCGACTTTGTAGGTCCATTAGTGTTCAGAAGTAGAGGCCTACATCAGAAAGAGTAAAGGAAGAAGGCATCTCAAACCCACCTCTTGGGTAATTGGTCAACAAGACTGTCAGTTTACCAAGTGGATAGAAAGCTTTTGAGACCATATTTACCTCTTGCGTTTTAGGCTCACTAGTTGGTTATTCTGCACCAAGGTAACAATGAATTGTACAATCTGTAAGGGAGAGAACACTATTGTTGGTTGCTCTACTTTGTAACTGTTTCTCTTGAGTACCAAGGCATCTTATAGCAAAAGATGCCAATAACAAAATCTATACATAAACAGCAAAGCACTTTCTTTGTATAATAACTTTTATACAGAGCTGTTCAGAAAACCTAAAAATCAAGGTAAAAACCAGTGCTGATAGTATCTAAATAATTATTCAATTGTTAAAGAAAGACTTTTCACATAGCAGGTGATAAGAGCCGGCTTTTACACATCATCATACAATACACAGAAAGACATGCAGCAACTCAAACGATTAAAAGGATTCTGATTCGCAATGACAAAAGGCATATAGGGATGTGGATCATATAGATAATCTGTATTTGTAAATACTGGTTCTGGTGAAAGGCATTTTTGACAGATTCAGAAAAAAATTACTTGTACAATTAACAGTATTCATGAGCTGTCTTTCCTTTTGAAGTGCTACCCTTCCTTCTCTTATCTTTGAAATTTAAGGCTTTAATGTACACATCTGGCTTGAAGAAACGGAAAAAAAAAATCACTAAGTCTCTGCTAAAAGGCTACTTGCAGTGATGCCCTTTCTGATATGTTAAAAAAAAGATCTATGAACTTAATGCATTTATATCAGTTTTGGTAGATCATAAATCAAATAATCTAAGTTAACATATTATCAGTGGGTTCCACATTATCAATTATCTATTCCTCTAGTAACTAGGAATATACAGTCAGTGAGTCAGTTAAGTGGGGCAGCACTGACAGCAGAAGTCAGGATCTTGTAATTATTGGAGTAAGAAAGTTTCTTCCGAGATCAGTTGACACAGAGAATTAGACATCTGATTCCCAAAGTAATAAAAAATGGATGGACCAAATTAAGGGCAACTTAATGACTGATGTAGGATGTTCTTGAGCCTCATTCTTTAAAAAATGTTTACAAGACTTTGGTCTTATTTTCTGCTTATGCAATAAAATTCCCTGAATGTTTGTATCACTAGGGTTTGTTCATCATATACCACCCTGCTGTTTTTTCTAATAAAGAGAGATTTGACATTATAAAAAGCTGAGTGAGGGCAAAGCAAAGTAATGTGGCAAAGCATTCCTACTTCAGAAGCACTCACACAAGCACACACGACACTTGAATGAAGCCTTACCTTTCGAATAACTTGCTGCTGTTGCAAGTGTTTTGCTCTCAGTTCTGACACTTCCCTCCAAAGGGATTCATTCTCTCTGTTTAAAAATGATGATTTAAAAGTCACACTAAAACTAGTTATTAATTTTTGTTAAAGATCAGTTGGCTTCATTAAAACTCTTTGAAATGTGTTCCTTGATTGGGGGTTGCTGTGGGAGTGTCACATAGGCAGCAAGCAGCCTTGGAAAGTAACTATGAAACAGAGACCCAAACACAACAAATAGCCTGCAGAAAATTTTCATCTGCTTTAAAGGAAAAAAAATTCCCAAATTTGGCAATAATCATTACCCATACATTCAGCATTTAAAATTAACTATCAGCATTTAACAGTTACCTCTATTAGCGCCAGTAAATGGGCATGTTAGGTGATAAAAAATTACAGGAGCATGTCAAAGGTAGCAGTTTTCATGAAACTGCCCTTTTAGCTGCCATTTTAGTAATCTTGGTTCTTCCAGTACTGACAGGACTCCAGTTACTGAGACAGTGTAAAAACTGCCCTATTGTAACCATGAGCCTTGTTGTTTCCAACAGTGTATGCCATATGAAGGAGATAGATAATGAACACCAAAAGCTTCAACAAATATGGGCAGACAACATACCATCCTCCTCTCTTTTGTAGCTTAATTTTCAACACAAAGAAGCCAACTCCACTGGTGTTTGGGTTTTTAGGAAACCTTAAACTAAGTTTTCAGAAACAGCAGCTCATATACAGTGTGATGCAGGGTAGTACTCGCTCCTCAAACTGCTCCCACGTCCAACACACAATTTAAGAGTACAGTCCCATCACAAACAGCAGAAGTCAGGGATTCTGAACTTTCTCAACTTTTTCACTAACTTTATCAATGTGTTTTGTAGGACCAGGTCTGATTTAGCTCCAGTTTCTATCTCAATAACTCTAAACTGATGGGATGACAATATGGATGTCAAAGACCAGCCACTATATTCTTATCTCTACAAACTGTCAGCTCATCAGCAATGGGCAGTCATCCAGTCAAAGCCAGCCCTGCTCTGGGCAGTGGTTCGGACCTGATGGCTCTGAGGTTCCTTTCAACAGAAATTCATCTAGGATTTCAAGAGGGCAAATATGATTTTTACTCTAGACTGGCCAGATTCTAACAAAGTCTGTGCCTAAGCAAAAGAAGTTTGCCTCTGAAGATTCCACCACTCAAGTCTAGAAATGAGAGAATTTACTTCTTAAAACTTGAACTAATCGGTGACTTCTGCCACAGAGGTACACAGTCATGAGACCTTGTACTAGAAGAAGAAATAGAAACTCTAATAGAGTTTCTATTGAGGTGATGTGACTTACAGTGCATGACCTCATGCTCATGTATCTTGTCTGTATCTACATATTCTAAGGATTAAGTAATTTGCGACACACATCTCTCTCACAGTTGAGAAATCGTAATTTCTGAGCAGGTAATAATGAAATTCTAAAAAAACTCTATTTACATTTGGATTTTCAATTCTGTTTCTCTGTCAATGAGGTAACTAATGAATTTCCAAAACAGATTTCTAAACACATTTTCAAAGGTATTAACTCTTCCACAATTTTAAACAGTGGGGGAATGGGGACAAAAACAATAGAAAAATAAAAACCAATGAGCAAAGACATTAATTGTCCTACAGAAGTATTATATGCAAACTGCACAAACCAAACTCTGCCTCAAACCAAATAGAGTAACTATGGCCAACCTGGAAGACAAAAACCAGCATACTTTATACTAAGAGCTGATTTAAATATTCACACTCAGCATCTATATGGAACAATTATTAAAGGTGTTGTTTAATTGCCTACTACTAGACTGTTCTGCAAACACCAACATTGCCTATTACTTTATCAGAAAATTCAATTTTAAAGCAATTTTTTTATTGAAATGTATGTTCCTAAAGCAATAATTTATATTAGGCAACCAGAAATCAAGAGACACCTAGAATTAGTCTTTGTCCAGATCTAGCATCACAATTACTCAGCATTAAGGATCAGATGCTGATGAAGCAACTTACCTCTTCAAAAGAGACAACTGAGATTCAATAGTTGTTTGTTTAATTTGCACTTTTTGCGCACTGCATATTATTTTAGAGAGATCTTCCTGACGTATCTTGTTTTCTTCAGGTCTTGAAGAAGAAACCTATAAAAGATTAGAATCCAAAACCAACGCTTCCCTTAACTCCTGCTTAGCTATTATTCTCTTTTGGTGATAAAGTATATTTTCTTACCCAGGTTGACAAAATATGTACTTAACCAAGCATACAAAAATCCCCAAAACCAGAAACACAGGTGTCACCACATTAGCTTTAGTTGTTACCAACATTGGTGTACCCTCAGACTCTTCAGGCATTTTCCCAAGTGCTCTACTTCATCATAACTGCGTCACAATAACCTGGTGATAACAAGTACATCACTGTTTGCTGGGTTTGGCCGGCACGGGGTAATTTTCTTCATAGCAGCAAATACAGGGCTGTGTTTTGGACTTGAGCAGTTGTGCTGCAGTGCTGGCAATACAGAGATGTTTTTGTCACTGCTGAGCAGTGCTTACACATGGAGTCAAGGGCTTTTCTGCTTCTCACCTCACTCTACCAACCAGTTGGCTGGGGCTGCACAAAAAACTGAGGGCACACACACAGGTGGGACAGTTATCCCCACCTGACCAAAGGAGCATTCCGCACCATACGGTGTCATGCTTAGCATATAAAACTGGGGGGAAAAGAAGGAAGTGGGGAGGATGTTCAGAATGGTAACATTTGTCTTGCCAAGTCACCATTACATTTGATGGGGCCCTGCTTTCCTGGGGATGGCTGAACATTTGCCTGCCCATGGGGAGTGGTAAATGAATTCGTAGTTTGGCTTTGCTTGTTTGTGTAACTTTTGCTTTACTTATTAAAGTGCCTTCATCTCAACCCATAAGTCTTTTCAATTTTACCCTCCCAATTGACTCCCACATCCTGACAAGGGGGGAGTGAGCGAGCGGCTGTGTGGAGCTGAGCTGCTGACTGGGGTTAACCATGACATCCAGTTTAATTTGCCATATTTCTATTTGCCATCCATAATCACTTGACTCAGTAACACCAGAGCACACTTCAGAAGCATAACAAACGTGTTTATAGATATGCCCCATTCTCTTGGGTGTAAAGTCTAATGCTTACAGTAGCTTTGTTCTGAAACAAGTTACATAAATGAGCAATTTTTATATTGCTGATGGTAAAGTCAAAGCATGCTCTGCACTTCTAATAGTCATTTGCAGATTGTCGTATTACATAACTCACGCTTTTCTGCCACTTGTGAAACTTTACTACAATGACAGCAAAGTAGATAAAAATGCCTTGTCAAATCCCCCAAAATATCTTTAAACAAGCTCAAGATATAAATGAAAGCAGGGCAGTTTGTTTCCATAAACTCTGAACTTATTTGCACTCACAATCCTGCAGTTAAGCTTGACATGAACTTTGCTATTCATCAGTATTAAACAGTGCAGGTTTCCCACACACTGAATTTTACCAACCTTCCTTTTAATGTGTTCCAGCAAGTCCTCCCGGCCCTGTCTAAAATACGCGTGCCGAAACTCTACCGGACCGTCCCGCTCCTGTTTGACAATCCCAGAATCAACATGGACCACTTTACGGAAGCCATCTTTAAAAAAACAAAAAGAAAGAAAAACCTCAAAACCCACATGAAGAAATTCAAAGTACGCTGTCCCAACAGTCCTGTTGCCAATTTTGAGGATAAGACAGTATCCTAGCTGCAGAGAACACAAGGCCACTGCTCAAAGAAAATTATAATTTAACTTTTATGTACAGGATTTAGAACTGTGCTAGAATGCAAAAATCCAGGAACTTACACATGTTTAACTGTCTGACAAAGCTTGCCATGTTGTTATGCTTGAAGTACTTGGGAAGGATCTCCTTTGCGAATCTCTGTTCATTCAACACCAAGAAACTCTTTCCATTCTAAAATGAGAGAGACACATTAAGGTACTTAAAAACCATAGCAGCAAACACACTGGGCTTTTAGAATTAATCACCAGATTGGAATGTTTCCTTTTGCATGCAGTACATTACTGATCTGCTTGCCTACAGTTTTCCAAAACAAAAAGCGTACAAACCTTGCAGTTGCAAAGCAACTGAGTGCTATCAATTTACATCATCATCTGTATCTGAAGGGGGGTATCTCTATTGTTACACACTGTTTTATCAAGATACAAAATAATTGTCTACCAGCAATTATCACAGTTTCACTACAAGACAATACTATCAATGTTGAATGTAGTTTTGAAGCCCTGGTAAGAAATCTTAACAATGAACCTGAGCAAGGAAAAAAATACCAACAACCAGCTGACAGTCCCATCTGCTTTTTGGTATAAAAGCATGATCAGTTTGATAGGACTTGCTGAGCAGATGGAACTGTCAAAGAGGTGATGGTGTCCACTAGGTTTTGGAGTTACCAAAAAGGTAGTCACCTAAAGCAAGATTCCCCTTGTGGAATGCCAGTTGTGAGGGAAGACTGACCTTTTCTTTAATCCACAGGCTTTAACTAAAATAGAAGGATCAACTCTTTGCTCTTTAATGACTGCACTCCATTTAACTACAGGGCTAGGAGTTGGCAGAATGCAAATTACCTACTTCAAAATGGTTTAGGTTTTGTCTACACATCCACAATACTCCCACCCTGTAGTTAATAAAGTTTTATCTTCAACAAATGTCAACACTTTTCCTGCATCTTCTTAAGAGGCTTTTTCAGTTTAACAAGTCACTTTTCTTATCCTCCAACGCCAGCAGTTCTATGACCTCAAGAAGCTTAAAAGAACCAACTGTAAGACCCTATGAAAGTCCTTGTCCAAGGCAGGTGTCCTTGTTTCAGCTACGAGAGAATTAATTTTTTCTTAGTAGCTGTAGAGTGCTGAGTTTTTTGATTCAGTGAGAGAAGGATGTTGATAGTAAGTGATGTTTGAGTTGTTGCTGAGCAGTGCTTACCCTAAGTCAAGGTCTTTTCAGCTTCCCAAGTGCTGCCAGCAAGCAAATGCACAAGAAGTTGGGAGGGTGCATGGCCAGGACAGCTGACCCAAACTGAGCAAAGGGATATTCCATACCAGAGAACATGCCCAACATATAAACCAGGAGAGTTATCCAGCAGAAGGGCCAGCTGCTGGTTTTGGATGGACTGGGTATCAGCCTGCAGGTGGTAAATGGTTGTATTGGGCATCATTTGTTTTTCTTATGTTTTCTTTCTGTTTTATTACTGTTATCATATACTCCATTTCAATTTTAAATGGTTATCTCAACCCATGAGTTTTACTTTTTCTACCAGGGTGTGGGGAAGTGAGCAAGTGGCTGAGTTGTGCTTAGTTGCCAGTGGGGGTTAAACCACAACAGCTTGTTCCTGCAAATCAGCAGGGAGCATCAGAAACAGGACTCACAAATGGCTCTCCACTGAATGGCTTAGGTGCATAACACTGAGAGGAAGGTAGGGAGATGAACACTTCCAGTAATGCCTACCTACCTCCTGCTGAGAGTCAATCAGTGGAAGAAAAAGGGGAAGCAAAAGAAATGGCAAGAATAGGCTATTTTAGACAATGCTATGTGAAACTCACAAACTGAAGGTGCTGAATCAAGTGACACTATGACACCAACAGATAACTTTCATGTGGTGCCACACTTTATTATCACTTTGACATTGTCCAGGCCTAGCATATGAAAATCTGGGAAATGCATCCACAAGCTCTTGTTGCCCTGACAGCCATTTACAGCAAAGCTGTAAAACATTAAGGCCTGTAAGCTTCACTACACAGCTAAATACGATTGCCAACTCCTAGTGCCAATGACTACAGCATACAGCAATCTTCCAAGTGCTTCATTTGGTACTCCTCATCCATATCACAAGTAATCCCAATACCTCCCCCCCCACAAGAACTGCTGGTTGCTAATAATATCAACTGTGATGGGTGGACTTTCCCCTCTATAAACAGCCTTGCAGAATCTTAAACAATTATTTTTACTGTTAATTAAAAAAAAAAAAAAACCACAAAAAAATCCCCACAAGGATACCTAACAGGTATTGCTGTGTTTACTTGAGATAAACATAGGCAATAAATTTGGAAATTCTCCATTAAAAGCATAACGCAGCAAACCCAGCATTTTTTAATGTAGAAAACATCAATTTTCATACAGCCTTTAGTATCTCTTTTCTTGAAAAAAAAAACCAAAAACAAAACAAACCAAAAACACCCAACATCAAACACACCCTAAAAACACCACAAAAAATCCCACGCTAAAACAAAAATAAACAAAATGGGAACAAAAAAAGGCAAGAAGAGCTGCCGTAATCTACTGAAGCCTCCTGCCTCCCTCTTTGGGAAGTTTTAGCTGAAAACGGCAAACCATTTTCAGTAAAATATTTAAGACATTTCATTATTTCTAAAGCACTTAAAATAAGGAGCTCTCAGTTGAGTTTCATTCAATATCACTTAAAGATATTGATACGATTTGAGAACAAGATTTTATTGAAAACAGCATATAGGAAAAAAATGAAGTAGCTATTATTAAAACATGTGCTCAGCTTTTAGCACAACTGTCAATGATGCTCACTGTAGCAGCTTGCCAGCCCTTCGCTGCACTGTAAGAAGACTGGTGCTCAATTCGACTTCCCCCGTGGCCCATTCCCTTCCCGCCACCCCAGCAGGTGGACACCGAGCCCGGGAACCCCCCGGTTAATCCCCCACGTGGCCCTGCGGGATCCGGCCCCGCGGCAGCACACAGGAAACAACAGAAGGACTGAGCACGCCGCTCTCCCCATCCTCCGGAGCTCTCCCGCAGCCCCGGCTCACCGAGGGCGAGCCCACCATCCCGCGGTGGGAAATTCCCCCGCAGTTCCACGTTCCCCGCACGCCGACTCCTTAAGCTCAAGGCAGAATCCCCCGGCTCCCAGGCCCCTTTCCACCCGCCACAGACGGCCGAGCCTGCTCAGTCAGGGCCGCCAGACAGACGCCCCCCTCTCCGCGGGAGTGCCTGGGGACGCGCCCCCAGGGCGGGGACCCGA
>VXBB01014621.1:442645-481176 GCA_013399915.1 Illadopsis cleaveri
CGCCCTCCCCACGCGCACGCCAAGGCCCACGGCCCCCCGCAGGCCCCGGTGCCCGCCGGAGCGAACCGCAGGGTGATGGCGGGGGCTCCGCCACACGCGGGCGGGCAGGGGGTGGGGGCGCCCGACCTGGCTCCAGGTGATGAGCTGGTTGCTGGGGGTCTCGCCCAGCAGAGCCCACAGCTTGCTGAGAAAGGCCGGGACCCCCGGGCNCTGACCCCAAGGGAAAGGCGGGCGAGTGCCTGAAACGGGCCTTCTAAGGACTTAATCCCAGCCTAGGGTGTCCGAACCGTCCGGGAGAAAGGTGAAGAATAGCTAATCCGCTCAAAAACATGAGTACACAGGGTGTATGCACAACAGGAATATCCAAGCCAACTTCCCCCAAAAGCATCTCAGGCAGGCCCTAAGCAGACCCCTCTGCAAGGCAACTTGTGTTTAGACTTCAGATCTATCAGCTAGTGAAACTGCAAAAAGAAACTGGGTGTCTTAAGGAAAAAAGCCTATTTTTTTTATACTGTACCAAGTATTTTGCAAAACTTAATCACATACTAACGGCAAATAGTTTTCAAGAAGTTGTTCTGTGGGACTAAAATCAGTATTTTCACAACAAACCCTCATGGACTAGTAATGTTACTAATATCTTTGTTGAAAAAAAGTCAAAGAATCTCAGTGAGTTTGATCTTCAGTTTGCAGTGAAAATGAAGCAAAATGGCACAGGAAAGATAACAGAACCTTTAGTGGGGTAGCCTGCAGGAAAATTAAGTATTTCTGTTACAAGCTGTATATCAGACATCTTCCCTTTTGTCACATCATTAGCAGCCTACCACAGCCTATAAAAAACCCTTTGACTGATGTTCACTAGATCATTCCTGAGAGAAGTCACAGTTGCTAAGTTTATGACTCAGCTTTTCAGGTCAGGTCAGTATTTGGAATGAGAAAACTTATATGAATGCCATTTGAATTTAAACACAAATTTACAGTAATTTTCCAAGTAGTTTTTCATCCTGATGTGCATGTGCAGCAAGGTCCCACCAGATTCCATTTATCTAGATAAAAATGCTAGCTAAGCAGAGCAAAGAATATGGTTGTGACTTAATGTGGACACAGTGTTGCTCTGCATCTTGTATTTCTTGTTTACAACTTCCATTTGAAAATAGGAGTTGATTTGCAGACTTGTTGGACAGTATTTCAAGAGGTCAACCCCTATATTGATGTCTGGCTGAGAAGTGGAACCACACACTTATTTTTTTTCATTTTCCTAGTAGACTGAATATCACCATGGTGAAAAAGATTGCTGTGTAATTTGATTACCAATGTCTTACAGCTGAGGAAAGTCTTTTAACCTTTTTTTCTAAACCTCAGTTTAGGAAAAAAAAAATTCTGAAGTCTTAAGGCTTAAGAACTGGAAGATAAACACAAAGTGTTAGCAATGTACAACTCAAATAAGGCTTCCATTAGATTTTTATTTTATTGTCTTACAAGGTCTGAGCACAAGGTAATTGCTGGTCCCTGTTCATAAAGCTTTTGGTTACATTACTTTACAATCCAGCCATTGCAAAACTCACCCGTCTTTAATCTGGGGCTGTTTGACTTCCCAGTATCTTCATAAGCAGTGCTGTAATCTTTTTCCACACTGCAGTAAAATTTTCCTCCACTTAGCTTGCAGAAATCTGGTAATTATCAGCTCTGAGACAGGTCAAGCTATTTAAATCTTCCCTGATACATTTCTCACCCTCCCCTCTCCAGAAAAGCATAACACTTTAAAACTCTTCAAGTATTGTGAAATGCTGGGAATTCAGATTTCTTCCCATATCCCTGAACTAACCCCTCAAGCCCTAGCAGATTCTGTTCCTCCTGAGCCTCATTCCCCCTCCTGTGGGCCCATAGTTCCCCCATATGTCAGAGTTCCAACTAAGACCTAGTGCTCAGGGACTAAGGGAGCACTGCCAACAGGAAACATCTGATTTCCAGCGCTTTTTTTCCACAGTTTTTGTGGAGAGACTACATAGTTAGCAGCACCTCAAATCTGGGCAGGAGGCCAAAGGATAAAGTTAGATAGCTGTTCATATCACTATCTGTTTATTTTGACATCCCATATGCCTAAAAATCGCATCACTGGTCTCTTCCTCTCATGCTTAAGTAGCAGGCAGCCCCACAGCTCTCCTATACTCTCTTACAGGAGCTTTGGCCACTGATAGTCTAGTTTTGATGTGCATTAAGAAGAATAATTTGGGATGGGGACTCTGTTCCACAGCACATTACATTCTATACAATGGAATATGCAGCAGGGATCAACAGCCCTGTTTGTGCTCTTGGTCTGGCTCTTATAAGTCTGAAGTGCAATCTCTGTGAACTCCTGTTACAACAGACCCTGAGTAAAGCCTGAGTCAACTCCCCAAGGGATACAAGTCTGCAGATTTTCCTTAAGACAAACAGCATGATGCAAAACAAGAAAATGACAGGAGAGACAAAGGCAGGGTGACAGATTTCAAGGCAATGCCCTCCTCTTTTTGCAACCACTCTTCGTCCTGCCTGAAAGGCCAGCATTTGAAGGTTATCTTTACTGATTCATCAGTATTGATCCAAATGAAAGCAAGACACAAATCAGATGCTGAGCTTGCACAAATGTTACCCTTGGAACAAGCACAGGCAGCCAGCCACAAGTAGGCTGTCCTGGATCAAACACTGCAGAGCACCTCACAGCCAAATTTGATGCAAGCCTTCCACCTTTAAAAAATTATTACACCACTTAAATAACTGAAAATGTTTTCAGATGTCCCAGATCTGCATATATTAGGATCTCCTCAAATCAAAAGTGGCCCTAAGAGGCCTAGCTTTAAATTAATCCTCCTTGAACCAAGGATGGTCTGAGATGTCTGTATTTGTGATGAAACTAGCTGGGGTAGGCAAGGTAGATGACATTTCAGAGAGCTTCTATAGAGATTAATCTTCCAAAGTAATATCCATTCAGTTAGTGTTATGCCATCCTTGTGCATCTGATTCAAGTACCACTCACTGTTTTGGATGGCTAAGTAATTAATTTTCTTTCTTGTGCCCTGCAGGAAGAACAGGTGGCACAGTCAGCACACCGGATATTGAATAGACAGTGATAAAACAAAGGCTGGCATCAAGTTTCAAAATTAAATTTTGGTAACTGTTCCCCACAGTATATTTAAAATTAAGCTATGATAACTGAAACCAACTTCCATTCATGATCAATGGCTTTTCTTTCCTGAAAGGAAAATTCAGACCTACATTCATATTGACTACAAACCCTCCGAGATAGCTTGCTTTGCAAATAGCACAGAAGTGGTATCCATTTCTTATTTGCTTATGTGTGAGGAGTACTTGAAACAGACCTTCCCAATTAGACAAGATCTTCCATACACTTTCAAAATGCTTAGTGTTTCTTAAAAGACTGTTTCTTCATAATATGAGGAAAAGTTACAAACTTGGAAAAGGTATCTTTTAAACAAGCATTGTTTAGTTGAGATAGCATTCAGTTAAACTTAGCGTCCTTAAAAAATTCCAGATTTAAAATGCTTGAAGCCATGAAAAAAATTCCATCTTTCAAAAGGAGGCAAAATAATATCTGAGTTGAAACCCAATTCTTAACCTGCTAACGATGAGTTCAGGCCAGATTACCTGATTTTCAGGGTTTTTTTACAAAGTTAGTCTTTATCCTGAAGCTTTTGAAAAGATAGTGGATTTGGAAAAAAGAGGGAAGGAGGTTTCATTGGTGGTACACCTGGCAGAAAACCTTATTGAAGTTTTAGAGCAGCTTGCTGTGACCATGTGTAGGTAATTATGGAAGTTCAATGGTAAGGTAAAAAACCCAAAGTATTTGTGCTCATTTGGTCATCCAAACTTAACACTGTTTTACTCTAAAATGAAAAGTAGATACAAAAACCTGTTAGCATAATTTTCTCTGCTTCAAAGAGGATTTTGTTATATAGTTCTGAACATAGTGGCAATGAAGGGCTCATAAATCATAGTAAAGCATGAAAAGAAACTTTTATTTCACCTGAAGCTAGTTTGTAAACCACATACTACATCCATGATTTACTTATTCTAAGGCCTCCATTTCGTGCAGTTTCACATTCCAAACATGAAGACCTCCATAAAATAACTGTTCTGTCAGCTCAATTCCAGAGCATGGCAAAACTTCCTTCAAAGGTGAACATTCCTTGCATTGGTTTATTCTTATCAAAATTACAGTGGAAATTCTTTGGAAAGTACCAGTGAGCAACCTTAACCATGTATTTGACACAGAAAAACAACAATATTCTGATTAAGTTTTAAAATTAACATTATTTTCAGAGAATAATTCTTTTCTTTCAGAAAGAGTAATTAAGATTAGTCCGCTCTCAAGGCCATTGAGAGATACAATTTGAATGGATAAAAACCACCTACTCTGTGGGTGTGGAGTCTGTCATATCATGTCTGTCATATCCCCATGCTAATCACCATTTAAAAACTCTCCTCAGCCTGTTTAAACCATAAAACACCAAGACTGAAAACAAACCAAACTGGCTAATCTCAATCTAATTTACCTGAATCTGAATAGGTGGAACTGTAATATCCTATGTCTGTGCCTAATCTGCTGTTCTCATTGTTGGTTCAGGCTCCTGTAAGCTTTTATAAAAAAAAGCCTAAACAAACTTGATTTCCAGAAACATGGCCCAAATTACTAGTTTTCCTGTATTGTCAGAGATGCTAGAAAAAAAACAAAGATTAACTGTTGTGTCCACAGGATTCTGCTATTTCCTTCCCAGTTTGGTTAAAACTACTGCTGTAGCAGCCACACACCACAGTTGAGTGGGCAGCTGGTGACTGAAATGCTGTCTATGCTGTCCCTGCAATTGCAGCTGTCATCACCTTTGTTAAGTTGGTCAAATGTAATCAAGCCCTTATCGAATGTGCATCAAAATGTTGTCTTCTGTGCTAGGCTGCTTATTCTTCCCCACACAAATTGACCATTAAGTTGAGAACTCCCTGCAACTGGTAGTTTTCTGTATTATGCAAATGTAAAAACTCAACACAGACAGAGCATCTTGATTTCACAGTTCTGGCAGATTCTGTCTGTGGTTTGCACGTATTTGGTGCCTTATCCTGGAATTTTAATGTAGTCTCAACACTGTGTCACTTCTTCCTCTCCCTTGTTCTAGATAAGAACAACAGTCATAGCCCAAAAACATATCTTTTAGGGACATAACAAACAAGCTAATATTGATTTGACTTCACTCCTCATCATTAAGGTCTGTCCTCCCATGCTGAGGTACAAGTGTCAGGCACTCTGTTAGAGCACCTGAAAACCATGGAATTATGATTATAATCATAATTTGCTGTATGAGCAAAGCACCTGCAAATTAGAAAACCGTGGAATCATTTAGATTAGAAATGACCTTTAAGGTCTTTTAAGATCTCAAGTCCTGCCATCAACCTGACACTGCCAAGTACGCCACTAAAACATGTCCCTAAGCAGCACGTCCACGTGTCTTTTAAATATCTCCAGGAGTGGGGACTCCACCACTTCCCTGGGCAGCTTTTTCCAATGCTTGACCACCTTTTCAGTGAAGGAATTTTCCCTAATATCTAATCTAAACCTCCCCTGATGCAACTTGAGGCCATTTCATCTTGTCCTGTTGCTTATTACTTGGGAAAAGAGACTGACCTCTACCTGGCTACACCCTCCTTTCAGGCAGTTGTAGAGAATGATGAGGAAGGAGACTCTCCCCTGAGTCTCCTTTTCTCCAGGCTAAACAACCCCAGCTGCTTTTCATAAGACTTGTCCAGAGCATTCACCAGCTCAATTGCCCTTCTCAGGACATGCTGCAGCACCTCAATATTTTCTTGTAGTGAGGGACCCAACACTGGACACAGGACTCAAGGTGTGTCCTTATCAGTCTCAAGTGCAGAGGGGCAGTCACTGTCCTGGTCTTGTTGGCCGCATTATTTCCAATACAAGTATGGCATTAATGCAAGTATTATGAATCAGAATCTGTACTCTAAAAGCTGTATCCTAAGTTCTTCTTTTACCAAGATAGCAACACACATAGAGGACCACTAGGACATTCCACTTGCACATTTACTAGTTATATTACTAAAGCCATGCCACTAACATAATAATACTTTTTCTCCTAAAGAAACAAAGGTTTTTCTCCATGTTATTGTTGAGAAACTGCTGTCCTTAACTTCAACTAGGTGCTGCTCCTTCACAGAGAGAACACTGCAAGAACCCTAAGGACATGAAAGGCTCTAGTTCAATTACATTTTCTCCCCCATCTGCCTCCCCTTACAATGCAGTGCTATTCAATGCTTTTCACTCCCTTACTGCTGTGCTACCTCCCACACTAGGCTGCAATAACTATTAGATCAAGGCAAACTGCATTAAAAACACATACACAAAAAATAATGCTTTAGACACTTGGGAGAGAATAAGCTTTCAACTTGTATCTGTTCTATAATCCAGTTTAAGTAATTCATATCCAAAAGCAGTTGCAGCATCCCAGCCAAAACAATGTCCTAGCACTGGAAGTGGAGAGCTACGAAGCTTGAGTTAGGGTGCACTGTACCTTCGTATTCTCTCCTTCCAGCAAAGGATTTTGAAGAGAGGTGAAGCACAATAAAAGCAAGACTATTCTATTTTCAAGTACTTTAAGTACTTCAGAACAGATCCTGACTAAAGCAGATCTCAGGCTTAGTAACTTTATTATACGGACTAGTTCCTTTTCACAACTATTCAGCAGACTACTCAAAAATCCAGCTAGTTAAAAAAGATATTCAAAAAGTTGAAAATTTTATTATTACTGCTGTAAAAGTTCCATTTTAAAGGTAACAATGAAAATGCTAGAACTAAATCTCACTTTCTGCACGCATTTCTGTTGAAGACTGTAGGAGATATTGTGGAAGCAAAATGAAAGCATTGTTTGTGTAATAATTTTAACACTACCCTGAAAGCAAACACAAATCTACTCAAACATGCAGCCATAGTAACCATCAACAAACCATCTCAGGAAAGCATTGTTTCGTTATGCCTATAGACATGAAATTTCAAATGAAATTTGAAAAGAAATACCAATTAAAAATTGTTGTTAGCTCTGTGGAGTTTCTTTGCAACAGGGGGAAAAAAAATCTCTGACCAGAGCAGTTTATAACTATGGCTAGTTGAAAAGGGTAAAATCACTCTCTTGTATATGCAGTTGCCAAGCGATCATAAAGTGGAGAGCTCCCCTTTGGAGGGCTACAAGGCAGCAAAGGCCACAAATGCAACCTACAGACTCTAACTACAGTTTGTACAGAATGACTTTCTATGAAGTATTTTCTTACTCTCACTGTGAGGAGGGGTATTTCTACTTAACATCCATAGGGCAGTGCTACCAAAACCATCATGTGTATGAGACCAGTACCCCCTGCTCCTGACCCTACGTTATGTGGTTGGCCTAACCAAGGCTATTCTATAAGCTGAGCAGCTGCTCTCTGTAACCAAGTAGATAATGTATTTGTTCACTTTCCCTCATTATCAGGCCCCGAAGGTCCAGTGAACCAAGTAGACAAACCAGAGAGATTTCTTCTTCCCCTCCCAACCTGCCTCAAGGTTGCTGGGTGCCAGAATAATTCCTCCCTTCCCTGCCAGCCCTGGAGGCCCCAGGCACCCAGCCAGGGAGGTGCTGTTATTGACCCTGAGGGAAGCCTAACAGCACACAGAGCTGTCTGTACTTTAGGTTGTATTATAAGCTTGAGTTAGAGCACAACTGTAATTGTAAGTAATTTTGTACTGTAAATGCTGTATTAGGCTGCTTCTAAATTGGACTACCTTGATTCTGCTTCTAGAAATCCAGTGCCATTCTAGCAATAAATTCTTTGATCTACTGATTATAATAGACTACCAAGAAAATAAAGCTTTAATTGTTATTACAGGTTATCATCATCATCATTCTGCCTAAGATCCCTAAAAGAACCTGTCTGTCCTCTTAGCATGGGGTGACACAGGTGTAGATGTCTCAGGACTGAACACATGAATTCAGTCTGTGTGTATGCCGTATATATATTTACCAAACAGTGGGAGTGCCCAGTTCTTAATGGAGTCCTCTCTGTCTGGACCTGCCACCTTTCTTTCAGACTCAAGGGGACCACAAACCAATCGCATCCTGTACCCCACATGTTCTACAAGTTCAGCACCTTGCCCCAAATGCCAGTGCAGGAAGTGAACAAAGTGTATCAGCCTCAGAAGTTACCAAGGACACTTGTTTCTATTATAGCCCAGTGAGCTCAGTTCCCTCGGAAAATACTGTTTTACTGTTTTCACTATCGGTATAAAAAACCACCAAAGGATAACAAGACTTTCCTCACTTCTCTGAAAGATGCAGGAGCCCTCTGGAAAAGCTGCTGTCACCTCAGTAATACACCAGTCCCCATCCTGTCCCAAGCTGCCAAATCAGTTATGGTAACAGCTGAGCTTTCCAGATTTAGGAAGTGTTAGTTGCAGGACTCCAGCTTCTGACTCATCCTCACTGACTGGACAGCTGGAAAGGCTAAAGACATCTGATAAAGGCATTTTGAGTCACCCCACTATCTAAAGGATAAAATCAGTATGATTTGAATCAATAGTCTAACCCTTTAAATACTCATTTGAGATAACTCATGTAAGCCATCATTGCTATACTTATTAACTAGCACAAGGGTTTGAAGAAAAGGCTGTATCATAGAAGAAATTAATATAAAAGCAGTGAGGTAGGTGGATGTGCTTTTTTCAAAATAGCTTGGTTAACCCACCGAGATTTGGATACTGACATGCCAGAAGTGACATATTATCCATAGTTATTTAAGACTCATTTTCCTGAGCATTCTTACAGAAAAGATCCAAATGTGGATGCAATGCTCATTTGAGTCTTGAAGGGTCTCAACATAGTATCTGCTGTGGTGATCCAGATGAAGTAGCATCAGTTCTGCTTGTTCCTTCTTTCTTGATGTAATCCAGGTTTGTGCCAGTGACACAGTGCTCTGCTCATCCCTGAGAGGCTGTTGATGAGAACACTACCCGTGCAAAGCTATTTATACTGACTCAAACATGTACAGAATTCTCACTTCAAAACCTTTTCTACCATGAGGGAAAAGGAACTGTGTTAGAAGACATTGCTACTAAATACATAAGTATTACTACATACAAGACTGTGGGCGTATGCAGCTCTATTTAGATACTGATCTGGATCTGGTAAAGAATACAGAGATATTGCATTGAATCAACTGCTTACTCACGACCCTTTTTTTTAAAGCCATGCATAGGTGTTGTCAGACTACACAAATTTAACTATGGTGTTACCGAATTAAGCATGTCCTACACTGACAACAAAATATTTTTTTTTAAGGAAGAATAAAATGTTTTGTTGCTGCATAAATAAGTAAAGGACCAATTCTTAATTTATGGATTAAAGATTTATGGCAAGAGTCAGAGGCTGACAAGCACTGTATATGGCTGGCCAGTTCTGTTTACTATTTTATCTCTTTTCTAAAGGGAAAGCTTCCTAGGGCAAGCTGTCAGAGCAATGGTAAAAATGGAAAGAGCCATTACATCCAGCCCTACCACCTGTTTTCTTTTTCCACTGTGGGATCACAAGATCTATGACTCTTGTTTAAAAGCAGTTTAAGTTCAAGGCTCCACCAATGGAAGCATTACTCTAAAAGTATGCTCAGAAATCCTAGGGAGCCTGCTGCAAAGACTGCAGTTTATGAACTGCAGACAGCCGTAAATTTGTTAGTATTTTTAGATCAATAATTACTGAGGTAAAGCAAGAAGTAGCAGCCTCTGCTGCTTTGTAAATATACAGTGCTTTATATCACAACATCACAAAATAATGCTTTTGTTTTGGATGAAAATTATCAAGTGAGAATCGCCCACCTCTCAGAAAATATAACTTGCTAGCTGAACAGGAATACATCCTCTTTTAGGCTCCTTCATTTCCTAATGTCTTGGAAAACACATTCAGATTCTCCCCACATCTGAGGCAACACGTTTCACACTGCCTGCCCTAATCACAAATAAACTTTTGCTCTTTGCTTTCCACAAAACACAAGTCATTTTGCCAGAAGAAAAAAAATAAACAAACAAACAAACAAAAAAAGATTTCACCCCAACTGTCACAAATGCTGATTTTAGATTAAAAGCTTCCAAGTAAGATTTTCATTAAAAATAGAGGCTGCTTGATTTTGCAGTACTAGTGGAATGTATTTGGGCAAAGCGCACCACAAAATTTTATGTTTGATTTAATTGTTAATGACTTAACACAACAGTATCTCAGCATCATCATTGGATGTACTCTAAAAACATTTATAGGCAGATGAACTGCAAGGAATGTGACCAAGGAAAGCCAGCTCATGCTGTAGGGTGGAACAGATAGTTCTAGCATACTAAAAATAAAAAGAAAGCATTAACACACCATGTGCTGTGTAACCCCAAATTATTTAGAAGTGTTCCAATAAAAGGTAACCATGACAAAAGTTCAGACCTACTGAAAAAAGCAACCAAAAGTGATTGAAGCCAGCTACGTGCCTCATTGCATAAAATAAGCAGATGTTTGAACTTACAATTTTGTTTCTTTGATTTTATGCAAACTTTAGGATAACATTCATCCAGTCATAGAGTTTTTCTTGGTAACATGAGTAGTAACCGTGCCAGACAGGAGCTGAAATGCAAGTGATGAAGCAAATTTTGGGTTGTGCACAGCCCACAACTGTGTTTTTCTTAAATGACTAACTTGTCTTGCACCTCAGTTGTAGTAACTTCTTATGGAGTGACTTCTCTCTCAAACTGTATGAGCAAAGGTGTAAAAAAATAAAGAGTTCTTCACTAAAGCAAAGGATTTTATTAGTAAGTCAAATATTTGATATCATAGAATCATGTCATTTCAACTATATGTTAATTTTCAGCATTTTTGGAAGCCACACGCAACATGAGTGCCTCTGTGTGCATACATAGTAAATAGTCAACAAGCGAATGATTTTTTTCCCATAGCTTTGTATTGAAAATAGGAACCAGAACTGGATTATTTCTTAGAATGTTTCATCTAATGATCTTGCAACTGGGGAGAGGGCAAAGGAGACTTAGGAGAGGTAAATCTTTTAAACAACATAAATGCTTCCAAGCACAACACAGTAGACAAATTCTACTGACTGTAGCAGGGAAGTGGGTGAAATAATTTAATGAGACCACAGCCTTGTGCAAATCTCAATCAAGTTTTCACTTTATTTATAAAGAGGTGGTGGTTTCATATACCCTGCAAAATCAGTTAGTTACATTCTGAGTTCCTCAGAACTGGCAGCAAGCTTCTCAATCTCAGCCTTCTTGAAGTGCTCACTCATACTCTTTGGGTATGGAGCATACAGACTGCAATCACAACATTTTCTTAAGCTTTTGTTCTGTTCTCTTGGAGTCAAAACATGGTGGTCTGCCTATCAACTTATTTGGTCTTTTGCTTTCTAGCAAAGAAGTTAAAGCATGGCATCAAAACAGGACACATTTGCTCAACAGCTTCTCAATACCAGCCCACCAGAAAACGTGGAGGAAAATATAATCCACTTTATCCTTGTTAAAAAGCTTAATTAAATTACCATTCTGCAAGATAACCTGACATCAGCAAAAACGTATGTCAAAGATTAAAACACTCTTAAGCATATCCCAGGAAGGCAGCTTTAAACTAAACGATTCCCAGTTCAAATTTGTCAGATTTTGCCTGGCAGGTGTCAAGTATTACTGAGCTGTCTGAAAGAACTGCAGTTGATTCAAAACAGCAACAACTTCACGTCTTTGTGTTGTTCAAGATCTATCTCATTAGCATATCAGATTGTAGTTCCAGAGTCAACAATGTATGTTCATTCTGGCATATCCACTTGCTGAATACTACTCAAATTCCCTTTTAAGAGCCTAACTAGAATACCTGTTCTTAACAGAGAAGTTGGACCAACAACTGGCACTTGCACTTCCAGGGTAGGGAGCCAAAAAAACCCATTCCCACCTCAGACCAGCACTGAACCCAAGCTGCCATTCTGAGGCCTTTGCTTTTGTACGTGGCAGAACTCCACACTCAACATGGAACTAAAATGCATCTGGCTCATGACTCACTTGGAGCAACTGTTTGACCACAACAACTTACAGTGACTGAACACTTTGTCCTCACCACTGCCCGCTTCTGCCTTAACTCCACTTGCAACACAAACAGAAAACCCAAATATACAAAAAACCTAAAAATTCACTTTCCAACTCATAACCTACAAGTAAAAATGAGTAACACCCTGAGAACTGGCAGGCCTGTAAGGAAAGAGTCTCTGCAGAGACAGAAAAAAGGTTCCCTTCTCTCACTCTTGTTCTGTCACCAGACAGCTGTCACCACCTCTTTGCTTCTTAATAGAACTTGAAAAAGCTCCATTTCTTGTTCTTAACTCACAAATAGAAAGGACAGGTAGGATTATGGAGCAGCACACTATTTTCAGCCATCTCATTGCTCTTTTTCAACACTCAAACATATGTAATATCTACTGATGCTTTCCAGCACACCCTCATACCCCACATAATACTCTTCCTTTGTCCTACTACTAATTTTCCCCTTTTTAGTTCAAAATCAGTTAACTCAAACCAGCTCTGATAACAAGCTAGAAAATGCTGAAGCAGCTGTCACAAATCAGGGCAACTTCAGCCACAGCTGAAGGTAAACAGGATACAAGAAGGAAGGACATTAGTTCAACTTAGTTACAGAAAAGCTCTCTACTCATTTTTACACAATGCTAAACTTCAAGACCAGTCTTCTTCTTTGCTTAGCTAGATCTAAAAATTCTTGTACTGTTTTCCTCCTCAAATTAAATGCACTGCTCTTACTCCTCAGCTGTCCTTTTCTGTATTTGAGATGTGTTTGCTCCAACTCTTCATTGATCAAGACCACCAGCTCTAGCTTCAGCTTTGGTTCTGCTTCCTGTCCCATCACATTAATTTTCCAAACTCTGAAAGGAAAAAAATAAAGGCACCTCAGTGGTTCCTTTTAGGCAAAAAAAAACCCAAACAGAAACAAACAAAAAAATCTCGGCCCCAAACTTTTCCCTGTACCAGGCTGCAGTTTTCTTTGAAACAATTAAATCTTTATTCAGTGTAAAACAAAATAAAAATACAATTCAGAACGGTATGGCCCTATTTAATTTACGTTGCAAGGAATTATCCAAGTTTAGCTTAGATTATACAAGGAATGTGAGGAGGAGACTGCTACAGTCACAAACAGGAAATGACAGTATTGAATAACCTCTAAAATGGCCTTGCTTCAGCACTGCTAAGGGACAGTAGAGAGGATTTGTGGAATCTCAGAATCAGCTAGGTGGGAAATGACTCTGGACATTATCAAGTCCAACCTATGACCTAATTCCACCTTATCAACTAGACCTTGGCACTAAGTGCCACATCCAGTCTTTTCTTAAAAACCTTCAGGGACGGTAACCCTACCACCTTTCTGGCAGGCCATTCCAGTAGTAGGTTTGCTCTTAAGTGTAGGTATTAAACAGCATATGAGGGCTTTGAACTTCAGTCATTGATAACACAGATTTGTTGATCAACATCAACAAGAATGGGCTTCCTAACACTTTATTACCAAATTCAGAAATTTGATTCATTGAATTTACCAAAATTTCTTTTCCAGAGAAAAATAAATCTTCTGGCATTTTGATCATCGTCACTGCATTTAACACAATAATTTTCAGGGTTGTTTGGTGTTTTTACGGGAACTTTTGTGGCACAATATCAACCTCAATATCTAAACAGCTTGATCAGCAACAGTTCAATGTCTGTCATGGAAAGGAACATGGTCCTCTGATGACTGCAGCTCTGAGGCCACCAATTAATTTTTCTGCTCTTTCAGCAAGGCACATGATTTTTATACAGTCCCTCAAAACCCCTTTCCCCGCTGAAGGCTCCAAACCCCATTTCTATCAATATTTTAATTTTATCGGAAGTTTAAAATAAATAAATCTTTTAAAATCCAGAAAATTGATATTTTCTAATCCCAAAAAAGGATCTGGCACTTGAAAATTCAGTAGGGAAATTAGTGCTCTCAGGTGACAATTGAAAGAATATGAAAAAAAAGACATATTAATTTAATTTAAAATTTTAACCATGCTGGCTGAATTACAGCCCCTTATAACTAGTATGTAAAAGATTAAACTCAAGTTACGTAACATTCTACCTCAATAGTTCAGATATTAAGTAGCATTTATTAGTATATCTTTCAGGAAGTGAATATTTTCCAAATGAGTCTATTAATAAAGCTAACTTCTCAATTTCCAAATATTGAGATTACTGTGCTAACAGTGTAGTGTGACTACTAAAACATTTTTTTAAACTTTGAGATTCTTTGTCTCAAGACTGAACAAATGCCATTTCAACACTGCATGATATTAACTTGAATATTTTAAGATAAACATATTTTCAAGAAAAGCAAGTTGGAATGACCATGTGTAGGTAGTAAGAATTACTGTCATATGTTGCATATTTTCGCAATGCCATGAAGAATATGCTTTTTTCAATCAGATGTTTAACCCTGAAAAATACACAGCAGAACACATGAGAACTGTTCCAGTTAAGCACCTGTTTTTTCCTTTTGATTTAAACACCCCCACCCCTTAACACTGAGACTACCCAAAAATGGCACTGGTACTATGCAGAATGGAGCAAGAGCACTCTTACAGGGAGGTCACAAAAGTTACTTTATACTTTTCAATGTATACACTCCTTGTTGTTTTCATATTGAGTTATTTAGATCCCACATTGGCAACAAGAAAAACAAACACACTGCAAAAACTCCATTAGCTGCATCAGTGTTGTTTTAAGTGATGATAATTATTACCAAGCAAAAAAGCTAATGAGAGTTAGAGCCTGGGGCCAAATGAAAAACCTCTAAGAAGAAGAATTCATTTCTCTACATCCTTATGAAGGATCAAGTAGAACTGATTCTGTATGAATTAACTACTGTGTTAATTGTAACATCTATCCATAAGCTGTGAATTCAAGTGTAGACTGAGTGAGCTCGAGCCATGACAGAACAATTTTGTGTTGAACATCACCAGTTACTCTAGAGAAGAGCTGTAAGTTCTTGGGGTTTGTGGTAGTACAGTTACTGGCTAAGAATACAGGGAAAAAAACCAAACAAACGTAAGAAATTTTATGGGAAGAGACACTAGAAGTTTTCAACTTCTGTCTCAAGTGTATGGATCATTAATTACTTTTAAGGGACTTGCAAAAGACATCTGGTAAAAACAAACCTAAATCTACTAATATTACAAGTGCTATATGTGTATGTTCTTACCTATCACTTTCATGACCAGGAACACGACTCCAGGAAATGGCATGAAGCTGTGTCAGGGGAGGTTTAGACTGGGTATCAGGAAAAGTTTTTTTACCCAGAGGATGGTTGGGCACTGGATCAGGCTCCCCAGGGAGTTGGTAACGGCACCAGCCTGACAGAGTACAAGAAGTGTTTGGACAAGATTCTCAGCCACATGGTGTGACTCTTGGGGTTCCTATTAGGGGCCAGGGGTGAGACTCAGTGATCCTGATGGGTTCCTTCCAACTTGGCATATTCTGTGATTCTATGATTACAAATTTTCCAGAAGTTCCATTTAGAAATAGGCTTGAAAGAGATTTAGACATAGAATTCAAACACCACAAGGTGTCATATTAAAAAAGGGTTCTGAAAAGTGTCCCCAATTTACAAGCACTTGTGTAGAAATATAAAATTTAAGTCACTCAAGTAGCTGTGAAGCACATACACAATTTGTAACCAATGACCTTTTCTTTATGTAATTGCTTATCACCTTTTGTATTTTGCAAAAAGACTAAAACCCCACTAGCCTCACATTTAGATTACTTGAACATCAAGAGATGAAATTTCCTAAACTAGATCTGAAAAAAGAGACTGAAATTCTAAGAGAAACCCATAGGAGATTATGTAGTAAAGACAGATAATGCAGAACACCTGGCTCAAATATTTTCAGAAAGTAAAAGTTTCACTATTGTTTTCATTTAACCGGGGATTTTTTTTGCTTTTTTTGTGTCAGGCCAAGAGTTGGACTACAAGATTGTAAGGTGATATTTTTGGGAGAAGGGAGGGAATGTGAACTGGAGAACAGACCACTTGCTACTCCAGTTAGTAAAAACAATTCTTCCTACGTCAGTTGAACTCCAGATGTTTATTCATAATCAAGATAAGCAACATGTCAGTGATTGTTTGCAATTGTAAGACAAAAACCTCAGAACGATCAGGTGGCATTAACTATATTAAATTCCTCTGTCCTAACATTAAGGATGCTGTAACTTCCAAACCAACAAAAGAGGTATGAATCAGAAGAGTACTGATACCCAGGTAAGGATAGATAAGGTAAGGATAACCTACTAGCAACTGACCAAAATTCCTTTAAATATATAATTTTCAAGAGCCATAATATAATCCATAAGTGCTTGGAGAAGGCTACAGCTAGAGGTTTATAGATTACTTATGAGAGTATTGTAATTTCAATAACATTGAAAACACAGAGATCTGACTTCTTCAGATAATCATTAGAAGACTTGAGGAGTGTTTGCACATTTTAATAGAAAAGTAAGTGCACACAGTTTATGAAGATGTATATGTTTGGGCACTACAGCTATATTTTCTGCTCTTACAAATTTCAGGTTTCTCAATAACTAATTAGACCACAGTTAAAAAACCCCAAATCTTACATACTGAACAGCATTTAGCCTTAAATTGCCTGAAAAAAAAAAATTATTGCTAGTGAAGCAGGGATTGTTGACAGTATGAAAACCACTAGAGCAAAGGTGTTTTGCTAGCTCCCGCCTCTGGATCATTTTAACTGCCTAGACAGATATGTCATATTGATACTTCTTATATACAAACACACACGTTTATAAGATAAGGAAAGACATTAAATACTACACCTGAAATACCTCAGAAAAATCAGGTATAAGTAAAGAATTCTGAAGACAAGAAATATAAACCCCCACGATATTTTACTTGTTTAAGCCAAAATTTGTCTTGGAAGTCCATACAGCTGGCAAACACAGGTGGACACCAGTATGCTCCTCTGTGTCAGAACTACTTAAATAAGCTGAACATAATCCCACAATTTTAAACCGTAGCAAATTTTATATTTTAGCATCCCTCTGGAGCTATGGTTACTCACTGCCTCAACAGAGCTATTGAGGGCTCATTTGTTTCTGCATTAAGATCAATAACTTCCTTTTGAAGGGCTCTTTTTCCCTTGAAAGTTCAAGGAAAATATTTCAATAGATCTTAAGAAAGTCCAGCATTTAAAGAAAAAAAGGTGAAGGGAAATTGGAATTTTGTAAGCAACACTAAACTCTTTAAAATAATTGCTGAATGCTTCTGTAAAACCTATTTACATGAAAAGAGAGAACTGTGGAGACAAAACAGGGCGAGTAAAGAGACCATTACTGACACATTCTAACACTTCATTAGTTAAACTGCTTTTGAGTGTAATCATTATCTCAAACAGGAAATAATCTTGCATAAAGTAGATCTCTCAAACCAGTTCCTAGTATCCCTCACTCAGTAACTGAAAGGCAACAATAAATGTTGTCCCATGAAGCATTGTACTGCTCATGCACACAAATTAGTTTTAAAGCAAACATGACATGGTGATAGATTACACCCACTTATACCTGAAACATGGATGACCTTTAGGTTCCCAGAGTTGTAAATCTGGGTCTCACTTACTGAGAACGTGCTCCAAATTGATGATGAAACATGCCAGAGGCACTACAAAGTGAAATTTTCCATTTCATTTTAGACACATTTTGTTTCCCAATTTCCTTACAATTCACATTGATTAAAGAGGACTTTACATCTTGAATATAAAACCCCCTAGACCTGAAAAGAAAGGTGCATGTGGCAAACAAGAGAGGAGGGAACTGGTGTGATTACACAGAAAAGCCTGTTGCTCAGTCTTGATAATGATTGCCATGCTGCTGTACATTTAGACCATGAAGGCTGCAAGTCAGGCAGTGTTTCTGTGGAGAGGTAATTCCTTTTATTAGATTAACCAATATAGCTGGAAAAAAGACCTGATGAGCGTCTGGGCACATAAGCCTTCTGAGGTCACCATGTGACCAAAAGCTTGTGTGGCACCCTGTCCCATTATAAGCCAGAGTAATAAAAGAGGACTACCTCTCTCCACAAACCTCATCTGATAGATATCATAGTTTCTGCAAAGAGATGATAGTGAAAAATCAGGATACTGGTTTAGCAAGATTCGTGTACCTTCACAATGCAGAATCTCTCAAGACTGTTACAGCACTTCATCAAAACGTCATGCACAGCAAAAAATCTAGGCCAAACAAAAAAAGCCTTGATATATCAGAAAGCATCACATTTTTGGGAACTCCCTAGATTGAGAAAGCAGCACCCTTACACACTTATGTTAATTTTGTAATGCAGTTCTGTGGAAAAAGGCAGCAGGAAGAAATTGAATCCCTGGGGACAGGGAAGAACTTAATTATCACAATGGTATTTAATAAAAGAAATTCCTGTATTACAGGAGCTGTTTCTCTTAGAAAACAAGAAGCAACATGGGACAGGAAGTTAGCCAACAATCATCATGAACAGATGAAAAGATATGGTACGTCACCTGAAGAAGCAGAAATTATGTACATCCAAGATGCTGACACTGTCTGTCTCCTGAATTAGCTTTAAAGATGAACCCTTCAGGGAAGTGTTGAAAAGCTATGAAAAGGTACCTGTCCTCAGCTGGCTCCTTGACTTTCATCACTACTGGTTCTCCAAGAAAAGAAGTTGCACAAGAACATGCTAGGCAATTTAGGTTCCATGACTTTCTTTTACAATACAAGATTTAAAATTCTGCTTAAGAAATGCCTTCCCATGAATCAGTTACACATCAGACTTAACTGAGTAACTCTGCAACAGGCATAAGGCACTCCAGGCATGCGACATTCCAGCCATCCTCAGGCATCTAAAAAGATGGCATCTAAAAAGATGACATCTAAGCTAATTAATCCAGATTCAGGGAACCATGAACACCTAAAAAGTAATTTATTGCATACTGGAAGAAGGTGACTTTAGAGATTTAATTTTCAAGTTCGAGTTCCTCAGTTTAGTAGCTAGATTATCTCTTGTCTACTCTGCTTGGTACGTGGTTGCAAAGAAAATTATTACTAAGTCGGTTAGTGCTGGGATCCTAAAAATGTTACTTAGGAATGTGGTTCAACATTGGTAAAAAAGGGCAATGCTTTACATAAGTCAGGTGTGCTATAAGTCAGGCCCAGCTATGAAATGCAGTACACAGCAAGCTGTTGGCTACTGCATTTCATTAACAGATCAGTCCAATCCTGTTAAGCAGACCCCTGTGGCAACCAACAGATGTGCAGTTTTATAATGGGATAGTTTTCCAGAGAAAAATTGGAATTACTGTTTCCCAGCGGTATCCAAAATACAAGGATTTTCACTGTTGAGGATGATGGTAGAGAAAACAAATAACCTCCCACCTATAAACCAAGAAAGAATGCACATGTTCAGCTCTGATAAATATCAGCTTTAGAAGGATTTAACATACTGTTATAATGATCAAACTGTGGAATCCATTACATTGGGCATTCCTTGAACCTGATGAACTAACACCTTGTCAATCTCCTCTAGATCACGCTTACCAATTTCTATGCAAGTTAAAAGTCTCTAAAACAACCAAAAAGGTTGTTCCCGCTGAATAAAAGCAGTGGAAAAGAGACAAAACAAATGCTTAACAATGTCTTTTATTATCTCCCTCACATTCTCAAAAGGCTCATGGAAAGGAAAGCACGTATCTGTGACCAGTATCCCCCACTGTGGTTAGCCTAACTCTCTGTGTCTGAGCAGAGAATTCATTCCCTTCCCCCCATTATCAGGCCCGAAGGTCCAGTGAACCAAGTAGACAAACCAAAGAGATTTCTTCTTCTCCTCCCAACCTGCCTCAAGGTTGCTGGGCGCCAGAATAATCGCTCCCTTCCCTGCCAGCCCTGGAGGCCCCAGGCACCCAGCCAGGGAGGTGCTGTTGTTGACCCTAAGGGAAGCCTAACAGCATGCAGAGCTGTGTAAAATCAGCAAGTCCTAAATGGAGAACTTGGACCCAAACTGCTGCTGGACTGTGAGACTAAACACCTCCCCATGACCAGGGATGCCTCCACTGCTGGAGGTTGAGGGAGTCACTTGTATTCTTGTGTATGAATGTGAGTCTAGATTACGATTGTTATATTGATACAGCAATACAGCAGATATTAAGAGCTGACTCGACCTGCAGAGGGTCTAGGTGATCAGAAATTGAGAGATTAGTTGCATTGCAAGTGCGGTATTATGCGATTATAAATTGTACTACATTGATTCTGCTTCCAGAAATCCTGTGCCATGTTAATTGGAAATTCCGTTCTGTACTAATCATAGAAGCCTGTGAAGAAAATAAAGCTTGAATTGTAACTACAGGTTAGTTTCATCATTATTATGTCCAGGATCCTTAAATGAACCTCTCTGTCCCCTTTGTGTCATATGACAGAACAGAAGGAAAATGAGCTTGCAGAACCAGAACAAACAAGCTTGTGAACTTCTAACATTCACATTAACTGAAATGAGGTCTTTAAATTCCAAAATAAGAACACTGCTTATGCAGCTCCTTAGACACAGCAGTTAGGTTTGCATGAGTTGTCAGCACTTCAGGATCAGACACAAATTGTGCCTTCCGAGACAGCAGTTTGTGCCTTTGAGTCTTTACATTTTTAACTGAAGATAATGTGTTAGGTGGCTCAACATTAAAAGTTTTCTTGTACCACAGTGCTAACAGAGGACTACAGAGACTGTAGCCACACTGTGTGCAACCAGAAAAACTTCATAGTAGCAATACTGACACTCTCCAGCAACACCCATAAAGGCCTCTCATACCTTACAAGATGAATATGACTAACCAAGAGTCCAAGACTAGAAGATATCTGTGTCTGAGCTGTAAGATGCCCCAAGACCAAAGAGATATGTAGTCTTTCAAACCAAGGAACAAACTCAAGCTATTATTACCTAGAAGCTTAAATTGAAGTTACCTTTCTTTTTATCTTTCACAGCAAATTTTCCTGACCTTTACTGAAAAAGGATGTGTTGGTGCTTTCCACAACCATATTTTTCTTGCTTAGCAAACGCCTACTCGTATAAATTATTGAAAGTAATTTTAAAGGAAATGAAAAACAAACACAAAGTTTTTGGTAAATGGCATGGCTTTGTGTGCAAATAAAAAGGCAAAGCAAAACGGTTAAGGCTTGCATTAGCAAGGAGAACAGTACGTTCAGCCACCAAAACTGACACAGATGTGGCCAAAGTTTTGACCTTTTATGAAAAAACAAAAAAGCCCTAACAAAACAGACTGATTTTTTTTTTCCCTAGAATGGGACTAGGAAGGGCGGAAAGAGAGAAGGAGAGAAAGAAATCTCTCTTTGCAATTTTAAGGTCCTTTTTAAATATTCTAAAGTCTAAATGACAATAGAGGTATCCACATTTTGACAAAGACCCAGACTGAAAAAACCCAAGCACCTCCCACTCACCACAAAAACATGCCCCCACAAAAGTCTTTGGCCTATGTTCTTAGCTTCTGTACAGAGATACTGGCCAGATTTTCAGTCCAAGTAAACTGCATTATGGATCCTGATACCCCTGAGGAACTACTTTAAACACAGTCTCTAAATCATAGAAGTTCTTCAGCATTAGACTAAACAACTCAGTGCCTTGAAAAAAATGACCCATCTTTCCTCCATCCAAGGACCCCAAACTGAACAACTGAGTAACTGAAAAGGACAGAGTTCACAGCATAGAAAACTTACAGAATATTATATGGGGGCAGAAAACAGAGGAGAAAGTTAACAAAGGCACTGAAGGATGAACGTATGACAATTGTACTCCGCCAAAATCAGAAGGGCTTCTGTTCCATAATGTAAACATGCACATGCATTCTTTTTCCTCTCTCAAAATCTTATTTTTAATAAGTACAAATTATTTACAATTTATTTTAAACTTATTATATCTGTTTCTGAATTCTGCCACTGAATTACCAAGCATAACATATAAAATATTTTTTTTACCTGTTAAGATGAATGCAAAAATTAAGATCAGAAATAGTCGAGTGACAAAAAAAACCAAGGAAAACCAGCAACAATGAAAAAAAACCCCAACACCAAAACGCAAAGACAAAAGCTTTTTTGCTGTCTTAGGGTATATAAAAATATTTATGAAATTTTTCACAATATTTGGAACTGTTTTCTTGCATTAGGATGTGACAGACTGGTTATTCAGACAATCTATGCAAAAAGAAAATAGAATCACAATCATAGGTTCTTCCAATGTATCTATAAAATGTTAGTAAAACGTTTTTGCTGTGTTGACTTGTGGCTTACATGTGTATGACATGCTCCTAAATTTTACTGTAACCAATAATGAGAAACTAGCTATGAATACTAAAGTGAAAAAACACAGTGAGAAGTTATCATAAAAAGATGATGTTACAATCTTGTAAGAGGAGAACGCCAAAGTAGGAACGTATTCGGCAGATCAGTAAGACAAATCTCATCTCATACAAAGTAACCTATAATACATTAATAAATTAGACAGTACACGTGATGTCCTGTAAGTGGAAACACTGCATTTTTCTGCAGAAAAAATAAGAGGAACAATCATTTGACTGTCAGGTTAACAAAACAAGCCCTTAGATCAAAGCAAGTACTTCTTGTCTCAAGGGTATGTAAGGCTTTAAGGCAAGGCTTTAAGTACTGGGCTTTGAAGCTGTAAAGATTAATCCTGCCTATGCAACTAATAGTTGTCCTCTGTGCCTGGGCTCTGACATTGGACAAGACAATCAAGCAGATATAATCTATACATCTACAGTAAATCTGATAGAAATGTGACTAAGACAAACCAATGTATTTTTAGGGCTATGGTAACAGTCTCTTAAAAACTCCAAAATGCCAGATTTCAGCATGTAGGAACTTAAGCTTTGCACAGGAAAACAATCAGCACCAACTCAGAGGAACAGAGATGCAGAGTAATTAGTTCGGTGAAGGCTAACCTATATGGAAGACAGAACAGAAGACATTTAGAAGATTTTTAGTAACTCTTCATTACTAGCAATTATTTGAAATAACCAAAGTAATGTAACATTTTAAATAATGCTAACCAATTTAAAAAATTGAGCTAATGATGTATTTTCACTCTTGGTCTGCACTTGTCAGAAAGCTTAGCACAACTTTCAAAACCTCATATTGTCTTTCCTGTCAGTGGAATTGCTGAGCTAGTTATACAAATGCCCAGAATGGCACACTGCTAATCTAACAACCTGGACTTCATGTTTGAGATCTGGTTTAATATATATTCTATTTTCAGTCTTTTGAGTGAAGAGAACAGGTTTAGGTTTGTACAGTTTATTTTCTTAAAAAAAACCCCAACAAACCAATAACCAAATCAAACCAAAAAATAAAAACCACCATTCAATACATTATCTGTTATCAATCCGTATTCTGTCCATACAATTGCATTCAATTTTTCATTCCTATCTCTTACCTTAGAAGACAGAAAGCAAACTAATTCTCACCTTTTCAATGTGGAGGTTAAATTACTAGACTGTGCTTTCAGTCTTCTTGACATTATAACCCAATTCTAGATGATTACTTCCACTTTGATTTAGTACTCTGGTTCAGAATGATAGTGTAGAAGCACTGAGTGCTTTGGCTACTATCTTTTCACCTAAGAACTCACAGAATTTATATTAGAAAACAATATGTTGCTTAAAAAGAATTATCAATATGACATCATTACTCAAACTGACCAAAAGATAAGCAGTAGCCTCAAAAAAAGACTGTCTTTTCCCATATTAATTAATTTTGTTCTGTTAATGCTCTTTGAAGAGCAGAATAAAATTGACAAGAAAAATTGTCATACATCTTTCCCAAACTATCTTTGTGAGCCTCAGTCAGAATCACTAAGTCTTTACCAGGGCCACTCTGTCATGCCTTGAAGTCACTGATATGGTATGGACCAAGAAAAAGATAGCAGGCAAAGTATATCTGAGCCTTAAGGAGATGCTGAAGGTGGCTATACATCGCAATATACTCAGGGGGCTGAGCTTAATTAAAAGACAGATCTGAGCAGCTGTGCTCAAAATCAGGCATACCAAGACTGCTTTAGTACAATTTGTTAATTTGTTTAAAACAAAACCCTTTGTGGGTTTTGGCTCTCATTGCTGTGGAGGTTTTCCATTCGAATTATATGAAAAGAAATATGAATTTATTTTATTTCTATGGTTTTTTTTCTTTCAAGGCAGAAGATAAAAGCAAAGCAAACAATCCTTTTCTTTGTGATTAAAAGTATCATATTTGATGAAGATGTTGGAGCAAAATTTTATATATGAAATAGCCCTCAAAAGCTGGACCAAGGGAGCCTCCTTAAACTAAAGAGATATGACATAAAGACAATTTCAAATGCAAATCTTTCTGGGTAACAGACAGACATTTTCAAATTAGTCTTTCTGGGTAAAACGTAAGCGTGGTTTTTACATGTGCCTCTAGGTGGTGCTAACGCTATTCCAGTGGTTAAAATCATAGTTTTAGGAAACATTTCAAGCACCAGCAAAAAAACAACTGCCCACAGCTTTTGAGTAGAGGGAGGTGCATCTGTGCAACAGACTGCATATTGATGATTTGCACCTAAGGAGAATGCACACAATTAGTTTCTGATAAATGAATCAAATAACGTTTAAAGGTCTTGTTTGAACCCAGAGAAGCTTCTTGTTTCAGAAATGAAGTTAAAAGCCCATCTTTAAGCAAACATCAAATGAAAGAGCTGCAGCATGCTGGATATTAGTTTGCTTGCTATTTGGAGCACCACCTTTCACAAGCACTAATCTAATGACTGAGCTCATGTTTATACCGTATTACAGCTTGCAGTTTTGATTTTGCCTGAAAGTAGGATAGAGTAATTCTTACGTTGGAGGATCTGTGGCACTAGAGTCATAGTTCTGTCTACCAACATTTTTAAGGCCTTTGGAAAAGCAAGCCCTTGTAGGCCTTAAGTATTTTGGTGAAAAAGCAAAGCAAAACTTTCTACTGGAAGTGATTTGTACACAGTGTACAGGAAATGGAAGAAGCCTTTTATGCCTACAGTAGAACAGACTCTGTTCTTTCATAGTAAATAAGACATAATTATTAATTCAGACATATTTCCTTTGGACTGTAGTGTAAAATTTCTACATAGTTCAGGATACTTTTTCATCCTCCTGCCTCATTCACACATACTTCCCTTGGCAGCCTAGGATACTTGGCACTCTGATGCTTACTTAATGGCTTTTGGATAGCAAAAAGTGGGAACTCGCTTCTGACTCAGTGTTGTTGATTGATAGTTTTCTTTTTTAGCATTACAGTTTCCAGTTGAGACAAAGTTCAGAGACAGGTTGTCCTGTAACTCACCTCAGTGCTTTATTAAATTAAAAGGAAATCTATTCAAAGCAGTGTCTCATTTGTGACACTAGGGTGGGCTGCACAGGCTGGTGAGAGAGGAGACAGCTGGGTGGTGGCGATGTGCCTTAAACTCACCCTGATCCAGTGCCAGCCAGGAAGTGCTTTGTGCCTGGTGGAGTGCAGCATGAACAGGCTGTGAACACACTCCCTTTCTGGGACACATCTGTTTCAGGTCAGGTCACAAAATTACCTTATGGATTCACCAAGGAACTTGGCAGTGCAATGTTGTCAGGGGAAGTTTTAGTTTCACTTTCACTTTAGTTTCATAGTAAAATTTCACAGATTTTCCCAAATTTAATCAATAAGGTTTATTTAACCACGGGTAACCAACTCTGTTGGCTTACAAATTGCCTGTGTGTTTGTATGACTGAAGACAACAGACATGAACTAAAGAAAGTTCAGAGAAACTCTGAATGTGTTTCTGGGCAAAATGAGAAATTTCTCATTTTCCTGAAGCCCCAGGGTGGGGTGGGTGTTGGCATGCATATGGTCAGCAGCTGAGGCCACTCCAGCAGTAATGTTTGTCTCATTTCCTACAGCAGATGATTCCTGTGATTTTGTGAATACTGAACAGACAATAAAGGAAAATTATTATAACCAGAAGAACAAGTATTTAGTTTTGCTGTGGTGGGACTCATTCACTAAACTTGCCTCTTTCTTTACTTTCCTTGACTCTATTAATTTTCAAAAGTATGTTAACCTAGGGCATCCCATCCATTCCACCACACATTTGTCATCCCTTAGGAATCTCTTTTGGATTAGGTGTTGCACACTGTTGGAACAACAATAGGACTCAAGGACAGACAGTGCCTTGCAGGGTTGATCCTTTAATTTGCAGTGCAACACAAACATGTGCAATCAGCATGGGTCTGAGTGTGGTGAGCTAACCACATAGGTAATACAAATTACTCACTGCTTATGGGTAATTAACCTGCTAATTATTCACAAAACATTTTGCTCTGTGGCAGTTTTGTAAGTTGACAGGAATCACCCAAGCTGAAAGAAACCTTTAAAAAAATCTTTTTACCATTGCCTCACTTCATGTCAAATCACATAATCTCTCAGAAGAACGTTTTTGTATATACAATGAGGTAATAGTGAAAAAAGAAACTCCTTCCTTCCACATGAATGCCAGCTGTCATTCCTAGTAACCAGAGATACCCATCTATGTGAGGAATAAAGGGATACAAAGAATGTGCCTTTGAAGACCCTGTACCTGTTCCTATTTCAGATTTTAGTATTTGGATAAATTTTAGATAAGGTCTCTTAGATAACACCAGAAACTTAAATTGTGATTCTCTAACCTTTTATTCTTTGACATTTCTTTTTTGTTGTTAAATGAGTTTCTTAATGTTTTCATTTTCTCTAGACTTTTTTTTGCTCATATTTTACAAAGGGTGACTTGTATGCATTATATCAGTGCACTCTTAGTACAAAAATGATGGTGAGTACCTGAATCTTCTATAGTAATGAACAAGGTAAGTATAGAGCTGCACCAAATACTGTGAGCTACACCATGTTTCTGGGTGTGCAATCTTTGAGGCTGTTTGGGCAGTCAGGTCTTGTTTTCTTAGGACTTCAGACTATCGTGGAGACAGCTGCTTGCAGTGGTGCTGGGCTTGCTGGGGCTTCATTTTTTTTCCTTCATCTCTAGTGGAGATAGACTTCTGTCCATCATAACCATCTCCCTTCTCCTCTCTGCTGGGCTAAAAAACTTAAAACTCCCTGGTAGCTTTTTTAAAAATTATAAGGACACCCTAACCCACCAGACCTTTTCCATTACTTTCCCAGAATTGCCATGTTTTCTCCCTACACTGCTCCAATATGTAGCACTTTCTCTAGTCCTGTTGCAGCATTTTAGTAGAAAGAAACCCCCACCTTTAGGTTTATAAGGTAGATGGCATTATTATCTCAAATATGACACTGCTTGAAAAATAGCTGTGCTCTGAAAACCTCCATTCTTTCCCTTAAATGACAGGATGTGAATATCTCTGAAGGTTTCTAGACACTGAAATGGTGTATGCACTGTAACTAAGCTATAAGGATAACACAAAAGCTGCTTTCCAAAAGGGCAAGTGGAGGACAGGGCAAAAGCCTTTTAAGATTTGTTAGTTCATACTAAGCCATTTGTCCATCATTCTTTTGTTGCCTTTGAAAATGGCTATTGTTCTGATGTGCAGGAGTAGCGGCACTTGTATCATAATGCCCTTGAGCAGGGGTGAGTTGCAGTGAATTGCCAGCCACAGGGAGAGAAAACATCTTTCAGGACTCTGTGCTCATTATGTTTCTTGTGCCAGTGTAAAAAATACTAAAATTAGACGAAGCATCCTGAATTCATTGGAAGTACGTGCCTGACTTATGGTGTTTTGGTATATCAGGCAGGTGATGGGGATCATATTAAATATGGGTTTGTTAAAGTCACGCTGATTGAGTGGTGATTGCCTTTATGAAGACATTTTTTAAAGTGCTTTCCTTTGTCCTAGATTTTTAATTGCTCTTCAATTAGTGATTATCCTGAAAATTTCAGAATTATCACCTCTATGTTTTCTTCTTTTTGCCAGAAGAATTTCCATATATGAAATGGAACTGCATTTTAACTCTCATTTTGATCCTATCATTCAGGTTTTTTGTATATTTGTTTTTATGCTGTGCTTTGCTCTTTGTATTATGCATTTGGGTAAGGAAAGGATTTTGGCCTACTGTTTTCATGAATAAACAGGGAAGGGGCTAATAAGATAACTGATGTTTACCATTCCCTACTGGGTTTCAGCATTAAGAATGTAGAGATTCACAACAGAAATGTTAAGACTGACATGAATGAGAGTGTCTATATATAAAAGTACCAGTAATATTAATTTTAAAAACTCCCAAAATCAAGAAGAAGGAATAAGAGAATGGCACATGTTGATGGCATCCAGAATACCAGGTGGTAAGTACATTTCCTTCCATATTCTCAAGACATCAAAGGAAATGTCTTTCCTTTTTTCCTTGAGAAAGGAAATTGAAGGACAGGCTAAGATAAAGGACAGGCTACATGTGGAAATGGAATCCAGAGAATAACAAGAAAGTCATCAGTGTTACCTGATGACTAACAGGAGTGCTACTTGGTGAAAAAGGCAAAATACCAGCATTCCTGTCAAGCCCTAACAGGCAGAAAAGGCAAATCATGGAACCTGCACATGCTTGCCAGTCTAAGACAGGTGATATCACGAATAGTCAGTGTCCCTTGTCTTGTCAATGAAGTGCCCCTAGCCAGACTGTTTGAACATGAGAATGAGGGTGTGGGAGAATCCATCTGGGTGAAATCAATTTTTTTTTCAATTACCATTGGTTATTATAAAGTTGCATGCTGGGCTTTGTGCAACAAGAATATTGCAAAAAAAGCCTAATTAGTTTGTGGCTGTGCTCAGAACTGTAGATATCCAAGAAGTAAATAAAGAACAGAAAGTATTACGCACAATTATTTGTTCATTAATTTTTTCCTACATACAATGTGAGCTTTGTAGACACTGGTGTGAACTTTTCATCTGCTTTCTGTGTTAGACACAAGTTATCCCAGAATATCACACTGCCTGTAGGGAGTTGCTGAAGCAAAAAACAGGTTGGGATTCAAAAGTCTAAAAGATCTTTTTACTTTATATTTAGTAATGGTTTTCAAGGCTAATCCATTCAGTTTCACATAATTTCCTTGATTTTATTCTTTACTTGTATTCATGCCACAAAGATCATAAAAAACCACTGTAAACATCACCATTTAGCATGCCAGAAACTGAAGGTGAAGCTCAACAGTATTTTATAAGTGAGTCTATCAAAGACTTCACAAGGAATCAAAGAGCAAAGTCAGCTGATAGCTTACACACATATACCCAGGACAAGTCTGTTGTGCATTTCATCCTAGACATGCTTTTCGCCATGCTGATAAAGGAGTGCAAACAGTCCTGCTTAAGTAAATTGGGGTCATAGAAAATTTATTTTATAGACTACTTTGAGAAGTTCTTTGAAGAAGTTGTTGCCAGTAGCAGTTTGCAATTGGCAGGTGTCCTGGGTTCTGTTTTATTGAATTGCCAGATGATGAGTAAAAAGTCACAGCAATGGTCTCACCATTCTTTCGTTTATGCACTACTTGACACAGAGTAAATAGGCAGGATGGGAAAGCTGAAAATGAATTTCTGCAGAGAAGCAATGGTTTGTTTTCTTTTTGATATTTTCTTCCCCCCTTCGAAACAAAGATGAAACCAAAAGATACCAGTTTGGAATGCTTTGGGTTATATCTTCCTAGGTGAATGGCCAATTACTGTGAATGAGTTTGTCTGTTTTCAGAGATGGAGAACATTTCATCTTTTACTGAGGCCAAAATATGGTCTTCATTTGATCTTCTTAATGGCACCTGACAATGCAGTTTAAAACACAATATAGAGATAAAATACCAAGCGCAACCATATTACAGTGCACTTACTGACTTCTCTGTTGAATGCATAACAGCTAAAATTTCCTTTCCTTTTGTCTTGAGGAATGATATTACCTTCAGAGCAGTCATGCTGTTTTTGTGATTTATGACTTCTGTAGTGTGTAATGGCGATTCTTACCAGAGTTCAGGAAGTTTAGTGGAACACTGTACAGGAGAGTAGAGGTTTCTCATACAGAATAGGTTAAAAGAATAATCAAAGCCTTTACTATCTGACCTTTTTAGTGTAGCTCTTAGTACTTCAGTCTGTATTTCTTGCCTCAAAACCATTACTTGTGATGGAGTGAAAATATTGGATGACCTAGGAGTTAATATTTGTACTGTGGGGGAAATTAATGTCATATTACTCCTCATTTTTACAGTACATATATCTGGACCTGCATTAGTTGCTCACCCCTTGTGGAGAATGGAGCCAGGTAAATACTTAAGAGTGCGAGTTCTCTGATTTATTTCTGATATAGGACTTTTGGAAGTAATGGGGTATAGGTAGAAGGTACACTGCTCAGTATTTACTTAGCCTTGAGGTCTATTGCGCACAGCATAATCTCTATGGCAGTCATCTTCCTTTAGGAGAAGAGATTGCTGTCAGAGGTGCCCAATGATGTTTCAAATGGCATCTCTGAAGGCTTGATGCATGAGGAACAAATCCTACAAGAACAAATCCTGCTGTCCTGGACAGGCAACTGAGGCCATTAGGATATCTAGAATGACATATGAGAATAAACTAATCTTTTTCTGTTTTTTAAAGTTTATTCTGCTTTTGAAAGATTTACTGTATCTTACCTCACCTTCTCTTCTAATTTTGTCTATTTTCCCTAACCAAGGATGTTTTCCAGTTCTCATTGTTCTTATTGCTCTGCTCTACACTTGTTTGGTTGGTCTAAATTTTCCTTGAATTTTGGTCAACAGATACATTTTATAGCAAAATTCTTGATATTGGATGGAATAGAAAGATTCCTTTGTAAATCTTGCAGTCTGTAATCCTGATTAGAAATCTAGTGCATTGTTTATCCTTTTCAATTTATTTATTTATTATAGCAACAGCATGAAGTTATTAACTTGTGTTTAACTTGTTATCCTTTATAACTTTCCAATCAGTTTCAGGAGAACTGTGATGTTTTCAGCAGCTTATAATTCAGTTTCAAATAACTTATTTTATAAAATTTTCATACCTGAATAACACTTTACTTTTCCTGAACAAAATCAGTTTTTTGATCTAACATGATTTCATTCCCTTCCAGTTTAGTGTTGCCAGTGTTTTTATTAAGTGTACTCTGTATTGTATCCCTGAGGTGGCTAATGTGAATACTGAACATATTGCATTCAGGGAAGACCCTTACAGAACTTTAGAATTTGTTTGGTAGGAACAAGAAGGAAATAGATGCTTTGCTAAAGTCAGTTATAACATTGTCCTAGAAGAAAGATAGAATGGTTTGAAACAATGCATTCTTGAAAAATTCCCAGTCTCCTCTTTTTCTTCTAGCTAGTCTGGTTTGGTTTGGTTTGGGTTTTTNTGTTTTTTAATCTGAAACAAAACTGAAGTTTTGTCAACTCAAACCTTTATCTCCTTTAAAAGAGTGGCACTATTTTTCATTTCTTAGGCCTCTGATGCCTCCCCCTTCCTCCAGGAGTTGTCAGGAAAAACTGCTGATATGCTGGCATCTTAGAAGCAACCCTATAAGGTTAAGCAGATTTGAAAACATCTAGCTTATATGATCATAATTTCAAGGCTATTCTCCCCATCCCCTTTTCTTCCTCTTTCTTGTACTGGGAATTGCAGGCTTTGTCATTTCTTGTCTTATCTACCAGACCTGTTGATCTGTGATGTCTTTGATCTGATGATGGACACTTCATTGGGAGTCAGTCTGAAGTAGTATTGCTAAACTTGGTATTTTCTGCTTACAATTGGAGTAAATAATATTACCTTTACAGTCTTCTGTTTTCAGATCTTTTCTTTCTTTCTGTTACCTGAATAAGGATTCCCTTGCTAGCTGGGCAATGTTGAGTGCCCAAAACAGACAATATTCGATAAATCCTGGTTCCTGGACATCCTCTCCTTCTCCTTTTGCTTCTGTAGAAGGCAGAAACTCTTTCCTTCAGGCTACTTACAGAGAAACACAAATAAAAGGGTAAAACTGTTGGTCAAAATATAGGCAATGAAATAATTTACAAGTTAATCTGAGTATCTGGATACAGATTTCTGTATTGGGAAACACAGATAGATGAAAAAGACAGATATTTAAAATACCATTTTTCAACGCCCAGGCTAACAGACTCTGGAAGGTCACAGTATCCATTGAATGTCATCATACTTGTTTGGGTTGTTCTGAAAAACTGTACACGGAGTTTTTGGGAGACCAAAGACTTCTGTTTCTTCTCAGTTCTGAAGTGTTGTGATTGTCATCTCTTCAGGGGTGACAGCTGTAACTGCACTGGTCAAAACTGGGAGAATAAGTAACTCAATATGCAAAAAGTGATGATCACTATATTCAGGGAGAAAAAGGGTGAGAGGGGAGGGTTATATTGCCTGTAAAGACAACAGACTGTTAAATATTAAAAAGGGGAAAAACTGTGTAAGATGAGCACTAAGGTCTGTGGAGAAGCACAGATAGACTCATGCAGGGATGGAGAATGCGGTCTCCGACCGTCAGAGTCTGGATGCTCTGGAAAAACCTGCTAGGACAAGTAACACAGACCAAAACCCAAACTACTTCAGATCAAATTTCTGAAAAGAATGACATGGCAGGGTGTGATAGCGGATGTTTGGTTCCCAGGCTTCCTTTCCCAGCTTTGTCTTTTATTGGCTTAAAAAAATGAGGAGTTAAACGAGCATCCCATAGCTTCTTTTTTATTTTTTTTCCCCCACAAAATGGGGTTTTCACATTCATTAAATATAAGTGACTGTCTAGATAACTCCCTTTCTTTTCTGAATTTTCAGTCCTGTCATCACGATCTTTCAGGTTTTCATAATGAGCAGCTGTTGTTTCTGTCTAGAACTTGTTTCTGTGCAGGAAGTTTCTTCAACCTTAATGACTCTATGATGATTTTATGATCATGAGGCTGCTGACCTCTGCTTAGCATCAGCAGTGAATCTCTGAATGGCATTTCATGTAGGAAAGATTTATTAGAAAAAACTTTTAGTAGTTTGGTAAACTGGCCACCACTCTTCAAAAGCTATTGATATATCTATAGTCAATCCTTTAAAGTAGACTGGACTAAACCTGGATACTGTAAATAATAGGGACTGCTTTTCTGCTGGTGTTGAGAGGACAATATCTAGTGGAGATTAGAAGCAAGAAAAAAATGAACATAGGAGTCTTTGAATAGCTATAGGTCATACATGAATGAATTGTATTTTGGCCGCTGAGCTGAAAAAGGGGAAAAAAACCTGAAGTTCCTGCAGATTTCACCATTAATTTCTCAGACCCATGAAACGTAAATTATACTATCTATTTACCAGACACTGGGTATAGCTACACAGAGGAAATGGCCAGCATGCTGATTAATTATACTAATTTCTCGCACTACAGATAGCTCAAATTGGAGAATGGTATTTAAATTTATCCCAAGTCCAACTTACATGTGGTTAGGGCAAGAGCAATGAGAACTTAAAGGCTGATAAATTAGGTTTCATATATCCCAGAGCGATATTGACCAACAGCATCTAGTTTCCTAAGTGAATTTTTATTATAAAGTTGAGTTTTGGTGTATACCCTCAAAATAGAAACATTGTATGGTTATTAAATTCATTTTGGTCACACTTTTATGGTGCATAGTTAAAGCACTGGCCATGATTTAGTTTTATAACTAAATCATGGCCAGTGCTTTATAACTATATTTTTATAACTATAAACTATAGCTTACATATAACATATAACATAACTATATGGCCCTTCCCTATTTCTTTTGTTTAGTTGCCAGCCTTCTTCCAGGCCAAAGGCACTGCATTTCAGGGGTGATTTTTTTTTTCTTATTTGAAAAAGCAAGTAGACCAAAAGAAACCAAAAGAAACCAAACCCAAAACATTTTGGGATCATTCATGCTGAGAAACATTGCAAATATGAAAGTGCTTTCATGACAGCTAGTTGGCTATGACAAGAAGCTAAACAAAAACATTTGAATACAAAATATTCTCAGTGACATAATTTCCTCTCAGTATTTTTTGGAAAGATTTTATGAGGACAAAACTAATTTTTGTGGTCAATTATATGCTTTTATTTTAAGCCTAACTGGATGCAGAATTATGGAACAGAAGTCCTTCTGTCTGATTCTTCCCAGACCTTGGCAGCAATAACCTTTCTGCTTACCAGTTTTCAGTGGGACAAAAAACCCAGTGAATTGAAAACTAAAAAATGTACCTATCTACTAAGTAGAATGGATTATCAATAAATCAAATACAGTAAAACTCCTTCTTGGAAAAATTATGAAAAAAATACTTAGAGTGTGATTGGCATTTCTTCACTCCTGTCAACTCATTGATTTCAATGGAGATGTGCCGAGCAGAATGTGCAATAGCTTGTGACTTACAATGTGTCATTCTTTCATCCATGAAAATGTAATATAGGGACTTTCTCCAATGGTGCCTACTATTGCTCCTCACTTCTTTTACTGACTGCTTAGTTATCCAGTACGTAGTGGTTTTTATTCTTCCCTATGGTAGCAGTAACCTATAATAAATCATATCCCTCAGAATAATGTGGATGCACAATGTCCTTTCAGTTGTCCTGGACCTTCCTCAGAGCTGTGCTGTAAACCTTTCTCCCAGAGTAACCTCCAAACAGCATTCAATTTATAATCAAGAAAAACCAGCACAGCTTCTTCTCACTCTGATCTTGATGTTTTGGTCTTTCCAGCATCGTTTTGTAGAACTTCCTCTCCTCTTTCCAAAGTGTTTCCGGCCATTTGGTTCTGGCCTCTGAATTCCTCCACATGGCTATTACTCTTACCCTGGCTTATGGTTAGACAAAGACAACCTCCACCCCCTAAGTGTCACTACTCAGAGCAAAGAGATTGCTCTCCATTTTATATTCCTTGGCTGTGGGCAGCTGGGCTCAAAGGGGTGAACAGAGCTCTGGGGACAGCGCTTGGTTCAGTTTTGTCCTACCTCATACAGGGATAAAAGCTGAGGGGAAGAAGCAGAGTGGACAATCAACTTGTTCCTATCCTTCCCACACCAAGTTAAAAACGACCCAGACAAATCTATCCCTTTGGTGATAGATGCAGCTTTGAATAAGGCAGGCATACCTTGACTTTGGATCTTTTCCTGAGTCCTCTTTAGATCTTTGCCAATTTAAATGTCATGTGGAACAAAAGTCATATTTGGGATCATGGTGTGAAGCCTTTTTTTCAAGATGACTTACTTTTGGGAGAAAAGTGCTAAGGATAATGATGATAATCTTTATGAATTAATAATTTCATTTTCAGAGAAACAAAATTAAGATCCCAAACAGGCCCAGCACATTTTTGGATCTTGGTTGCCAAGCCGACAACCCAAGTCAAACATCACACCCAGTAAATCTGGTCACTGGAGACAAGAGTTTCACTGGGAGAGGGACAGCATCTTCTTGCCTTTAGCTTCCTCCACTGAGCCTCTGGGATGGTTTTCATTGTTTTTCACAGGCCAGGTTTAGGACACCAGCCATAAATAGCCACAGAAAGAAAATGTTTAAGATTAATCAAATTTCTTTTTTTTTTTTTTTACATGTATTTTGGTTTTTCTTCTAAAACTAAAAGTGACAACTCAGACTCTCAGGGCAGTGCGCTGCTATGCAGCAGCAGCAGGAGCAGCCATATTTTAAAGAATATTAGGGAAAAGCAGTAAGGCAGAGATTTCTTCCTATAGGCACTCTTGTTCCCTGTCACCTTCTGTTTCTTTTTATATAAGGATTGTCTGATCTTCATCCTGAAGTGTTCGTGCTTTTATTAAGGTTTTATGCTGACAGATCTCAAGAGTTATTGGATAACTCAGCAAGACATATGTACAGTTAATTAGAAATGAATGCGATATTACATCAAAAGGCTTCAACTGTTAAGTTTTAAATGGTTATAATTAACTTGCTCTTTGATTCTGAGCTGGAATGACTAAAGAGACAATGAAGGTCAATTTCCGTTCACTTGAAAAAATAAAAAAATAGAATAGCCGCTAATTTAAAAAAACCCAAGCCCTTCAATTGTGAAGCTGTTCATTTATGCTGTACTGCCTTGATGTGAAGGCAAGGCAATGAAAATCCTTTTAATAGGCACTCCTGTTATCCTTTATTATAAAAATACAGAGTCCAGTTCATTTGATATGGGAAAGAAAGACGAGAATCTGGTCAATGTTACTTAGTCAGCTTTGTGCATATTTAGATTAGAATTTAGGTTTCCCAAGCTAAGGAAGACTGTTGCTCTTTAAGAAGTGCTTTTTCAAATAAAGATCCATAATAAACTGTCAGAATTTGCATATATATCTAGAGATAATGGATTCATTTTATTAAAATGACAGATGTTCTGTACATAAAAACATGACTATTTATTATCTAAATAAATATGTAAACTAGTTTTCAAGTATTTACATAAGATTGGAACCCCTCCACCCTCAAAACCCTCATCACCAGACCCTACATACATAACATTCAATTATTTCCACTAGGTAAAGCAGGATGCTGGGCCTTTTCAGTTTTTCTCCCCATCTCTTTTGGATATATTTATTCCCAGAGAAGTAGCTACCTTGGTTTGAGATTTGCTTACTGCTTTGTTTAATCCTGAGGGGATGCCATTAGTTCATTTGACATCACGTGGAAAGGGCAAACATAATGGATAATCACATCATTAGGACAAATACAAACACAATTATCCCTCAACAGTGCAGTAGAAGGAAAATACAATGCAAACACTAAAGTCCTGACTGAATGCTTATCAAAGTGAGTGGTTGGCTTTGGTTGTGGCAGAAGCAGCTTGGCTGTGCAACTTTCTTATTTATTCTTCCTCTCCCAGTAGTGCAACAGCAGAGCATCTCTGTGGGTGGCAGTCACACTGAAACCAGCAGGACAGGCTGATTGACTGCCTGTGCCACAAAATATTTTTAAGACTGTGCGCTTTAAAACAGCACTGATAAAATTTGTTTACTCTGCAAAAGAAAATGTCTGCAGTTGTGCCATTCCTTTCAAGAGTAAAAATGAAGAACATGGAGCCTGTAGGTTCTGGCCTATCCCGAACCCTACATCCCATGGTACAGATTACCCTATATATAGTGCTTATTGCTAACTAGGGTCACGAGGTACTTGGAGAATTCTAGTTCCAACCTTGTGCTGGATTTTGATGACCAAATTTCCCAGGGCTTGAGTGAGGGACTTTTGGGAGAAGAACAACTGCAGCCCCAAACCCTTTCCAAGAGAGGAAACATCCAAGTCTGGATTTCTTTTGTCATAGGTTTTGGTTTTGTGAAAAGGTGACTCTGGATACAGAAGTTGATAAAAAGCTATGTTGATATAACATTAAGATCTCTAAATATTTTTGGAAGTACAAATTATTAAAGTGAAGGTGCTACTAAAAATGTTAAAGGACATGGTGTGACACCATGTAGCATCATAGGATAGTAAATAAACAGTACTACTGTGAAGGAAACAAAGTTTTAGGAAAACAGAATACTGCAATTTTCCAAATTTGAATCTTACCAGGGAACTAGACTTTACATCTTTGCAGTGGGACATTTTTATGACCACTAAGAAAAATTGTTTCAGTGCAATGCTGTGTCCATTAGGCAACACTGGACCCTAGCTTGTACAGCACGTGTTTGGTTTATCTCGAATATGAAGAACGAATGATGCTGGTGATTTCAGTTATGCTTCCTTTGATGCTCCCATTCCAGTTTTGAGATCTGATAAGAAAAGAAATCTGAACTAATTCATACAACCACAGGTTTTTATAACTTCTTTAGATATAATTCTCTCAAGTTTTAAAACTGAGATCATTGCATCTGCATTGCAATTAAGATGCCTTTATTTGGTTGTTTTGTAGATAAAATCTGAGATTTATAGCTAGATCCTTATTTAGATATCCACCTTGTATCTCAGAAATCAGCAGTGGGAAACTCGAATATTCTGTGCTATTAATGCTGAACCTTTTCTGCATTCAGATCCAAGTCAGAGCTCACCGACCTCAGCCAAGTCTAACACCACAGAGCTGAAGCTGGAATAAATATTAAATATCTGAGCATTCCCTTGATTCTCACAGGAGTGTGTCTTTTGAGAGTTGGTGAGACCGAGGGCTCCCCAGCAGTGGACCTGGAGTAAAGCTTTGATTTTCAGCTGTGTGGCATCAGATTCACTTTGTTTCTTATTTACAAGTCAGGTGCCACAAACCCAGAACGGCAAAGCTCTCTGACTGGATTGGCAGCAAGCCTGGAATAACTCCTGAGAGAATATCTAGAGAAATAGGGAGCATTAATAGGCAAATAGATTTACTCTGGTTTACTCTGGGAATAAATGCTTCTTTTTTTTTTTTTTTTTTTTTTTTTTT
>VXBB01014621.1:481198-507665 GCA_013399915.1 Illadopsis cleaveri
TTTTTTTCTTTTTACTTGCTCCGTAGAAGTTTCTCTGTAAGAAAATTCTTCAAAGTACTTGGCAGGTGAGAATGGCCCTTAGGAAATTTATCATCTGACATACTTGACATGTTTTCCTAGAAGAATGAGGGCTGGAAGGGGAAGGCTTTAAGCAGCATATTTGCATGCTTAACAGAGGGATAAGTCAGAATATTTGCAAGAGTTTCTATATCAGACTCATCGTATTATGCTTTTTCTACTTCACTGAGGAAGTCTCTTCTCACAAAGAAGCTGGAGTTTTCAAAAAGTTAGCAAATAAATTAAATGAGGCCTGTATTTAGTTTATCAAGCAAAACAAATTAAGAAGCTGAGAATTAACTAAGTTAACATCTCAATTTAAAAAAATTAACTAGTTGAAGATTTTAACTTGGCACAGCATTTCTCCCCCTTTTCGTATGTAGATAGAAGTTCGTAGACCATCCTTTTGAATTTTTCTGTCATGCTTTATGTGTATGTGGTATTTGTGTGTATTTATTAATTTTAAAATGTAAATAGCTGTTAATACTTAAAATGGTAAAGAACTGTTCATAATTTATATAATTCACTTATTTTCTTGTTAGTTGAATATATATTGTAAATGATTTGATTTAAAAATTTGTTGTTTCAATACACCTAAATCTGAGGTAGCTGAAAATGATACAGTGGATTATATAGTGCATAGTATATAGTCATCTGGTGCTCTTTAGACAGCACATATTTCAGAAGAAAAAATGAAAGAAACTGTTTGAACTTGTACCCTTGTTAGAAAAAAAATAATTTGAATTGTAAACTGTGCTGTAATTTTAAAATCAAATAAATTCCTTAATACCTCTGCTTCTTGGGCACTTTTTGCATTCCTCACTGGATTTACTGGATAGTAATTGTAAGATGCATGGGTTTTTTCTGGCTTTACTCATGAATGCATAGCACATTATATAGGAAAGACTTTTTACGGTTATTTTGTATAATGAAGGCTGTGGCTCTAAAGTTCATCTAAAGAAAGTTCAAAGTCCATATACAGAACTCACTGTCTAAAATAAAGTAGAGAACAAGGTAAGAGCTGAACTCTCTTTTTCTTAAGATCAAATTCTCTTTAGGTTTATTTCTAAATTATATAAAACAGAGAGATAAGCCTTGTGTAAACTGAAATAAGGTTTTGCATAACTTTTTTGTATCACTTTAAATTAAATGCAAACCTTAAATACAAGCATATAACTTTCCATCTAGACAACTCTTGGCTGACTATTTGGTTGGCCTAATATGCTAGTAGATAGCTGCTACTTTTGTCATTGTTGTCCTTAATTTGTAGCATATTGTGTAAATGCAATTTATATTTACATATCATATAAATAACTTGTGTGGTGTAACATGGCATATACAAAGCAATATGCATGCTAAAATAGATTAGCCATGTGCAGCTAATTGCAAAAGGGTGGGACAGATATATTGTTGTGTGTCATTGTAATAAAAGATAGGAATGCAATGCAAAAGTAAAACAGAGTAAAGACATATATTCAACCTTGATTTTGTATTATGTATTCTCTTTTATATCCTCTTAATATTCTCCAGTAACTGGAATCTGTTAAAGGTAATTCATTTAGGCAAGTTGCTAATCCTATAAAATGCTGTGGGTACAATTTTTACAGGTCTTCTTTGTAAGCAAAAGCTTATTTTGAGAAAGATGATGTGGGACTGAGGCTGAAAGCATTCTTAAACTGCTGCAATTATATGTCTCCACACCATGCTGGAAGTCCATATTTTCACGTTGGAAATGATAATTCAGTGTTTCTGTGATTGTATTAATAAATAAATTTTACTTGTTCGGTGTTTTTTTTTCATGTAGAATTCATTTTATCTAGGTAGGACTTTACTTTTTCACAGTGTTTTTAACTTGTTTGCCAAGCCAAGGATAGAAATTTTTAAAAAACACTGATGATAAAATGCCTCTTTACCTTAGAGATTATCAAATACAGCACTGTATTTTCTATGGACTAGATTAATCTGCTTAATACATACAGAACTGTAGACAGAATTATGAAAGTAATTGCTATGGATAATCACACTAGCATTACAGCAGAAAGATTAAAGGGCAAGTGAGCAGAATGTCTTGGCTGCCCTTTTTATGTTTCTCTTAATTGTTTCATATTTTCTAGTAACCTGGAGTAAGAGGAAAAAAAAAAATGAAAAAGATAATCCTTCATCTTATTGTGAAATATCTGTGATGATGGTTTCACTTGCAGCAAAACTTTTTAGCTGTGCATAGTCCATGACCTTTAGCAAATCTGAACTGTAAGACAGTAGCAAAGATTAAAAGTTGATTTAGTTTTCATTAGATTAAAAACACCATGAGACAGATACTAGCTCTGTAACATTGGTCACTTTCACTAAACATTCCACTCTGCCCTAAAAAAAAAAAAAGGAGAAAAGCAGTAAACCTTTTTTTTTCCTCAGCTGAAAATTGTTTGGACAGCAAACTATCTCTATGGTGGAGATAAGGTTTTTTTGGAGTTTTGGCAGTCTGTGGTATGTGTCACTCTTCTCAGCAGAGCCAAGTTTAGATGCTCTCTTAGCTGAANTAAACCTTTTTTTTTCCTCAGCTGAAAATTGTTTGGACAGCAAACTATCTCTATGGTGGAGATAAGGGTTTTTTTGGAGTTTTGGCAGTCTGTGGTATGTGTCACTCTTCTCAGCAGAGCCAAGTTTAGATGCTCTCTTAGCTGAAAAGTCCATTCTGGAGTTCTTTCTGTTCTGCAAAGCTCCCCAGAACAGGAAAAAGAGATGACATTCATTCACACAGACCCAGCTGCAGTCCTACACCTCCTTGCGTATCAATCATTGCTTCCTTACCTGGGCTTCACTCATCCCTTTGCACGCATGGGGAAGACCTGAAGAGAAAGCAGAAGAGCCTGGTCTCTTCTAGGGGTGCAGCTGGTGAAGGAAACCTGAATATTTATAACACTGAACCTAAATAACTCATGATGAAGAAGGTCTAATGTGTGTACAGCCTGCAGAATGATGCAGAAATTGTTCCTCTTTGTAATTATCATTTTACCTTTGACTAATCGGATTATTTTTTAATAATTAATCAGGTGTGCAGAGCTTCTAGATGTCTATTGATGTCCTTTTCATTGTAATTTTGTGCTATGTAGTCAAGCAAAGGAAAAATTGGCAGTTAACTTGACTATTGATGCAACCACTGGCATTGTGAATTGCCCATCAGATAAAATTTTGTTGCTAGGAAAATTTTGCTAGACTAGATGTCAGTGACAGACAGGTGCTGTGTGTGCATGTGTAGAACATACCGTTGAAGTATTTCAGCTACTCTTGAGAATATGGTTGGATAAAACACATTTAATTAAATCAAAAGTCTTTTCTCACCTTCTCTTCTCATTACACAGCACTCTAAAATGCCTACACTTATGTGACCACCGTCTCTTACCCTGTGAGACCTGCTCACAGGTCTCACAGGGTAACAATCTGGGCTTGAGAGGGTGAACCCAGATTTGCAGAGGACCTTCTTGCTTGGTGTCTGCCTCTTGTGCTCAGAGCATTGCTGCTGCCACCGTCATGGCAAGGATTGAGAGGCCTGACTTCTTCGAGGGAAGGATGAAAAGGAGCCGCTGGTGCAGTTGGGTGGCCAGAGGCTGGAACTTGAGCCAGAGCCCCATGGTGGTATTCCTGGGGGCAAATGATTTCAAACTTGGAAAAGATACATGTGATCTCAAAATACCTTGACAGAGCTGTGATTGTTATCAGTCAGTACCAGAAGAAGAACTCAGGAAATTTTACAAAGACAAGAAGCACAAACCTTAGGAGCAGTGGGCCAAGATGACACTTTTTTGGTGACCCAAAAAAAACCAGGAACAAAGTCACAGACCAAAACCCATCAACAAAGGAAACAAAAAGCTATACCCTACTCAGATATTCATTGTGTATCATTAGAACCGCTGTGTAATAGTGTTCTTAATTATTTTGAACAAGTATTTCTACTGCAGCAGAAATTTGTTTTGGGGAAGAAAAGGATTTTCCCAGTTGGTTCATTCAGCAAGTGGAGGGAAGTTATGGCTGCGTAAGCCTACTGACTAAATCTGCAGAAGGACATTACCTGATTTAAATGCAAAAAGGCGGAAAAATTTCTTGTGTAGATAAGAAAAAAGAAATAAGAAAGAAATAAAACTGATGGGATTAGGCAAAAGCCTGAATAAAAGAAGTGGAGCACAAAACCGACTGGGACAGGCTAGGAACTGAGGAGAAAGGGCAAGTAAGATCACGGTTGAGGCATATTTTGGAAAAAGATGGTGGGTTTGGGAGCTTGAGGAAAGATATCTGTAACTAGAAATCTGAAGTCTGTCAGATGATGTTCAGACCAGAAAACATTTAACAAAGGAGAGGGACAGGGAAAAGGCACACTTCTTGGAACAAGATGACTGAACAAGGCTTAGAGCCAGAGCGGATGAGGCTCTCTGCTTGAAGAGATAGGGGTAAGGAGACCTGAAAAAACTGGAGCAGTAATGACAAGGATTCTCCAGATTATGCCTTGAGGTTAGTGGTGGATGTGTGTGAGGAAGAGCAAGAGGTTCCAACACTGAAAAAGGTACATGTGGGTCTGATTATGGAGCTGCATGCTGGAATTTCAGCAGGTGTTGTTTTTGTGGTTTTTTTTTTTTTTTTTTTTTTTTTTTTTTTTTTTTTTTTTTTTTTTTTTTTTTTTTTTTCTGGTATGTTGCTTTTATTTTCTTTTAATCTGGAGCATAACGTAAAAATAAACTGTCAAAAAGCATTATGGAAGTTGCAGTTTCCAATAACTCGGGTCTCTGGACTGTGAATCTCTGTAACATGAGTCTCAGTGGCAGAGTCCCCATACCAAGGGACTCCTAAGGCTTTCCCAAGACAGCAGTTGTATCATTACTTGCTGCTGAATGGGTACCTGGAACCAAAGAAAACCATGGCTTTTGCTTTCGCAGGAATGTGTACATGGATATGCAGACATAGGTACACGTGCATATGGATGTGTGTATATTTATTTATGCAGAAAGGGGAAATGTGTGATGATACAGCTAACACAGTTTTTCAATTTGCCTCATATATAATGGCATAAAGATGTTTTCACTTGTTCAGATTAAGGACCTGTCTTTTGTACCAAGGAGCATCTGCTCCTTGACAGTGGCTGTAGCAGATAGCTATGGAAGAATAATCAGCTATACAGCCATTTTATTTTGTTATGTCTCCCTCCTTCACAGTTTTCAGGTTCTAGTGATCTATGGCTCAGAGATTTCCTGTGCCAGAGGTGATATCTTAGTGTTAAATAGCCCTTGATGGATTTTTCTTCCCACTCACAATATCCCCTGGCAATGAATTTCAGTTTTATATTGTGTGTGAGAAAAGATCTACCTTTATTTGCTTGTACCAGCTGCTTGATGTTTATTAGTTCCTGTCATATGAGGAACACTGAAAAATTGTTCCCTGTTCACTGTCTTGCTGCCATGCTTCAGGATTATTTAGATGCTTCCCATTGTCTATCTCGATCGCCTCGTTTACAGGATAAAAAGACCAAGTCAGTGACCTGCTTGGTACACTTTGATTGTACTAGCCACACTTTTCTGTGAGATATTATCATCTTACTCAGAAAGAAAAAAATAATTACATTTGGATTAGATTAGGTAGCCTAAAACCACCAGTAGATACTTTAAGTTCTGTCCCAAAATCCTTTTTTTGAGTATATACCATGAAGATAGCAAAACATGATTGCAGGAGTATTCAAAACAATTTGCAAACTTTTTATAAAACTGATTCATCTATGTCTTTGATAGGGTGATCCTATATATAAAAATTTGAAGGTGACCATGTGTTCTCCCCCTTCTTCCCTTCATATAACTCAGAATAATTTAGTAATACTTGAAAATGTGACAGCTTACAGGTTAGATATAAGAAAATTTGTTGGTCCAATGCAAAAAACTCCTGAATGTTTCTTTACAAGTGGGATAAGCCTTTCTTACAAGGCAAAAAGCTAACATTTTAAATTATGGCCATTTTGAGTACAGAAAAAAAATAGTTGTTGTTATAGGAAAAATCTGGTATTTTTAGACTTCACTGACATGAATTTGGAGGCACAGATTTCATAATGGAAAGAAAGGAGAAAGTATTCCTAGTATCAGTTTGATTACATTAATTTATTCATTGATGTATTCATTTTGGTGTTCACACAGTCTTCTTTAAACTATGTATTTGATTTTTCCAGCCATGATTTTACTTAATTGTACAGGGTTGGCAGGTAGTATTCCCATAAACACTTGGAAAACTGGAAGACTTTATAGGTATGGAGAATTTTGGAGATAAAGTCATCAATAAAGAGGAGGGAAAACTATTATGAATGTATCCCTGGAAAATAGTACTATATAGTTCCTGCAAATACCATGTATCTGTGGCTTTCCCATAGATTTAGCACAGGAAATGGTGCCAGGATTTTTATTTTTTTTTTACGGGTTTTCAGTAACTTGTTTAGAATCACAGCATCTTTTTTTAGCATTCTGGTCAAATACTTTCCTCCCTCTGCTTTGAGGCAATCCACTGTTCTCTAGAGAATGGCAAACCAGAGACATTACATGTAATATGAGTCTTGCCTCTAGGATCTTGCTTTTGGAAATATCATTGCAGTAATTTTAAAAAGTAACAGTAATGGTAAAAGGTCAGTGCATTAACTCTTGTAAAAAGTTGTCATTTGTCCTGTGTGTGTCAATTATAGTCAGTGATAATTTTATTTTCAAAGAGAAAGAAGGCAAGGTATCCTATGAAGGCATTAGGTCACTGGTTCCCCTCTTCATTTTCCTGTCAATAAACAAGGGGGAACAGAAAAACAACTTTGTTGGAGCTGTTCATCACCAGCAAAGTGTCTTCCACAACTTGGCTCAGAGGACATACTAGGAAGAGCCCAGCAGGCAGCAATCTAAGACATGCTGGGGTTAGAGAGAAGGTGCTCAACAAACTAAGAGCTAAGCCTGGAAACAATATATGAAGGCTCTTGTATTGTTCCTTGAGCAGGTGTGTTGATAAACCCTACATATACTTCTAAATTGCCTGAAATCCAGTCCACTTTTAAAAGCATTAAAAGTTATCACTGCTGGAAATGCTTGAACTTTAGACCAATCACAGCAGAAACACTAAAAATCTTTGAGAATTAACTCTGAGAAATTACTGCTCCATGTCTCTTTCTATATGTAAGTGCAGTTTTCATCTAAGTGCTTGTCAGGTATTCTTGGTGATAGCACTTAGACCTCTTTGTGGAAATTTCTTCTAGCTTAATTCCAGTTTGCCTAGTCTCAGGCACATGAAACTAAAATAAGATGCCGATATGCACACATCACTTGCATATTTTGGTTTCTGTATGAATTAAAATCACACAGGATTTTTCTATGTAACAGGTAACAACTGCCAGCAAGAAATGGTTTACTGTAAAGTACAGGGTTTTGTTTTTTCTGCACTCCCAGTACAAGCAGACAGAACTGAGTTATCATCCCACAGCAAAAAGGGGCACACTTCCCCTGGGGTAAGCTTTACTACATAACAAGAAAACCACCCTTCTTTCTAGGCCGTTAATTCTTGCTGAAGCCTGGCATGCCATTACAAGATTAATTTGTAATCTTTCTGGGACATGCATAAGGCAGGATGCCAATATATAATTAGATGGATTTTTTTTCCTCTGTCATCATGAGCTTTACTTGGTAAAAATGCCTGCTTCCAAGACAGATAAGAAACTCCTGACTAAGCAGAGTAGAGCACCACCTAATCCCACTTCCCATCCTTGGTGTACACTAGTCTATTTTCAGTGAGATGTGGACAAAGAGGACGCAGCTCAGAAGCTGATCTGTTGCAAGGCTGAATGTGTGGCCTTATTGGTTTTGCTTAACATGACTGTATTATCTCCTTATGAACTTCATTTGAAAAGACTTTGCAGTTTGGTTCATTTTGAACAATACAGAATTAGATAAGGTTGCAGCTTCCCAGAATGTGCTGATATAAAAGACCCATAATTTTGTCTGTGTAAATGAAATCAAACCACTGTGTTTGTGTAACTCCAGTTTGGAGCTAAATGGGGTTGAAGGGCAAAGAGGATCAAGCATAGTGAAGGAGGAAATCTTAAAGGACAGGTCTAGCAACCATTAAGCTTTGGGAAAAAGTTTATTTTAGTGCTTAACAGGGAAGGTGAATCACAGGAAGAAGTGTGTTTGGGGGGATGTCCAGGATATGTAATTTTTTACTTTTTAATTTGTAGCAGGATGAGAGTGCCACTAATTCTATTGCACTGTTTGCCTCTGTCTTAAGTAGAATAAGCTGTCCACAACACAGATTTGTTTGTATATGTTCACCCTGTGTGTGAGTTCCTGGGCAGGGTTAATTGGGAATAATTAGACCACCTATTGTTCTGACTTCCCATACAATTTAATTAGGTTTTCTTTTTTTCTTGTACGTCAGAAGCCTTTTATGGTCTAAGACCTTTGATGCAAGAAAAAAACCAAACCTGTGATTGCTAAGGCATACTTTGGAATTTCCTAGTGTGTTCATTCCAGCAGTGCAATTTTATCCCATGTACTAACAAAGGGTCTTTAGCCTGGGTTTGAGCAGCTACAGAGCACAGAGGTATATTTGTGTGTAGCCATTACCATTTTCAAGGCTTTTAATGTTAGGTGTTGATAAATGGGTTTCAATCCCGGCACCATTCATACCTCTGAGCCCAACAGACCAGAAATTTGGAGAAAAGCCTTTGTTTTAACTAAAATTTCAGTCACCTGGTGTGTGTCCAGACTTTATCTTGGTTACTTTTGTGGCATCTCAGAAGTGCAGAGGTTGAGGTCTCTGTAGACATCTGTGAGGTTGATTGTTGGCTGCTCAGAGGAGCTCCAGGTATGGAGCATTATCAGGTACTGCACACCCACAGCTTCTCTGTAGGGCAAACTGTGTGGAAAATAGGGCAAGCATCCCTCAGACATGTCAGCTGTACTAGAAAACATCTGCAATGGTTCTTTGCTCAAGTGAAGAGCATTTGCCACTCCTTGTGGGAACAGATCATCAGGGAGGAAGTTCTTTATCATAAGGGGCACTTTGAGAAGATTCTTGAATATGCTGTAGTTGATATTCAGGGTGGTTCTTAGAGGCCCAAGTTAGCCTAATGCTATTCTTCTGAAGTTTATAGAAAGCATATTCAGTGACTGGGCCAACATGATATATTGATTTCGTTCATGTGTTTCTGTTTATGGTGACTGACACTGGGATTGTGGTGATGTAGTGCCAAAGATCATTAATCTTCTAGTATCTTTTTTGTTCTTGTTCTCTCATGTTAGATCCTAGCTGTAGATATAGCTGGAAAATGGCTGTCAGAATGGAATATGATAGGGAGTTGCTGGAAAGGAGCCATTGCTCTGCCTTGTTACAGATTCAGAGCAAAAACTTTCAAAGAGCATTCATCCAGCATTCCTACAACCGCAGTGTGTGGCACTCTTAATACTGTTTGGAAGAAGGCATCAGGCCCACCTACTTCACTTTTTAAACTGACTATAGGGAAATGAAACAAATGGAGGTTACTTTTTAGTTTTCCTGGATAGAATCAAAATTAAAAAGTACCTTTTGCTTAGTAAGATCTATTAAAACTCAGTAAGTCATATAAAGTACAATGAGGAGTAAAATGATCTGTTAATTTGTCAGTGATTTGATTACTTTGTTGTAAGAAACTGAAATAAAATTGAGAATCCACTTAGAAAGTCAAGGCATTTAATTGTTAAAAAAAATCAACTGTTAATCATGAAATGCACACATTCTGTGAAGAACTCTGATTCTAATTTCTGTGTGTGTAGCTCCAGCTCTGAGAGTGTGAGATAAATTCAAGTGAAAGCAGTGCCTCTGACTGGAGTGTGTTGATCCAGGTGTAAAAAGGCATCCAGAGTTATCATCTGTATCTGTTTCCTTGCTGATGCCTCTCATAGGGATGAGACTGCTCTCTCAGACTGCTGTATGACTGCAGCCTCAGGTAAATATCAATTTAATTACTCAGTTTTTGGTTTGTTGATCAATGCCATTGATCTAGAACATGCTTTCAGTAACTCTGTATATCTACAGGGTTGGTAGACATATGCTCATGGGATGAACTCTGCTCTGTTCAGCTAAGATAACAGTATAATATCAATCTGTAATTAATACACTGACTTAGATAAAAAATAAATCCTGTTCCTGACAGTGTTAGTATTCACTCTTCGCTCTGAAATTTCATGAGTTATTTTGTAAATCTTATGTTAAAGTATGCTCTCAGAAAGCAAAAGAGCAAGGCAAAATTTAAACTGTTTTCTAAATTATGCTCTTTAGATAATGCTGTAGTTAAAAATTTTTGTGGAATGACCAGATACTGTTGAAGGACTTAAATTCATAATTATTTCCTATAGCAGTTTGGTTGTTTCTGTTGTTTGGTTGTTTCATTTCATACGTGGCAGAGCGCAGCTACAATCTCCTTCCAAAGCAATATGTTTGTGACATTTGGAAAGCTCCTGGGAGCTGTGATTTCAGTATGCTTGAGTATGTGAATAGATGCAGCTGGTTATGTGGCTGAAGGTCTGTTTTCTTCTCACTGCATTTAATGACACATCTATAATCTACTCAGATTCTCAGTGTCCCCTCTGCTTATGGTGGTCGTGGAGGCAGTTACCAACAGGAGACTGGAATCCACTTGCATTGAAACTACTGCACGTAAAAACTGCTTCGTGCTTTTCACTGATAGGATCTTCGTAAGCCATGGCCCAGAGAAAGGTGCTGCAATTGACAGCTTCTCCCTTAATATTTAGCATATTCCTATAAGCAAAGTAGAAAATGATATCTCCAAGTTGAAAGATACTTATGCTGTGTCTGGTATGGCACATGCTATTTCTAACACCTGCATTGAGACAGAACAGCCAGCTTGGAGTGAGTGGTTCTAAAACCTGTTTAAGAATCAATAAATATTCCTATGCTCAAATAAATGGACCATAATTAATGGATATTTTTTCTTACTCTAAAACTGCTTTGATCCCCAAAAGGAGGATTTGCCAATAAATAGGTTTGGTGTGTGTATACTACGGTAGTATGGTGGCAAGTTGTGTCAGAATATATGACAACAAACCCAGAATCTACAAACTGATGGGGTTTGTTAATTGTTTGCTGTAGAAAACTTCCCATAAAAAGACAGGAAATGCTTTGTTCTGTTTTGCTTTTCCTGTAAGAATGGATGAGGATCAAAGGGCACAGCCTGGCTTTCAGGGAATGGAGCTCTGTTTCTACCTCCTGTGTGAGTGAGAGGCAAGGCCAGTTCTAGGTGGAGGCAAAGCCGTCTATCACCTGCAACAGCAAGCGCTGGATCCCTAATTCAGCTTGTCTATCACCTGCAACAGCAAGCTCTGGATCCCTAATTCAGCTTATGATAGCTAATGACAAAATGGCTCTGGATCCCTAATTCAGCTTATCTGTGTTAGAGATGGGGAAGATCAAGTTTGCTGGTGTCAGACAGTGCATCAGAATGTGTGAGAAGGCAGCTACTTGTGGAAACATTTATTACTCTCCAGCCAGGAACAGCAGGATCACAAGCCCATTTTCCTGGAGTTCCCTGACAAACCTGTCTCTCCTCTCACCTACCAAGGCTGTAGGTACTATTCCAGGCAACTCAGTTTCAGCTGATGAGGTTCAGTTTTTGATAACAAACTCTGAAAAGATAACTCTGGCCTGGGATGATGTTTGGCTTCTCAAGTTGGATGTGACACGAACACAAGCATATATCACATAGGAATAGAAAAAAAATGAAAGGTTCTGTTCATAAATAATTCTTATATATCTGCCTTATAAATGCAGGCAAAAGAAATTTACTGGGTATGGGCAACATGAACCACTAACCTTCTGATAAAGCACTTTTCACAATGCATTTTTTTATAACCAACACGTCTGTATTCCACCCACAGTCATCAATGCATTAATTTCAAAAATCTATGCGTATAAAGACATAAAAATTGCTGTGTCTGCAAGCTGACTATAAAGTGACTAGAATGCGTGTTTTTTGTCTGTTAGTGTGTCCATTAAAATACTTTTTTCAGAAAAATTCTGCAGAAACATAACTTTTTTAAATGGGAGTTGAGATTGTATTTCAAAATTTGTTCTTTTTTTAAAAATTTGTTTACAGAAAAGAAAAGGAATCTCTGTAACTTCTAAATAATTTTCTAAGCACTGAAAAAGTTGATCCTAAACCCAAGTCTTTCCCTTATTTTAAAACAGAGGTCCACGTGCATGATTTTGAACTGCAGCATGTTTCATACATAGTTCAGGTACACATCCAAGACATCTCTGCTTTTACAGATGGAAGAAATGAGTCAAGTACTATTCAGCAAAGACTGTGTGGGCACTATGAGGATGTAGTGGCTGGCATTGCCAGCCTCCCAACCTAATCTGGCAGCAGTACCCTTTGGAACAATTACCCTGTCCCATTTGTGAATTGTTGCAGGAGTTCCTTCTCCTCACCACTTTAAAGGAGGTAGGATGTGTGTTGTGGCTCTCACTAGAGAGAGTGAAGATTGTGTGGGTGAAGATTTTATTATATGGCTCACAGAGGAAGGATATTTGTCAGGCTTCTTTAAAATATTTTATGATAACAACTGAGCTGCATCAGTTACTGGCCTTGGAGTAAAGGGGGATTTTTTGCACATGGGTTGTTCTGAACCTTGCTTTACCTACAAAATAAGCTTGGTTGAATCCTAATGCACATGTTTTGTTGAGAGAGCCCAAGACATTAGCAGAAATTCTGAACTGAGCAACTCAAGACTCACATTTTTTGCTTTGTTTTTCTTCAGACAGAGAAAGCAAAAAAGGCTGCAGTAGCCATCCTCTTTCCTTCAGCTGACAGCGAAATGCAGATTTCTTGATTGCAGTATTAGTATTAGGATATTAGTATGCTCTACAAATACTTTTATCTTCACTTGGGAGGGGATTCATACACAGATTTCTTCTTGTTCTGCAATTATGGAAATGAGCCCAAAGGATGCTTAATAAATGACTAAATAGCAGGGCTGAAATTGTGGTAATAAGAGCACAAAATTCTTACTAAGTCCATGCAGTCAGAGTGAAGCAATCATATTCATCAATTGTAAACATGTGCTCTAGAGCACGACATCACTGCACATTTTTGTGCTAGGAGAAAGCAATCCTTTCCTGTCCAAAATCAAAGATATAACAGAAGGAACTGTTCCTAAACTGCATACTTGACATTACATGGTGTCACTTTTTGGAAATCATTGCAATAACGTGTTAATAACTGTGGCAATAAGGGCCTCAATCCATTTATTTACAGTAGAGATAGAAGTTTTAGTTTTCACAAAGAATTTTTTTTACATTATCCACCTTTATAGCCTTGTCTGCAAATTTCCAGTCCATGTTTATGAATTTATTTCAGGCTGCATCTGCTTATACATTTGGAAATAGGTTGATCTTGAAGCATTTTATATTAGGAAATTACTTAAGAAAATAAGTCCTAATAAGGATATACCAGATCCTAAAGATGTCTAGGTGCTATCAGATATTTTAACTTTATGCCCATATTAATTAAATTCTGTATCAGACCAAGAACTAATGAAGAAGTAGCTTCTAAGATGATCCAGTAAATATTTAGAGTTCATTCTCATGCCTTTGTACTGAACCTTCTCTGCTGCAAATACACTGCCAGCAGTGTTGCAACAAGCAAGTTCAAAATTAGCCTCCATCCATAAATATGGGCAAGACGCATTCTTAAGTGGAAATGTCCCCACAGACTGATCATAAACTACGTTAAGTATACTTAGAAGTAAAATTCCCACCACTGTCCCAGCAAGTGAGTAGAAGGTTTAGATGATGGAATTTGCTTCTGAGATTCTTACACAAGAACAATGTGATTGCATCTTAGTAGAAATTGTGAGTGCCCTGGGAACTATTTTAAATCAGATTTTACATATTGAGGTTACTGAATGGAAAGCTATTTTATGCTATCTAAAGCAGAACAGTTTTGCGTTCAGTCATTTTGCTAGGTGAAATTATGTGCTGGTGAGCTACCACAGCTTTAAATGAAATGCCTTCACACTTTTATAGAATTTCCCAGGTTATCAAAAGTTAATGGTAAGTGAACAATTTAAACATTTGCAATTGTTCACTGTTAAACTGAGTTCTGCCCTAGATACAGAAACTAAAATTACTCAGATTTACTCAGGTTTAACATCCTATATTATGCCTGCAGAAAATGATAAACTACAGTGGAATTATTCAAGATGTTGGGTAATCTTTAAGCAAAAATACAGGGGCAGGTTGGTTTTTTTTTTTTTTTTTTTTTTTTGAAAGCCTGGTTCAAAGAGTATGCAGGCATATAATTTGGGGATGCAATGCAATTACCAGAAATAATTTAAAATGGGTTACTTCACTTGACTATAACTCTTTGAAGAATAAATAGTAATTGTTTTAAGTGCATAATTACTTTAATATTGGCTCCTTTCAGCAAGTTGCAGACCTCTAGATTAAGCTCTAAGTCCTGTGCATCTGTCCACTCAAATTCTGTTTATTCTTCAGGCTGTCATAGTTCCATTATTAAACCCCTTGAAGCCCTTTGATGTGTTCCTGCACATAAAAAGACTGGTGCAGACTTCCATGCAGCCTGATCTTTGCTATGCTAACTTTTTTCAGCATAACTGAAGTCTGAGAACAAGTTAAAGTCATCATTAAGAAACCCTGCTAACAAGAAATACTGCCTTTGATAAATGTATTTGTGTCCACATAAAAATGCTTTTTTTGCAAGGCCTTGCTCATGAAGCTGCAGATGTATTTCTGATTTTCAGAGGGAAACACAGTATTGGAACTTGGCTGTGTTTCTTTGGAAGGCAGAGACTGCTGAGCCACAGAACAGCATGCTTTGATCTTACAGCTAAGTACCATGCTCTGACCCTGCTGGGAAGCAGTGCTTGGGACTGAGGTAGCAGGTTCTTTTTGGACAGTGCTGTGAGTACCATCTTGTGGACTCTAAGCTCCTGACCACCTGTGGCATCAGCTGAGCTCATCTACACCACTGATTATTTAATTTTTGCCTGATTTGCACAGGTTGGCAGCCATACTTTCAGCTGCCCTCCACCAGAGAGCCTTGTCTGGGCTAATACATCCAGAGTGTATACAGAAATCCCAGCTCTGTGCTAATACTTAACCAAGTAAATACAGTCAGAGGCTTCCCTAAGTTTGCTGTATGCCCTCTCTACTTTTCAGAATCTCATCTCAGAGATGGCTCTGTAAGCCCCTTCTGACTGGTAAGGTGTTGAGATCCTGACTCCAATGGAGTCACATTGCCACAAAGCTGGCAGGGAAGGGCAGTCAAATCTCAAAGCTGAGAGAAAAGACATTCTCATGAGTAGTTCCAAGTATCTGCCAGATCCCTAAAAACTATACAAATACCAGATGATTTCAGGGAGTTCCTCTGAGGTGAGGGTGAAAAGAAAAAACAGCATTTCCCATGGTTTATTTGGGAGAAAATTCCCTTTTACGTTTTTTTTTCTCCTTGATCTAACTCATGTAATTTTTATCTATTAAGAAATCCACACTGTTTCCGTAATGAAAATAAAACATGTTGAGCTCCAGTGTTAGCCCACATCTGATCTGAACAACTTATTTCTAGTTTCCTGCAATTCTCCTGCTCATTTCTATTGTCCTTTACTGCAACAGAAAATGGCAATACACAGAACCTACAGGTGCTTTTTCTAAAGCATTTTCTAAGGCTTTATTTATAAGAAAAGAGCATTTTAGAGGATAGTAAATACTAGTAGATATTAAGCTTTCGAGGAAGCATGGAAGCATTTATTCCACTAGTTTCCTTGCAACTCAAAGGTGAATGTTGAATGTAAATAAGTATTATTAACACATCATCAACACTGTTATTGTTTCTTGCCTTTTCTTTGCCTGCCCGTTCCTCAGAGCGAGTTTTACCTTTATGTGAGTTCTGGTAACCCTCTCTTTGGTCCGAAGGTGGCAGCATCTTACTTCCGTAGAAAGTTTCAGTCCTGTTCGGCTGTGCGGCGGCTTGTTCTTGATACTGCGTAGTTTCTCTACATCAGACGCACTTTTTAGCTAAGGAAATGAAGACATATTCTGTGCTTGCTTTCTGAAGAAAAAAACTTTCAGTGTGAGCTACAGCGTCCCCAGAGAGTGCAAGTTGTTGCCCACAGATAACTTGCAATGTGTGGTGGTAATAGCAGAGTCATTGAATACTTTGCTATTTGCATTTTAATGCTGTGGCAATACTGTTGCAGAAGCCCTCTGACTGCAGCTGTCACTCATCCCTGGCAGTGTTGTGGCATGCCTGCTGTAACAAGCCCTGGGGGTGGGGTGCACTTTTGGGGTCTACTTTCAGCTCCACCATGCCCTCCAAAGCTTTTGGGTTTTGGCTGCTCAGCATGGGGGTCTGTATGTGCCCCCATTGCCCTGGACAAGGCAACCTGGGCCAGTTATACTTGGGTAAAGAGCTATAAATTTTTCGAACTTCTGTTTGAAGCAGGTTTTGTGGTCATGCTGGGGACTGAGACAATCCTGGCTCCCACTCCTGTCATAAATTTCCTTGTGAATTCAGGCCTCTTCCTTCACGTCTGTGTTCCCCACTTGCCCAGTTTAGAGGAGAGAGAACAGCAGGGTCACTCACACACCTTTTTTCTGCCCTACCATTTTAGGCTGGAGACTCTGGGGGCAGGAAGCATCTTCCTGTCATTTGGACAGAGGTTAGCACTGGGACAGGAGCAAGGTTCCCCATCCAGACTGAGAAGGGCTTGTCATTATCACTGGAGCATAAATAATGATTCAATATCCACTTAGCACCAGTACAGCCCTGACTGCAGCTTTCCACTAAGTGGGAGGCAGGGAGGAGGGAGGGGAAGTTTGCACAGCTGTGTGGTGCAAGCTGTGCACAGGGGAGAAGATAGGTAGCTAATGGTTTCTCAGCCACTCTGGTAATTCTGTGTCTGTAACAGCCCGGCAGTAAATGAAACAGCTTCTCTAGCTGTGATACATCTTCCTGCTTTTGATTTTTTGATCTTTAAAAAAATCTATTCATCCCACACCCTCCCCCATCAAAATGGCACCATTGAAGACCTTCATAATGGTTGAATATATCTGAACAATAACTGCACTGATCATGCCAGCTCAACAAGGCTGAAGCACACACAGCTTATGCTTCAAGCTCTGAGTGCAGAAGGAGAGAAAGTGGAGAATGTTTTGTGCCTCTGACCTCTCAAGTGTCATCTTCTTAGCAGCTCAGATCACTCTTCGAAATTATTCTATTACTCATCTGGCTCCCTGACATCTACTTTATCATTTCCTGTCCAGGCAGTAATCCAAGTAACCAAAATAAATATTTTTTTTGAAGCAGAACACCTTGTCTGTAAGCTTGCTGGGATGATAAACCACAGGAAATATTCCTGATTGTGTGAGGCTCCATCTTTGCAACTCAAAAATCCAGCTGAGAGGAGAGTGTTTGTATGAAGTAGTTCTTTGCTGAGCTAGGAGTTTGTGGCATACCACATGTATTCCTACCAGTAACATGAGTGGCAACGTCACTGATAGGAATATGCCACTGATTCCCACTCACCATTCTAAATTAGGATTGCACTCTTAGAAACAATAAAGAAAAGTACAAGAGGATCAATGCCTTGTCTTGATCATCTAAATTACTTGAGTGGTAAAGTATTGTCAGGACACTGTTGTTGTAACTCAAGCTGCAGACAGTCAGAACATAAACTATACTGATCATTTTTACAGTGCTGTGACAATAACACCAGCTGGGGTCTGCTCTGTTGAGAAAGGGCCTATTTCTGATCTCATTTGCTGGGACAAGTATGAATTCATTACTTCACTGCAGCTACTTGGAATATCAGTGAGCTCAGAATTTGGCTGATTATCCATTGTTGATTTCTAAAGCATAGTTTTACAACATTAGCTTCGTATTGTAAAAATCTAGAACTGTGGCTAAGCTATCCACTCCCACTTTGCACTATCTTTTAGTAACAGATTACCTGTTGAAACTACTAGAAAAGATTATATTTTTTCAAAAGTGTGAGGAAGTCCCAGGAATGCTTTGAGTCACAGAAATTATCCCTTTCAATCACAGGTGACCATGCAATGGGCCTTCTGCTTGTGCAGAGCAGTCCTGGAGACATACAGCTTTTCCTCCTGTGTAGACCTTCAAACACTTTATGAAGGCAGTTAAGTGTTATAACTACACGTACAAGACCTATTTAAATAGCAATAGGCCGCAGTAAATTGAGAATATGAAGTACACTAACACATACTACTGGTGGCTGAATGCAAGACTGCTCATGATACACCTGATGGATTTGCCAGTAAGTCTTGCTACAATTCAACAGCTTATTGTTGTAAAAGCACACAGCAAATTAGATTCAGCCACAGTCCTGGGTGTGGAAATTGCAGTCAATATTATCTGTCACAACACTGGCATTTCTTCTAATGGAGATCCAACGGGGATTGGGTGTTTAAATAAAATACAATGTATTAGTCTTGATGATAATTAACCTTTTCAGGTTTTTTTAATGTAAGTTCAGATATAGGTTAGCACAGAAAACAAAGGTCTTTGATAAATGGGAAGAAATTTCTGGAGATTTCCCTGGCAACATACAGAGAGCAATTGACAGTCCCTTGTGCCTGCTGTTTCACATGAACAGTTCAAGAGGGGAAGACTATTTAGGTTTTTCATTGGAAGATGAAAACTGATTCTGTTTGTTCCCTGTGCTTTTATAGTATGTGGTGTCAGCTTGCCCCCAAATAAAGGGGTTAGCTTTTCAGATGGGCAACGTTTTACAAAGTAATCATGGCACATGTGAAAATGATGACAGACAAACCACAGGCAATCAGGAGACTGATCTGGCTCACTTCATAATGAAAAAAGTTTTGATGATTCTGTAAACCTCCAAGATATAGGACGCATTTTGAGGTTTTTATTCCTGACCCTTACCACCAACTCTCTTCCTGCTAGTTACAGCAATCCGCTGTTCTCAGAGTGTGAATGCAGCTTCTCTTGCTCACAGACTCATGGGATAGCTCTGTGGTCCAGTGCTCCCAGCCAGCAGCAGTCAGCAGAAATGGTTAGTGTGGTTGCATTGCTCAGCAGTACACTTGAGCAGAGCTTGTTTGTTGTGTTAAGTGTGGCTGCAGTGGTGCTCGTGTTACACGGCATCACTGGTAGCCTCGGTTTGTGTGACTAACTTGTTCTTGTTTTTCACATTCAGCCCAGGACAACAGAGATCATAAATGGGAGAGTATCCAGTGAGACATGCTTAGTGGAGACAGATGATAATTTAACTAATGTTGAATTTAAAACTAGATCTATTTCTGTCTAAATATGTATCTAAGTTTATGTGTATATATATGTGTATATATATTGAAGTCAGTTTTACAAGGGGAACAAAAGTTTGGTCTTTTTTTTTTTTTGGATACCTCTGATTTTGGTAGATTCTACTTTGCTTAGTCATTTTGATTGCATATCTAAAGGATCCATAGTTGTAGCTGTTCATCTGACATTGAAGCCAGAATGTTTGTACAGGCAATTTTACTCAATCTTCCTGAAAAAATGGTGAGATAGACAAATATGACTTAAAATACCCCAAAAGATCATACTGCTTTGCTCTCTTACCTTCCTCAGCTTCTGCCAGCATGTCCACGAGAGGCAGAGAAACTTTTATATGGAGTATAGTAGTGAGATGAGGGTGCTGGAATGGAAACTTCATGCTTTAATTTCCACATCACTGTTTCAGTGCCTGACCTTTGGTAAATCCCACAATGGCTGTGCAACTCAATTTTCTGTCCAGTGGCCTTGCCATTCACTTTCATTAGCTCCTGAAAGGCCATTAACACTTTAGAATCTTTGTCTGGAAGATTTTAAGAAACATGTACCATTGTAGTATGGGATAATAATGATAATAAATATCTAGTTCATGTTTTTATATTTGTTTTTGATTTCTTGGTTTTTTTCTAAACCTGAAACAAACCACTTTCATATTTCTTCCTCTTCTCTTTTCCTTTCTCCTCTAGCTTTGTCTCACTCTCTATCATCCATAAAATGCCACTCTCTCTATTGCTCTTAGAAGTAAAGCATGCGTTCTACTTTTATTCTACAATTTCTCACATACTCCTATATGGAATTTACCTGGTAGCTAGATGCATTTGATAATCAGTGTGCAGGATTATGGTTTGCCACAACTAAGTTACTATCCATCTGGGGGCAATCAATGTGTTTCTGTACATATGTTTGCAAATATTGTTTCTATAGATTTCTTTGCTTATACCCAGGTACTCTTTTATGTATATCATAGCTTTGCAATTATCTGAAGCAGAATATGGCAGTGGAAATACCCTTGGAATTCTTTAAGAGCACAAAAATTTATTCCCTTGTTGAGTCCTGTGCATGAATAAAAAATTCCCTCTTTCAGTGCTCTACTTATATAAAACTGGAATTGGAAAGAATTGCTCTGCGTTCCCTATTGCAAAGCTGTTGTTTCCTGATATTGCTCTTTCTGAGGCTGTAGTTCTGGCGTCCAGGGTAGCAAAAACCTAGGGATGAGTCCAATAAAGTCATGGTTTCTGTCCTCAATGTGTTTTCAAAGAAGTTTTTCTCTTAGTAATTAAATTCCTAATTATTTAACTTTTTTTAACAACTTTAAAACAATTTACTTGTGAATGGAAAAATCTATGAATTCCAGGGAACTGTTGTGAAGTGGTTTTGCTCATAACTGAACAAAGGACTGGACTGTGTTAAGCTATTCAGGTGAAATTAATGTTATTTTTTCCCTTTTAAAAGAAGAAATAGCTAATTTTTTAAATCTACTTTTTATATTTATTTGTAAACAGTGCTAGAGACTGTATGTCTCCTCTGTGTAATACAAAGCTCTATAATACAAACAGATACTATCATATCAATATGTACAGATACTACCCATACACATGAAAACCATCAAGTATCTTGGAAGCCTTTACAGTGATCTAAGACATAGAGTGGGTTTTCCAAAAATATCAATAAAGGGCTCTCTGAAATCAAATTGAACCATAATTAAATTTTTCCAGATACTTGTCTATAAAATCTTTGCCTGCATACATAAACAAAAGTTTAACCACCCAAACATTATGGCCACCTCTTTGACAATGTAAAACACATATTGTGCTTCTGGAGAATTTTGTACAAATATATTTGGGGTTGTGTGTAGAAGTGCCAGAAATGGTGAAAGTGGCTCACAGATTCCACTTGCTTTTTTAAGATCATAGGGAGCAGGCCATTATATAAAAGATTAATTACATATTCTCACAAAAATCCAGATGAATGCATTATTTTTGTATATATGACTATCAGAATATGACAGAAGTCTTGTCCTTTTGTCATGACTGAACTAGTGCATTCACAATGCTGTTTTCTTCAGTGAAACAGGTTTTAAATGTAAAAGGGGCTTGTCAGTTCACTCTCTTTTTCATGCCATACATCTGTCATAGGAAATTTTGCATTAATTTTTTACTGTTACATAACTATTGCCTTTGTAAATGTCAGGTGTGAGCTGTTGGCTTGCCTAGTTGTACATTGAATTGTGGTTGAATTCTGCATATAGTCAGGAAACAATAAATGAAAAGGCCACAACCACAAGCAGAAACACATTTCTCATTTTCTGATTTTTTTTAACAAGAAGTAGCAGAGGAATATTTTTTGATAGTATAAAACTGTGAGCAAAAAGAAAGAAAAAAAAGTGAATTAAGTGTAAAATATGACTCAATGAAAAATTGCTTTCTTTAGATGTACATTTGCTTTGAAATCCATGCTGGGTCTCCTAGTACCTGCTGAGCTTAGCTTTAAGCCCTGAAGCTGTGATTTAAAATAATATATATTTGCTCTTTCATCTCTGTGCTCTATTATATCAATTTCCATGAAAACACCTGGAAAGATTCTTAGAGCTCGTCATGAACTCTGACTCTAGAGATTTTCATCTTTAGGTCCTGCTGTGAACTGATACAACACATGCCACAATCTGTCTGTGGTTTCTTTCTAATCTTTGGAAAAAAAAAGGAAACATATATCACAGGAACCAGTACAAACACATTCACCTGGCTAGCAGCCTTCTAGAAATTTGTTTCTTTTTGAGATTGCAATCTGAACTCATTTTTACTTAGAAAACTGATATAAGATGCTGATCTCCAAAGACTTGGAATTTCTAAATCCAGAAACTTTAGGCATGTTGGTCCATCCACAGCTGAGTACCTAATTTCCAAAAGTATTAAAACTTTAAAGTATCTTTCACTTTTTCTTCCTGCTTTTCCTTACTTTTGTAATGGTTATCACAGGGGCCTTTTTTGCTGATGCTGATAACAAGGACCTGAGGCCCCTCTCTTTATCAGATGCTCACATTTTTCCATTTAAAGGTCTTCATTGGCTGAAAACCCACAAAACCCTCAGTGTCTCTTTTGTAAGTGAACTAGTATTGATTTCACTCAAATTAGATTAGTCACTAATCTTCTACTGTTATTTAAAGAGCAAAGATAAAAACATCCTTTAGGTAGTTCTGTGGGTTACATTATGATGATTTCGTACAGAGTCCTTAGTAAAAATAAGTCTGGCTATCATCCTCAGATGGTATACAATGATATTAGCAGGTAAATATTTGCAATGTAGTCCTGAATTTTTGAGTGGTGCTTAAATGTAATTTCTTTTCCTGAAGTATTGAGAAATAGAAAAATTACACAACATTTCTAATTCATCAACGGGGTCACTGTCCAACAAAGAACAAAGACTCTTTAAGGCTTCAGTGAGGAGGGTTGTTTCCATAATTATTATTAATTTTTGTCACATAACTTTCAAGCTTTTTCTATTCTTCAGAATTTTTAAAAAAGGAATTAAAGAAAAACATTTCAAGTTCAAACTGAGCTGTAGGTTGGCATTATCGGGGCAGTGATGCTATCAGCCATATGAGTAATTCAGCCACCAGTAAAGTAAATTCAAGTTGCTAATTTTGCAGAGTGAGAATTGTCTTTTGAACACAAAAGATGCACTGGCTTTGTGAAGTTTAGGCTGTTGAGTGCAATCTTTTGTTAGATATTTTGATGAAACATGTACTGAAATGTGCAGGAAGAATCTGGAAGAGTTTTGAACAATGATGTGCACATCAGTTTTTCTCTGTGTGTGAAGATAAGGCCCCTTGGCATTTCCTCCCTTGTCCTTTGTTAGGAGGAGTGTCACCAGCAGGTCAAGGGAGGTGATACTTCCCCTCTGCTCAGTTCTGCTGAGACACAGCTGAAGTCCTGGGTCCAATTCTGGGCTCCTCCATCGAGGAGAAAAAGGGATGTACTGCAGGGACTCCAGAAAAGGCCCAAAGAGATGGGGAGGGGACTGATGCGTTTGTCATGTGAGGAGAGGCTGAGAACTGGGATTCAGCCTGGAGAAGAGAAGGCTCAGTGGGATTGCATCAATGCATATTAATAAATACCTGAAGGGAGGATGTAAAAAGGATGAAGACAGGCTCTTTTCAGGATGCCTGGTGGCAGGACCAGGGGCAATGGATGCGTATGAAACCTCAGAACTCCCTCTGAATATCAAGAAACACTTTTTCACCAAGAGGTTGACCAAGCACTCACATCATTTTCCCAGAGAGGTTGTGGAATCTTCATCCCTGGAAGCCACCTGGACACGGTCTTGGGCAACCAGCTGTGTGTGGTAGTGCTTTGGACTAAATGACTCCCAAAGGTCCTTTCCAACCTCAGCCATTCTGTGATTCTATGATCCAGATCCAAAATTTGGACTAGAAATAGCATTGGGAGCTGAGAATGAAGGACTGTGTCAGAGAGTCAATAAGGTATTTCGTCTCTGCTCTGTGAGGCAGGGGCTGAGCTGGCCTTGCTTCCTTCCAAGGTGGCAGCTGCCACATCTTGCTGCTGCAAATCCAGCAAACTTCTACTGTTGCCTATTTTCTGCCCCAACAAACCTCACCCAAGCCATGCTGATCCCCAAAGCCTCTCAGCTTTCAAAAATATTAAAGGACCCTTAGCATAGTTTAATAATGTCATCAGTTCCTCTATAACTGGCTTCCAAAAAATGCTATGATTAGCAATCTTCCAGGAAACAGAGCCTCTTCTTCCCACCTATAGCTATTTCCATGGTTGAATGTCAGGGAGAGAGCAGGAAAAGATCCTAAAAGCCTTCTCTATTTCCAGATCTATCAAATATAAAAGTGTCCTGTATGGGCAGCCACTGCTGGGTCCATCTTGACTCACAGGAGCCAACAGTGGCTGTCTGTGTGGAATTTTTCTCAGAGGGTACCAAGCCAGGGCCCAACTTTTAAATCTAATTCTGTTGGAGATCTGACTTCTCACCCCTCTTGTTCTGAAGTACCAAACGTGGGCACATAGACTTGCATTGCAATGACTTGTGAAACGCCAGTATTATCTGTGCTGGTTTTTGGTGGTAATTTTTTCTCTAGACCTTCCTAAACCCACATTATTCAACAAGATAGATATGGCAAATTTGAGGCTGAATTTGTGTTTTCGGACTTTAAATGAACGTGGTCCCTATAAAAGGCCATGTGAGTTGGTTATTTAAAACCTTTTTCAGAAAGTTTGCTTTAATCCCAGCAAAACCTTAGACTTTTATATAGCCTCATAGAAAGTGTTTAATCAAAACTGAACATAGTGGCATTATGACTATTACCAGAAATTGAGGAGTGGGGTTTGCTAAGTAGTTTAGAGATGTGAGTCCTGTTCAGCCACTTGTCACCATCCCCATAGCCACAAATCCTCAGATCTGCTTGTAGAACTAGTGAGTCTCCAGTGAGTTTTGGAGTAATGCAAAGGATATTGTGATATTCTTTACACAATAATTAAGTACAACTGAAGAAGAGAAACCTGTCTTTGTTCAGTGAGTGTTCAGATCAACTGCGAAGGGTGGCCATCTCCTATCTTTCTATCACATAGTCCATGTTAGCAGTCCAACTTCCCCATAATGGAGTTAATGAAATGTAAACAGTTGTGTCAAACAGGTAAACACTTTATAGTCTCTATTTTGGAGGAAAAAAGATACCCCAGCTTCTTCAAATGCCTTGCAGGGCACTGGAAATGCAATGATGGTTGAATAATTTCAATATCTTCATCTTCACTTTCTGATATTTGGAGACAGAGTGCCAGGAAAAAGGAAAAAGCACAGAAGTCTACTGCCATTGGGACTAGCTTAGTGTCTTTAGATAGAGAGTGGGTTAAATAGAAGAGTAAATTCTCATTTTTAGGAACAATTGTATCAAGCAACATAATGGTAGAACCTCTACATACAAATTTAAAAGCTGTGGATCTCTCAGGCTCTTCCTGAAAATGGTTGTTAGCAGCTGTAGCAAATGACTTCGTTCTGGGAACTGCAAGTTACTGTTCAGTGTTGTGAAGCCCAAGCAGCTGCAGAGAGTTACTTTGCCTGGAAGGGACATGTTTCTTCAGAGAATGTAGTAGAATAGAGATTTTTTGCTGTTGCAGTTCTGGAAGCCTCTTGGTGTTGTCCTGAGAAGAAATCTTGAGCCCCACTTCCATTAGAACATTGCTTGCTAAGAGTAAAAGCCATTTGTTAAGTTTTCTAGATGTTACTGGCTTGAATTCCTATTAATGGCAGATGCAACAGTCATCTGTGATGTGACATGTTTTTCAGATATATCTTTGTTCTGCATACTGATGTTCTTGGAAAGCCTTTATTTTTATATAATTTTTAGAAAATAATTATGTAAAACATGAAGTTAACCACTGGGGAACTGGTGAATTTACTTCAAAGCCTTCAGATCTGTTTATCATTTGGGCAAATATTCTCAAACTGAAACACAGGGAATGCTTTAATCTCACACAAGTTACTGGCCTCAAAGAATGGTTGAAATTTGCAGGTGAAAGGGGAGGTGAGATGACCCACTGGTTCATCCTGACTTCTCATTCTGCTAATTTGCTAAAAACATCTGTGGGATTAAGAGTCTTCAGAGATTTACGATGCCCAAACTATTTGTTGTGCTAGTTCAGTAATGTCCCAGGCTGGGAAAAAAGAAATCCAGTTCACTTGATGTCCTCCAAGTACGGTAGGTAATTGCTCAATGTCTTTTGGATTAGTTCAGGCCATGTAGTGATTAAAAGAACTTATGTGAAGCTCAAAGTTGTTTTTCCTTCAGTCTAGCAACCAGAAATCACACTAGTGGGCCTAATTCTCTGCTCTGTAATGTTGAAACCCTGCTGGTTTCAATAGAGTCATGCTGGTGTCGAAATGATTTAAAGGACCAGTGAGTGAAGCATAATGGCAGAAACATCAACTGTTTAAAAACCTTACGAAATCTAGGAAGTTGATTGGCTTCTTCTTCTTCTTTTTTTTTTTTTTTTTTTTTTTTTTTTTCAAGGCATGTATGCT
>VXBB01014621.1:507701-518579 GCA_013399915.1 Illadopsis cleaveri
TTTTTTTTATTTTTTTTTTTTTTATTCCAAGTCATGTATGCTTATGTTTTGGGAGTTGCCATAAAAGTTAACAAAAGCTAAGGTCTGGACTTTTTTTCCCCTGGGCATCTGTTTATCTTTCTTTCAGTTCATGATTGTTCCTTCTTCTGAGGGTATTCTTTGGTGCTTTGTTCAGCACAAGGAGGCTCTTGCCATTTCCTTTGGGCAACGTGAACTTGTCTGGATGCTACAAATGAGCAAAGAGACTAGTTTTCCTATTTTTTATTTCACTTTGTATTGACTTTTCTGATTTGAATGTTTTTCCATATATTGTTTTTTGTCTTCTCACACCCTAGCAAGATATCATCATATATGATAATACAATCCATTATGAAATGCTTAGGGCTTGCCAGCAATTTTTATTTGACACTTTAATAATGTCTTTAAGAGAGAAGTGGGAATTGCAAAGGACAAAGAATCTCCAGATGTCCTAAAAATGTATGACGTAGGATTTGCAGAATATTTCTCTACTTAAGAGATTACTAATTTTTATTTGAAACAGCACAGTCCTGCATTACATTTTCCTGAATTAATATGAATTCAATTTCATTTACAGATTGTCTCGTAGATTAACCCTGTGTCCTGGATGTGCCTAGTTTGTTACTGAAAGTGCACTCTTTGCTACTTCTTCTATTCTCTGTGGGTTTTTAAACCTACTTTAATAAAAATGCAGCATATAAATACAATTCTTCTTGCAGTTCACCTTCTCTTCAGACAAGAAAAAGAATGTCAAGAAATTAACTATGAGGTTTTGGCATATGTCTTCTGAATGGCAAGGTAGCTCTCAGCTTCAGTGTTTCATGCTGTTTGAATTGTGCTGTACAGTCACATGCTTTAAACTAATTGCTCCCCTGCAAGACTTGTAGGAAATAGAAATGTGAAGTTCCTGTGGTGATTTTTTTAATGTTTTTTTCCTGGGGGCTGAGCTGAGCCTAAAATAGAAAAATTCCTTCTCTCCTCTGATTTTTATCCTTAGTTTCTTGTCATTTTTATCTACTTCTTTTTAAATCACCAGTACGATATATATGAATCTAGTGGGTTCCTCACGATTATGTCTTCTCAGGGATCATATAAACACAATCAATAGAACTACCACGCTTGACCAGATACTGCACAGAATACAGGAACAGCAATAAACAGACTATTTCAAGGAAACAGTTTATAATTCCAACATTTTGTTAAAACACATTAATGTAAGCATTTTTTTCTCACATGTCACCAACACTTTGGAGGGATGATGGCTGTTGTTCTGGATGATTCTTGTCAGTGGAGTTCCACTGCTGGATTTATAGGATAATCGGAAAAAATGAAGAGAAGTAACAGATTTTTTTCTTTTATCACTTCTCGACAGTAAGTCAAGAGAGGTTTATCTCACTTGCCTTTGCCAAACCCCTGCAACTTCTTTTCCTCGCTTGCATTTTGATTTTTGGTAAAGCTGTTACTCTTAATCAGTTCACATCTTCATCTATTTTAATGTCAATTACATGCTTTTATTTATGGGGGAAACAATCCTGTAACTCATCAAGTTAAACTCCTTAACAGTGGGAAGGATTTCTAAGGTGTATTTTACTTAATTTTTAAGAGATGTGCATGTCCTTAAACCTTCTAATGGTATTTCTGACAGCTTATTATGTTTCTGAATTATGTTCTGTAGGGACATACTTTATAAATAGTTTCTGTCATAATTTTTTTCTTAATTATCTATCTGTTAGGCTGTGATTTGAAAAGTGAGACACAAGGATTTGTCTACTGCAATCACAGATTATAGCAGTCACAACAGTTTAAATTTCTGTTGTTCTAATTAATGACAGTATAATTTTCTAGTTAACCCATAAGCTTGTGGTCATTCATCTTCACTGTTGCTTCTAAGTGTTTTAAATAACAAGACTGCAGTCAGGAACCCAACACTCGCTGTTATAAACCAGTATGCTGTTAGGAGGAGTAATTTTTTTTAAGCTGCTTTCTGGAAGCTGCCCATCCCCAATGCTTTTTCCAGTGCTTCCTCCAACATTGTTGTCAGCTCTGGTGAGCTAGGTAACCCTTGGCATAGGCAAATAGTTTATATGTGTACTGTCAAGAGCTTAGTCCTATACAGCTAGAACCATACTCCTTGCCTTCCTGAAAAAGAAGGGGAAATTTCAGAACAGAGCAGTTTACTCAGATGAAATCAGTATCAGCCAGGATGACTTCTTCCTTTTCTTCCTTGGAAAACTGCGGTTGTTCTTAAAAAATTCAGGAAGTATTCTGCCTCTTACTGAAAATGGCTATTTAATCTATTATTAGGAGAGAAAGTAGTTAATTTTTAACTTACAGGAGCTTACTGAGTTTAATAGAGGTTGTTTGTTTTGCATCTAAATCTCTCTGCTCATAGGTGGCTATATACATATAGTTTTTCTTGTTGGTGTTGTGTGTTTTACATCTATAGGAATGTCTTTCAACCTGAAGGACCCCGCTGTGCTTATGAATACTCAGATTCCTTGATGGCATGAATTGTCTCTTCAGAATAAAGCAGGAGGTAAGTCCAACTAAAGTCAAAGTGGTAAGTCTAGAATTATCACAGACAAGAAAAGAATGGTTTTCTTCTTTTCCTCATAGAAATTGAATTTCACTATTATATTTGTTAAAAACCACTTTGCTGTACTGTTCTTCATGGGACTTGGTATGAATCAATTTTATTCGTGGCTCTGTGCTGATTAGAATGAAAGTCACTGTAGGAGAGGGAAAATGAAGTTACAAAAGGCAGCCACAAGCCTTCTAGAAGCTACAGTCTTGGTAACTAGTAATTAGTGGTAATTTCATGAGTTAGTGAGTGAGGCTGGTAAGGTGTGGGTTATGCAGGTGGTGTAATGATATCTTCTGGGCTTGTAAGGCATAACTTCTGTCTGCTCTTTTACTTTTTATGAGGGATACAACTCTATTGAAGATAATTCTGTAGGGTTGTTTTAATATCCAGATGGAGCCCATGATCAAGAAATGCTATGTAAGTTTAAATTAGGAACATCTGTAAAGAAACATCAGGAGAGAGAGTACAAGCTTGTTAAAATCTTGGGTGCATGAGGCTGTATGGAGATATGGAAATCCGAAGGTGGACATGGTGAAGGGCAGTATGAGGAGGCTGAAGAAACACCAGGAAAGATGGGGGAGTATGGAGCTGTTTAGGCTACAATATATTTTGGAGGTGAAAGAGATGCAGAAGAGTTCTTTTGAGCAGCTAACAACTTTTGAAGAAAGCCTAATGTTGCAAGGAGACCAGGATTCCTCTTGAACTCCACTAGGTCAGAAGGGAAGTGGTATGGACAGTCTCCCTGCTTTAGGAAGCAAGAGGGTTATAGACATTGAAAGGGGGGACTAGAACAAATCTTACTGTTTCCTGGGAAGAGCCTTACTGTGAGGACTCCTATGTTTTCCATGTCTTGATTAGGCTGTTCCCACGTGCTGGGGAAATACTGCTTTATGGTAGCATAGCTTCTGTGCTGTAGGGCTTCCATATCCTAAACCTGTAGTTTAGAGAGCTAAGTCAGTAATGTCCTTAGCTGAGATGACCATGATCATCACAAAAACAGTGTTCTGTCCTTCTGTTCATTCATATGGGAAGTGCTGTCAGTCTTGTGAAATTCCCAAGTACAAAATACAGATCATTCCAGGTAAAAAAGGCCATTAATCCAGCAGTAATGGAGACTTCTGAAAACGGTGGTTTGAAAAATACCATTCTACCTCTTCAAAAGAATTTAAGAATAATTTAAATAATTAATAGCTTCCAAAAGATATTTTCTATGGTTTTCAGATATTCCTTCCCCCTTGGCCTTTATTTATTACTGTTGTGTGAATATAGTCTTTATTCCTTTGAATATGTATATAGAACTTTACTGCCCTACTTGCAGCCTTTAGGCTATTACAGATATTGTAAAGTTTTGGCATTTTTCAAAAAGCAAATACTGCCTCCAGCTTAGTAAAACCTCATTAATCATTGGATGGGTAGGAGGTTGAAATATTGGTGCTGCTTGAAACAAATATTCTAATAGGAGCCAGCGCTCTTTGGCAGGAGGCAAGGCAGGCCAGAAATATCCTCTGTAATTCTTGGTTAGTGTCTTTGATCATACACTCTTCTTGGAAGATGTTTTCCTTTTGGGATGAGAAAGGAAACCATTTCAGAGTGGTACAGCTATGGCAGCAGTGTCCCAGCTATTCTGCTCCTGCATCTGCAAAGGCCTATTCCTGATGGATACTGGCCCCCAGGACCCATAGTAACTAGCAGAGATGGGCCTGAACAAAAATTCCAAGCACAGTTTCTTAGTTTCAAGGAAACTCCACTGAACCAGGTCTTTTTAAGTCTAGGCCTTCATATAGGTGTTAAATTTCCTCATTATCAGCATGCAGTAGTCCAGGTTGAAGTAACTGAAGGCCTAATTTAGCAATTTAATAAAATGTTTGTGCACCCACACTAATGACTGTCTCTCTTTGCTACTCACTGATAAGTGATATGCATTTTCTTGGAGTAATGAGTGTTTAGGTGATTGAGGGTCTCAGAGGGTGTCCTTCATAGTATCACCATGCATTGTGAGCATTTCAAAATCAAGAGAAGGAAATTGTGTGTAGGTGTTCCTGACAAAACAAAAACTTTTTGAGTCTTAAGAAAATGTTTTCTGTAGTAGAATTGGGCAAGTATTCTGGGGTCTTCTGAGGAAGCCTGGGGCACCAGTGCACATGTTTGAAGTCTGCAAACCAATCTGTGTGTTGGGCCAATGTAGCCCAAAAATTGTTTTTGCCAAACTTTAGACCTTTTTTAAAAAAGTGTTTTACTTTGAAGTTATTATGTTGTATGAGGAGATTTCTGTATCTTACAACTGTATCTCAGTGGAGCTCTACAAGCTCACCTGAAGAATGATGACAGTGACATTCCATTTGTACAAAAACTCGGGACAGGAAAAGTACATGTTCTTTTGCAGAACTCTAATGCACTGTGTATGATATAACCTATTCCATGTAAATAGATATAAGAGGAAAATGGAGATGGGGGCCACTTAAGTTTTGTGAGGAGGAATCCTTAGTAAACTTCTTGCAATAAATTTCTTGTTCAGTGACAAAAAGAAAATGATAGGTAAAACCAAAGAGAGAATTCAAGATTTTTATTCTCCATGAAAAACTTGAAGATTAAAAGCAAAACTACAAAACTTTTCATGAAAAAGTTCAGGGTTTGGATGTGAGACATTTATCACAGGACAAGAAATCATATTTTTGCATGAAACACTGCATCTGGCTTAAATCGTAATGAATGATGGGGACAAACCAATTGATTCATTATGCACATAATTCACTTAGAAAACCATCCTGTTCTGTGTTGCTGACATCCATGAAAACATTGTCTTTCATGTCAGCAGACCTGGACTGAACTGTAAGCCACAGAAATAATCTATTTATTTAGGAAATGCTAATTTTTCAAAACACTGAAAAGTTATGTGATATACTGAGTACCTTTGTTTCCCACTGGCTTACAGAATTAGGAAAAACTGAATTTTATTTCACTCCTCCATTTAAGAATTGTTGATGCTAATCTTTGTTGCTTATCAGTGGAAATTTTTTCCTCAAATGCTTTTGTGCTTTGTCTCAGCACCCCTCAAGCACTGGAGGATTTCTTCACAAACTGAGGACAAGACTAGAAGGGATGTGCAGAGACACTGTATTTGGAGCTCCCTGGAGCAAAATTTACATATGGAGCCAAAAAAAGCTTTTGGAAGACATCCTATTGTCCCATTTTCTAAATCAGGGCTGCAATTCCATCAACTGCAGCAGCACTATGTTTTACAATGACTCTCATAAACTCACCCAGCTCCATCCTAGCAGTACTCTGGGTTTGGTCCTGCCAACATGGTTGCAGAATCTGCCTGGTATGCTGGCTGGGGAATCTCTGCTGGCCTGCAGCTTGTCCTGTTTTTACATTTACTCATAATCTGCTGCTGTCTGGTTGAATAGTTATCTTCTCCTTTATGTCTGTCCTCATAAGAATGTACGTTTCAGGCAACACGCATAGTCCCTCTAAAGTTTGTCTCTGCTCACCTAAACAAGCTAAAATAATTTAGTTCTTTTCTTGTAAACAGAACTGTGTCAGTACTCTAGATAAAGCCTCACCACTGTTATGCACAACAGCTTTAATGCTTCCATATCTTATCTAAAAGTATCTGTTTAGAATAATTTTAAGGACCACGTTAGCATTTTTACGAGCACATTGCTTCAGTGATGCTGTTCTCCTTAAAAGGGAACTACAGCCTTCATTGTAGCCAGGGATGATATACTTGTAACAGAATTGAGTTTTCAGCCACTGCCTTTACATTAATTTTCATGGTACCATCATCTTACAGCTTCTGTTACATCTTTTGACAGTACTCAATAAACTTCTGACACAATTACTTTTGTGCTCTTTAATTCAGGAACCACCCTTTTGTTGAGGCCTTTCAAGGCCTGAAGGCCTTTCAAGGCACTATACAAACCCCCAAATAGCTCAGAAAATAAACATGGAAAGAGTAACATAGCTCTTTGCTGCTGTTGTTTTTTCAACAGTGTCAGAAACAGAGGACTGATCTTTTCTAGAATTCAGAAAGCAAGAGAAAGAACTCCACAATTTATATATTCTGGAACCTAAGCACCACCTGAACTTGCTTTAAAACACATAAAAATGCTGCTTAGCGAGGGTGAGAAGTCAATTTTCAGAACAAGGAAAAAATGTCAGAGACCACAGCTAAGTAAATACATGGAAAGAAAGGCTAGACACTAAAGGAATGGACATAAAAATGTGGAGGTACCTCAAAGGAAACCATAATCAATGAACACAGAGAGACATTGCTGGAAAAACTTTGCAGTTCCATGAAGTCTTAATAAGCCAAGCCACAAGTCTATAGTTGTAGGAGCTGCTAATTTCATAGCCATGAAAGACATGGCCCTTGAACATAAGCCAACAAAGTACAAAAGTCGTGTGTATCTGCTCTAATAATTTTTTTTTTTTTTTTGAAAAAGAGCAATACTTTACTCACTGTGAAATGGTACAAGGGAAAAATGACTTCTCTGTTTAGGCTCTGGGCATTCTGAGCACACTGGAAGAATGTGCTTTGTAGCTCCTGCTGCATAGTGTTATTTTACTAATGAAGTGAATCCCAATGACACTTTTTAATTAATTTCTTCAGCTTATTTAGGATGCATAATGGTTAAAAAAACTTTAATTCAAACAGGCTACAGGCCAGCAAAGAACCATACCTACCTACTGTATGCTTATGCAGGACACTGTTTCAGTAGGTCCTACTATGTCACAGGAGAACGTTTCTCACTTACATTTTCTTGCCAGTTGGGGATGCATAGAATTTTAATTAGTTCTTTACTTTTTTGATTAAGGAACTATTCCAGTGGATAGAAGACATTTTGCATATGTCCATAGTAGCAACTGAGGCCAGCGTTAAGATCAGCTTCTAATTCACCGTTTCTACTCTTGCATTTAAACCCTTAAAGATGCACTATTAACAATTCCACCATGACTCTCCTTCCTGACTTCTGTTCCTTCTGAATACTGCCTATTCTTCATAAGAGAGTAAAAGTTGAAGATTGGTTCTTAAAAGAGCTTATCAAGCTGATACAAATAGCCTCTAAAAGGGTGATGGAGGCCTCCTGCTAAGATGCTCGCAATGAAAGTGTCTCTCACCAGCAGAAGAGACTGGTCAGGGTAGAACCTCAGTATCTGTGGAAACTTAAATTACTTAGTCAAAAGTCTGTGACTTTTAGTAGTGCTTTGCATCCATTGTGGCACTTGTTTGATGCACATTAATGCTAAATATTATAGATTGAGTCTGTGGTTGTTCATTTCTGTGCCAAGATGAAACAAAAATCATCAGTTTTCAGGAGGTAAACACTTTAACCTTAAAGTGATCACTGTAATTTGAAAAGCAGAGTCTGAAAATTGTGAAAATAAATGCTGCAGTACAAATGGCTTCAAGTATATCCAAATCAGTTTTGCTGTTCAACAAAAGCAACATGCACAGGCTCTTTCATCATCTGAGTGCTTAAAAAGGCCATGCTCTGTGGCTGAAAACTGGTAACATATTGAAGATCTTGAACCTGATGATATGAGGTAAACTAATTATGTCTGGAAATAATATGCAACTATTTGCAGTTAATATTATCTCCTACTACACTTCAAAGACTGAATCCCAAGCTGACTCAGAATATAGCAGGGACATCTTTGTAGAATTTTTTATTTCTGTTGGAGGAAACACAATGGACTTAAGATGCACTCTTTCTCTGAACTACTTGCCATCAGAGTTTGCTGTTTGAGAATTTTGCAGGGATGTTGGTTGTCTGACTGATACCTTTATTGTGTGTATGAGACATTGCTTTGAGGGTTGCCCTCCTCCCGTGCTGTGCTGCTCTTTGAGGAAGCAATATGACTCCAGAGCAGGCCCCTTTGGCATCTCCCTGGAGCAGCTGGTGACAGCAGCAGCACCTCTGTGGAGGTGCCTGGCTTTTCACTAAGCTTGCAGAAGGGTCTCTGACCATTGCTGCACCAGTGGCAACTGCAGTGACAGCAGCATCTCCAAATGCTCTGGTGGTCTACAAAACAAATACATCTGCATCCGGGGACAGATATTGTATATGTTTGGAGGATGTATACGTAGATGTGGTCCAGAGGGGGAGAGTGGAATCACAGCAGGTATAGAAATATGCTCAGACCTGTTTCAGATCTCTAACCAGTCCTTCTGAACTCCTGAAGTTTTGAGTCAATCATTCTGGTTTTGATCAGGGTCAGCTTAACTAGTTTCTTTATAGAGCACATATGGACCTGTCACTGGACTATTTAACTGACACATTTACAGTAATCACTTACCTGGCATGCAGCCATTAGCATATAAAACACTAGGTCTGCAAATTTAACTTTAATAACAATATATTAAAAATGCTCAGCAGACTTTCCCACCTTTTCCAGAAAAGCAGTCTATGGGGTATCACATTTGCTCATAATTGGGCACAAAAAATGAACAGCAGCCGTCTAAAGACACTCTGTAACCTGCTGGAGAGGAATGTTTCTCTCTTTATTGATGGGGCACCTATTTAGCCCTTGTTATTTCATGGAGTGGTGAATTGGACTGGCCAAACTTCACACCCACATTAGTTTAATTTCTGTGTATGCCACATGCGACTGATCATAACTAAAACACAATCACATTCCTTGTTCCAAGGCTCCTGCTGGCACAAAGCTTTTGCAGTTTTGTGTAGGCTTAACTTTAAGATATGCTGTTTCCCTTCCAGATGCATTACCTGAATACTTCTGCAGTGTTTGGCAACCTCCAGAGGTGCAATGTTGCATTTTTAATGGCTGCTGGAGAGGTCTCCTCCTGTTGTTGTTAACGTTGTCATTCAGCTTCCCCATGTTTCAGCAGAACTGTCGTTATTTAGCACAGCAGAGGGATGCTCGATATTTCCTTTCTTTCTTACACAAGTAAGCACAAGCTCTGTGTGGAGCAAGAAGAACACAAAGTGCAGTATGTATAGTTGAATTGCATATCAAATGCAACTCAATTGTACATCATCAAATGTTTTGATTTTAAAAGTGTCCAGTAGTACCAAATTGTGCTTAAGGTTCAATAATGTTGGCAATTTAAGAAAGCTTTTACAAGCACTTGTTTTAGCAAGACTCTATGTGCAGAAACTAATAATAAAAAGTGGCCTTAATCAACCCGATATATGATGTAATGGTGAAAAATAGAATGGGAAAAATGTTCATACAGAAATGAATTATCAGGGAAATTTTCTTAAAATAAAGCAAAACTGATGTCAGAGAAATGTCAAATTTTTCTTTAAAAGTGTGCTGAAGCAAGCTCACTTCAAACTGCAATCTTGTGCTCGTTTCTCAAATGTTTGCCTAACTGGAGAAATATTAGGCATAAAAGAAAAACTTAGTAGTCAATTATTTTAGTCTTGAATACTTGTTCAGAAAAAAAAATGGTATTCCTTTTGCAATACTACTCGGCAGCCACTTAATTAGTCTGTGATTGAAGCTCTGCTACAAGGCGTAATCATTCAAATGCAGTAAGTACCTATTTTTGTATCAGCTGTTTCTGCATTTCTTCTATGCTTTGATGAGCAGTGGAACTGTTGACATCTAAAGTGTCCTTGTTGCCATCAGGTCTAGTATAAGTAGAAACAAACCTCTTTCACACTTGGACTTGTCATTTCTTGTTCCCTACAAATTCAGATAGACTGTAGGCTACATTTTTGAGGCTTTCTTGGTAAACATAATAGCTATATGCTGACTTGTTGAAAACAAGCGCCCTTCTCCCCCTAAAGTAAAACAAAATGCAGTTAGCTGAAACTCTGGAGAACATTTAACATGCCTGAGAGTTAAATCTGCATGTAAGTAAAAAAGTTTTCTGACAAAAGGTTATTTATTTCTGATGGTGGTTGTTTCTAATGCCTGGATGGTTTTACATCTTAAAGATAAGCGTGAAATCACACTGCAGAATGATCTGTAGTGATCTGGGGTCCCATCATGTAACATTGAAATAGGTTATCTGGTAAATGAAAAAAGCCTAACTAAATTAAGTTTGACAGGTCTATTTTGTAATTAAACTCTGTAGGGACAAAATAGGACAAGATGACAAGATGCTGCCCAAAAGAGGGACTACTGGGTTTCCATAAATAACCCCTGGCAAAATTAAAATTTGTCAAAAAATGTACCCAACTAAAAGATATGTCTGTGAAGAATATTAATTCTCTGGCAATATGAAATTTCATAATAAAGTTCGGTAGATGTGTGTGTGCTCTTTTGACCATTTAATAAAAGGTCAGCAAAGCTAAGAACAG
>VXBB01014621.1:519360-546432 GCA_013399915.1 Illadopsis cleaveri
AGGGACTACTGGGTTTCCATAAATAACCCCTGGCAAAATTAAAATTTGTCAAAAAATGTACCCAACTAAAAGATATGTCTGTGAAGAATATTAATTCTCTGGCAATATGAAATTTCATAATAAAGTTCGGTAGATGTGTGTGTGCTCTTTTGACCATTTAATAAAAGGTCAGCAAAGCTAAGAACAGCTTTAGATTATGTCTGTGTTGCTTTGATCACAAAGTCCTGTTCAGGCTCAGAGTGCAGCTTAGGGAAATGACATAGCTACTGCTCAGACAAAACCCAGTGGGTAAAGCATTGAGGCTGTGAGCACAGATGGCTTGGATCCTGTTTTGCCACCTGTATTCCTAATTTGAAGGAAAAGTTGTTGAAGGCACATTTTGGGTTTGGCAAGGTGAGCAGGAAAAAGTATTTTAGAAGGAAAAATGAGGGGAAAACAAAAATCTGAGAGATATTTCTTGTTGATCTCAGTGAACAGTGAGGAACTGGTTTAGCCTTGTCAGAGATGTTGAAAATAGAGACCAAGTTGATACAAACCCATCATATTAACCTATAAAACCCCCTGTTCTCTTGTAGCAAGTGTGCATAGCTTGGTTTTGTTAGCTGGAAAATGTGTATCATAGTTCTGAACTATTTTGCTCCATTGATCTCAACTAATCTTGCCATGCTGGATTCTAGATATCAAATGATATTTGTGAATTGTAGTGTGCCTGAGGTGACAGACACTGAAAATATNAACCTTTGTTTAGAAATTATAGTAACCCTGATTTGAGTAAGGGGTGAAAAAGAAAAATAGTTCATTAAATAGATGCTTATTTTTTGAAGAATACAAGTTTTTAGTTCAGCTTCTCCTTCAGCATGCCAAGAGGTTTATTTCAAAGACTGGGAGAAGAAAAGTACAGAAAATACACAAAGTGTGTGAACACAGCAGGTCCCTCCAGCATTTTGTGCAGTGCTCAAAATACAAAGAAAACACAAAGCAATGAAGAAATAGGGTCTGACTGTCCAGCTTGTCATTCCTGAATTTAAAACAATAACCTGGGGCAAAAGATGAGCAAAGAAGGTCAGCTGGAGCATTGGAGGGAGCAGAAGGACTGATGATTTTGGAGACATCTCCCTTTCCCAAAAGCAGCTGAATAAATTCTGGTGTGGCTCTGACCGAGCAGCAGGGATTCGAGTGGAGTCTCTGAGTGCTGCTGAAGCAGTGCTGGCTTTTCGAGCCAACAAAATGCTCGTTAATTAGCTTATTCACGTTTGTGAGAGGGGAGCTGAGCTGGCGTGGTCACTGCTGGAGAGGACGGGGGAATGGGAGGGAGGAGGGGGAGGAACACCGGGGTCTTCTGCCAGGGGGTGTCCAGAGGAAGGGATGAGGGCACTGAGTCAGCACTATTGGCTCAGTCACCCACTCCATCAAGGTGACACGTATTCCAGACAAACTGGAATTTAGCTAACACATCCTTCTTTACAGATATCATTCTAGAAAAAAAATTAACTTAAAAATTTCTATTATACCTTTTTTTTCCTTCTTTTTCTTTTTTTTGCAACTGTGGCAATTGCTGACAGATCAGAGGAGCAATTTTTCTAACACTGCAATACTTTTGGCAGAGTACAGTGTGGACAGTATGCCTATTCTTAGAAATTATTATCCTACTAATCATTGCTAAGTACTTTAAAACAATGTATTATGTGCTAAATACAGGCAGGGAGCTCAGTGGTGCCCAGAAAGGGAGGAATATACAGATGGTATCCTGGAGTTTACAGTCTAAAATATTATTGTTGCTAGACCCAGCACAATTGGAAAGATGAAAGAATTGCAGGCTTCACTCCACGATATCAAATTACTGCAGCTCAAAGCACCACTGCAGCCCACTGAAAAGTATACTTCTGCTCAATCCATTTTCCTGGGATGGGATCCAGGGAATGGCTGAAGAGATGGGAGCTTCTGAGGTCACTGCTCACCTGGGTGGCCACCTGCCTCCTTGCTTGGCTCCTTGTTTCTCAGAGCCCCAGCTCTGCAACAATGGTGCAGAGAACCAGGCCAGCTCTGCCCCGTGCTGGTGAGGGTTTGGGAATTTTGCTGTCTGGGGAAAGAATGTTGTTATGTCTAATGTTTAATGCAGCGCTGGCACTGGGAGCCTGCAGGCAGATTTGTTTACTTGTCAGGCTCAGCTTGGTTGACTTTCTAAGGGTAAAAACCTACATTTCTGTGTGAAAGACTTGCATAGGAATGGATCAACCAGTTGCATCAGTCCCTGGTTGCTCAGAGCCAACAGAGGCACTCAGGTGTGCCTGATTATGTTCTCTGCTTCAGCTCAACAATAGCACACAACAGCCAGTTTTGATCTCCTCCTGCAAGAGACTCCTGAGGGCACATTTTTCTGCATTAGGGCTGGTTCCTTTCTTTCAGAATTCTGTTGCTGAGGTTTGAACCTTCATGAAATCAAAAATGCAGTAGCCTTCATGATTAGCTTTCACTTTATTTTTATATTGCATGAAAGCAAGTTTTTGTTTCTTCTTGTGGCGTACTAATGGTTAAATTATGTCTTAAAGTGAAGAAATGTTTGCAGAGATTGTTGATGACTCCCATGGTTTCTAGGGCAAACCATTGTTTTAAGAGCAGCATGTGCTTGTTCAGTAGACACCCTCAATGCCATCAAACATAACTAACAACACTGACCAAAAAAGGTATTTGTCTTGAATTTAAGAAAGCATAAATATTTAAATCAAAGCAGAAACATAGCTGCTGCCTCAAAAGGCCAGTGGAAAAATAGCAAGAACCATCATATCTGGAACTGGGACTTTATAAAACATCTTTAATGCAATAAATATCCATCTTATTTGTTGAAATTAACTACATTTGCTATGTCTGTAGTAAGGCCAGCAAGGAGAGCTGCTATTAATGATTATTTCCATGTAATAAAATTGTGTGCAGGTCTGTATGTTTTTAGATGTATAAAAATATTTTGCATGTAAACACATACACAAAGACTAACACATACAGACAAAATCCTGTGAAAAACACGTGTTTTATATTGTATGTATTTGCTCTACACTAAATATTTTCAGTTGTATTTGTGCTCCTGATGCTTAAATGAAAAATTCATATTGAAGAATTTTAACAGTTGATCTCAAATTCATCTCCTCAAATTTCCTGAAACATTTAAAATTGCCACTGTAATCTCATGCTTCCTATGCTAAATTTATTTTGGACTACAAGCTAATGGAAATTAAATTAATTTAAGTCAAAGATTGTAAGGATTTTGTCATATCTAAACAATATAAAGAGGTTGAAGTCTCAAGAATTGACTGACACAGCATGTTACTATTTGTTATTGGCACCCCTCTCATTAAGAGCAAATAATTTTATTAGTTTGTTTAAGAATTTCAAGCTGCTACATCTTTCAAAATGAAACCTGCTACTAACAACATGTCCCAGAAATTCAACAAAGTAAAACAAATTTTGTAGTTTTTCATATCTGATACTACTGAAGATCAGACATCTAATGTGATTCATGCACAAAATACATTGGATGGTGAAGTCCCAGATCCCTTAAAAAATAATTAAAACTTCAATATGCCTTTGAGAAGATATACAACTCCCATCTATCATTTGACTTTTATTCCTTTCTTTCAAGAATAAAAGTAGCAATTTTGCTGCTTGGTTGTCATCTTTAAGTGACCTGACTCTAAAGTGCTACTGTTTTTTGCTTTTTCACAGGACACAATCTCTAAGTTTTTCCAGTCCCTTTTGTAGATTAGCTAACAGGTTTATTGCGAAGTTGTATCTGTCCCATGTTTTTGTAGCATTTTCTGTTAGGTGAGTTTTGCTGTGGGGGAACAAGAAGAACACAGTTCAAGAGACAGATGAAGCAGTGATGGGTTCATTAGATCCTCTGGAGCATGGGGACTCTCAAAAACTAAGTACTCCAATTTATTTTTTTTTTTTTAAATAGGATAATATTGGCTTAAGAGCTTTAGCATTTTACTTAGATTTAAATCAGAGATTTCCCTTTCTGTAAGTGGTCCAAGGTGCATGTTCAGTTCAAAAGCAAAATCTTTTGCTGTCAAGGAGTCCTGAGTTAGCTTTAATAATGCATGTAGTGAGAATTTGATAATATTTTTTCCCCAAAGACATGAAAATTATAACAGGATAAAAAAAGATAATACTCTAATAAGTTGTGATGTCAAAAACACCTCTTTTTGGTCTAGTTATGTCCCATTGAACTTGATCCTCATTTAAATATAGAGCAAAATTAAACCCATTTTTGGATGGATATATAGAATACCATGTTGAGACTGTTGAGAAATTTAAGCAGGAAAATTGAATTATAATCAGGTTGGAATTTGGACATTTGTTTAGACTAGCATTTTTGCTTATCACAGGTACCACTCACTTCCTAGTTCCTTTACTTCATGATTAACTTCTTGGATTGAGCTTTTGACCTAGAAATCATAATTCCACTGCTTTTAATGGTCTGCGTCTCAACACTTGAAGTTGGAGGTACATAACTCACAGTACAGATAGGCAGATAGTAAAAAAAATTGTTTGAATACTATGGTTATCTCATAGCAAATTCCCATTGAGAGTTGCATGATGCTGTTCTTTCTTATTTCATTTTTGAACCAGGTCAAACTCACACAAAATTGAATGCAGGGTAATGCATGGGTTTAACAATAAGAAGTCAGCAGTTGTGAAAAAGGCATAAAAATTCAAAAGCTAAGGCCCCAGCTGAAGGTAATTTTTTTCTTTAAAAACCCTGTATTCCTGATATATTTTATGGCTGACATATTGAGTTTTTTAATGCTCCGATGTCCAAATCAGTAGCTGGAATGGAGACTGAGTCCACACCAGGAAGTGATGCTAAGAGGGTGGGTATGCCTGCTTACAAATGCCTTGAGGTAAGGAAGGACTGGAAATTGCACAGAGATACAGCAATTCATTTCTGTTCCTTAGTGTTTATTATAGAAATGTTCAAGCTGGAGACTTGGCACACTCTCTGTTAACGATATAACAACTTCCACTATTGTTTTACAACAATAAATACTTCTGATTGTAAAAAGACATATTTTACCAAGAGATTCCATGTGGAATGACCCCATGCACTGCAATATTTCTTGAGAGAAGCGTCACACACAACATCCTGGCAGTTGCTGCAACAGTCGTTCATCTCCATGAAAAACATCCAGGTTAGGTGAGTGAAAGGGAGAAACCTCCTGGTTTTTTTTGAAGAGCCATATGGTTCATTTTGATTTAAGGAAGAAAACTAGAAACCGTGGTTCTTCTCATTTCATTAACAATCTGTTTTTTGACACTATAATAAAAATCAGTTGTGCTGTTCTAGGTCAGCAAAATTAATTTCCTTCTTCTGGACGTATTCTGACGTTGGACTTGCCGTCTCAGTTGTAGGACAGAAGACATCATTTAAAATCTTCTCAGAGAATGCAGTAAATGTGGGCAGAAAAGAGGAAAGAGGTGGAAAAGAGATAGGGAGGGTAAACAAACACTATTTTACTAAATACTTTTCAAAAGGTTCTGTGGTGCAGATGTGGGTTAAATTGAAACTGGTCTTCATTTTAACATGTGGTTGAGGTTGAAAGTGGATTTTCGTACATGGGGCTCTGTTTCTCTCTGTCATCATATTAGTATTTATTGATTTTAATTTACTTCTCCTTTCAGAGCTGGTGGAGTTTTCTAGAGTTTTCCCTTGCCTGATTGCCTATTAATGCATGGCCTGCTTCTCCCTTTTGCTTTACAATGTGCTCTTAGAAAAGAATTATTAAATGCAGCTCTGCACATCTTTTCTTATCTTCCTTCTAGAAATAAATATGTCCAAAAGCTTGGCAACAATAGTCCAAGGATAAATCCCCTTGTTTGACAGGACTTTGCAGTAGTAGCTGCTTTCTAATGACCAGGTTGATAGAACCATTGATAGGCAAATCCCATGTCCTACCGAGAATTCAGGAAAACTTTTTCATCAGAAATGGTGCAGACTGCATTTTACTGGAAAATATCTTTGACTTTAATGAAACAGGGACAATATTGCAAACAACAGGTGTTCCAATTTCTAATTAAAATATTGTATTGAGGATCAAAATCAGAGAGAAATGTGTAGGTTTTTGTTGTATTAACCAGCTTCTTGCAGCATAACAGGGTTGCCACAAACAACATCAAACTCAGTATATCCTGGGAACCTGTGTCATGAAAATAATAACCCCATTCTAAAATAGCAGATATCACATCTTCATCACTTAAATGTCAAAATATTTGAACTAAGAAAATGTAAATATTAATGGATTAAACTAACCTGCCAAGTTGCTGTTGGAGAGTGTTCCAAGTAGGAAGATGGTGAGTTTCACCAAAGAGAAAAGGCTTGAAATAAGGACACTTTTTTGTTTGTTTGTTTTGTTGTTTTTTGAGGGTTTTTTAAAATTTGTTTGTTCAAAATTGAAGTTTTGTGCTGCGTATAATCGATTTCAGGTCATATTTCATTAGACTAAAGGACTAGGAAAATTTCTGTCAGCATTAAGATTATCCTGCAGAATTTATACACATGAAAATTTATTCTTAAATAAGTACTGTTGATTAATTGTTTTCAATTAGCCTCCTGTGTAGGTGCTATTATAGGAAATATGTGTCTAATTTTGAATGTGGTAGCTATTACACACACCTTACATGTCTTACCCCAGTACAGATTAACTTTCTGCGTAGACAAAAGTATAATTCCTATTTTATAACTTAAAAGTAAACTTAATGTCAAAATCAGTGTTTGAGGGGGGTAGTAATATCCACCACAAGAGATGGAGTTGGAAGAAAGAGAAAATCTTTGGTGTGTTCATGCACTTCTTCAGATCTCTTGCTTGAAAGTTTTCCTATATTTGCCTTCGCTACAAACTTGATAGTGCTTTTTGCCTTAAAATTACAGGTACAAGACCACTACTATGTATAAACTAATTTCTTTTCTTCTCTTCATAATGAAAAAGATAACCTCATGTTAGAAGACAATGGTGTTCGTTAGATGACATTTGTCTTATTTTGCTTGTAAATTATATTTAATTTCTATGCAACAACCTTATATCTTTTTATAGGCTAAGAAAACTAATTGTGCTTAAAAGTATGCTTTTCTATGGTTTAAAGACTCTGATATTTAGCCTTTGAAAGTTTCTGAATGTGTTGCTTACCATTGTCTGTTATTTTTTCCTTTTACTGTGCCTTGCAAGAGCCTTGACAAAGTAATGATTCAGAGCAGGGGATATAGACCAGATTTAAATACTTAGCATTTTACTTCAGGCATCTGGCTCATCCAGTCATATTAAGTATAATCAAGAAATTCTTGAAATAGTTTAAAGTTTATATTTCAGGGGAAAGGCAAAATAAAAATTCCTTTGAAAATAAAACCAAACCAACATTGCCGTATCTGGACACTATGTCTCCTCTGTGCTTCTTGCTTTTCCTGCTGCAGAAAGAAATCTATGTGGGGTCATCTTAGAAAGGTTCCTGTCCTTTCAGCATGACATTGGTCCATGGATCAGAATACTATTGTGAACTTTATTTGTATTTCTGTGGGCATTAGAAGTACTGATCTGGCAGAAAGTTCAGCAGCAAATTTTATATATCACAACATTCACAATCCAATTTTACTTTTAGGACATAATTCCTTTCTGTGCTTATTTAGACAATTTAGTGCAATTTTGTTCTGCTGGGTTTTGTTTGTTTGTTTAAATTACCAAGCAGATGGTATTCATGAGATACAATTATAAAACTTCAGGGCAGAAGAATAAGAGAATAGGTGTTGAGGATTAATAGCAATTCAGGTGGCCTGTTGAGAGTCACCAGTGTAATAATCTGTGTTCTGGCAGCACAGCTGTTGTCATGGCCCCAGGGCTATACAGCATCCATCTGTCCTTGGGCAGAGTTCCTGTGGAAAGTGGGGGCTTTTGAGGGGGTGGAATGTGATATAATATCTGCCTGAATTCAGCTCCAGGTGCCAATGCTCAAACATTGTTCCTAAGTGAGCAGCACTTATAAAGTGATCTGAATAAACAGTTATGTTCCATCCAAGTGGGAGGTCAGTTGATGGACATCATGCTGCTTCTGAGAAACCACTGTGTGACGGCACTCGACACAGAAAGTGATGATTTTCTTGTCTCATTTGGTGGACAACTGGCCACACTCCACTCTGCTGGAAACCTGCTCCTTTGGAAGCAGTAATGGGTATTAAATGATTTGGGGTTTAAAGAAATTGAAAGAAAAATACTCTGCAGGTCATAGAGGCTTGTACTCTGTCACTGCATCTTGGATCTGGATCAGCTGCCTACAATCAGTTTCTTATTGGAAGAAAAACATTGGAACTGGAAGGTGTCTTTCTTCTGCAGAAATCAAGGTTTGGTTGCAAAACAAATATTTATTTCACTTTCAGATTTGTGATTTTAAATGCCCTGGAGATAACATTCTTAAAACTCTATCCTGTCCTGGAAATAAGAAACACAGAACAGGAGCCTCTTGGGAATACTGACCTGCCAAGGGTATAAATAGATTTATGCAGCATTATTTAACAGCTACTGCCCGGAATATTGTTAAGAGCCATAGATCATGGTTGCAACACTAAAAACTCTGGAATGGAAACAAAATTTCAGTTTTGTTTTCCTCCAGTCTGCAATTGCTTTATTCAGTCGGTTCTGTTTTTTGACAGCTCAGTGTAAGCAATTCAAATAATTTGCCTGTGCAGCTCAGAAGCATCATATTATATTCAAGCTTTATCCGGAACACAGCTTTTAGAGATAAGGAACGTCCAGCCCTCCCCTCCCTCCCTGTCCCCATTACTGGAAGATAGCCCTAATAGCTTTGTACCTTAACATTAGAACTGGGAAGGACTTACTCCACCCACCAAAACATGACAAAGACAGGATATATCTTTAGTACATCTAGATAATTCAGTTCTGTTTTAAATTGTCAAGTGAAAAGGATTCTTGTATCTGCCCTGGGAGACTATTTCCCAGTTTAACAGGACTGTTTTATTCTGATTGCGATTCTGTCGCAGTTTTTTTTTTTTTCCAAAGTTTTCCACATTTGGAAATGAGCACGAATGACCATTGTGATCTTTTAATCATATTTTTGCCCTAATACTGCCCACAGAATTTTCTGAATTAATTTCTGTTTTAGTCAAACTGCTTTCAAGAGACAGAGACCCAACTGAAGCATTCCAGTTTATTGTTTTTCTTTTAAATGTATGTTTGGCTTCACTTTCTAGCTACTTTGCACCACTAGTAACAGATGTCTGTATTTTTTTCTGTTTTGTTCCACATTCTTTGTTTCCTTATAAAAGAAATTACAAATTAGCCACTATACTTCTCATACTTGGATTACAGATTTTTGGGTGTGTAAATATTTGCAACCTATACCTACAGAGCTTGCTCTTTTGAAATTTTTTAAGTAGTTTATTTCTGCCTTTCTACTCCTATTACTGGAGTGACTCCTCTGAGTTGTAATGGTGACAGGGAGATGTAAATCTCTGAGGAAACTTAAACTCATGGACTTGCCATATCAAAACAGATCATTATTGGACCAGGTTCCAGGCTCACCTAGCACAGAGGAATGATTATTACTTCCTGTGCCATGAAATTTTGAAGGTCTAATATGAATTAATTTTTAAATTCTTTTTAGGTTTTTTTAATACCTTGTGGTATGGAGGAAAATGAGGATTAAGTGGCACTTTTAGGCTATTGTTTATACTGACTGGCAAGTGGAATTCAAGAGTTAAATCCCCAGCCAGTTGCAAATAGACAAAGTTTTGCCATTCATTCATTCATTCCCAGTATCTTTCTGAGCAAGAGCTTTCCATAGGTTCTGTTAGAAATTTCCTTCATGTTTTCAGAAATCTCAAAAAATCTGCACTGAAATTAAAACTAAGTTCCTGGAGGTATGACAAGATTACTGCAACATGGTGACAGGTTCCCCACAGAAACTGTGGAGTCTCCTCCACCTTTGTAGATGTTGCAAACTTGACCAGAGATGTTATAGAGTAACCTTCTGTAGATTTAAAGCTGACCATACTTTGTGTGTAACCAGACCTCACTTCTAATTCTGCAGTTCTGCTTTTTCTTTTTTTTTTATCAGTGATTTCTAAAACAAAATCTGCTAAATTTCTAGTTTCATTGTCTTTAGATACTGCAGTCACACAGTACTGATAACCTGGAGAACCGAAGCATATGAAGTGCTTACAGTGTCTCCTCAGATTTCTGCATCAGATGCGGGAGATTGAACAATGTTTTTCTGGGTACTCTTGTTCTGGGTAAAATCTTCAGTAAGCACAATCTTTTGGTTTTTTATTGACATATAATGGTAGAATGACTTAAATCAGGAATAAGTGAAAGGCTATAATATGCTGCTCTGTGTTATTCCCAGATTGAAAAGAGTCTGGTGAATGTCTTTTGTGATCTGTTGCCGTGGTTAACAGGGATGTCAGAAACAGTGAGAGGTCTCACTGACCTTTTGAAAGCAGAAATGCTTTCCTGATTTTCAGTTATGAGAAAGTACAAAGAAATATGAAGTTTGTGGTAACAATAAAGAGATTTTGTTTCAATTTCCCAAATTTAGAAGTAAAATAGAGAAGGGCTGTGGTTCATTAAATGAACTCACAGGTTTTATGGGTCAGCCATTACCATGGGGAGATCTGAGTCACTTAGGACCAATGCAAAGTGCTCTAGAAGTTTACTTCAGTCATGTTCTCATAGCTCTAGGAGGAAAGAGAGCTCAGGACCTTTCCAAAAATGCCCAGTTAGGTGGTAAAAAACTTTGGAAAGTGACTGTTAAAAGACAAAATCATTGTGTTGTGTTTCCACACCCCCAACACCCAGAGTTCTGAGTTTTCTATGCTTTATATTTAAATTTTGCAAAGTTGCAAAAACTTTACTTGTTTGGTTGTTGTTGTTGTGGTGGTGTTTTTTTTTTTTTTTTTTTTTTTTTTTTTTTTTTTTTTTTTTTTTTTTTCCCCCTACTCCCTACTTTGTATCTTCCCATTTTCTCAGTTGGTCTGTTCACCGGCTTTGGTAGCCTTCATGAAACTGCAAAGCTCCTTCTAAAGCAAATGGAATAGTCACTAACTAAAAACTGATGTAAAAACCTGTTTGGTACTTATAGCTAAAAGAAGATGTATATAATGAAGTGTGTGAAAGAAAATAATCTATGCCAACAAAACTGTCTGATGGTGGACTCTATGTTTCTTTTCAGGCTGCCATAAGGATATTCAGGACCCTGGGTGATGGAAATCAAGTTTCAGAACATTAACTTACTTAGTAATTGTTTTGTGATAGTGGACCAATATTTGTTTATTGACTGCGACTGGAATTAGAGGTAAGATTTCCGTTTCTTAACCCATCATGGGACATCTTGGAAAGACAGAAGAAAAAAATCTCTACTATCATCACAGGAAAATGAAGTTGAAGTTGTACTCCTTACTGTTAGTCTTTTCAAAATAGGAATTGATTTTAAACTCCCCTTTAGACCTTCTCTAATCCTAGAAGAAAGGGGGAGAAATTACTTCCCAGTAGAAGTAATTGCATAGGAAATAGATGCTTGAGAATAGGTTGTTTGCTCAGCTTTAAAATAAATTTTTGGATTTGTTTCACTGAGGAATGGCTGATCTGTTCCTCCTTCTTCCCACAGGGACATGACTTGTGCTGGATTGCAGAAAATATTTTTATTTCTAAATTTCTAAAGAACCTTTCTAAAGGTCTCTGCAGGATGAAGGGCAGAACTACTAATCAGATTTCTGTGGGAGGACTACTGTACTTTCTGAGGAACCTTGATGAAATCGATAGGGATTTTCACATATTTCTGCACTTCTGCAGAAATATCAATTACTGCATAGGGAGTACATACCACAGGGGTATCTACAGTGAAATCTACAGAAACATGAATTAAAAGCTTATACATTTAAGTTTATGCATGTAATGTAGTAATGGAAAGTAGCCTCTTCTGTGAGGAGACTGATGACCATTGGGATCAGGACAGAAAGATAAAAATCGACATACACCTTATCTAAGAATAATGCAAACATTGATGTTTTCAATCTGTTACTAAATTATCAGTATAATTAAACTAAATGACTCTTTTGTGACTGCCTGTACTTGTCAGAAGCTTGCTTTTGAGGTTAGTAGACCATCCTACATGAGATAAGCAGTGTAGGATGCAGTTTGCTATGGAAAAGCCCCCACTGGCTTTCCTCGTCTGACAATAGATTCTTAAGAGTGATGTCAATGACTCTATACCTGCTGCCCCCTAAAAATCTACCTATTTTGTCTTAGAGCTTGGGTTCAGGTTTGCAATTGAGCCCCGTTTGTTTCAGGCACCAATACTGGACAAACCTTGTAGGCTAGAAGCTGGCTTTTTATAGAGGCTGCTGCACACACAAACCTGAACCTCCCCAATTCTTCTGATAAACATCCCCAGATGTTGTTATTCTGGCAGTTACCTTGGCCAGGCTCCTTCCTAGCCTGGGAAGGGTGCATGGGTCCTTCCTGTGGTCTGAGATGTCATCAAGGGTGGCCAGATGTAGGACAAAGATTCTTCTACTGGCAAACAGGATGCAGAAAGATTCGTAAGGCAGAGCCAGCATGGTCTTTGAGTATTTTCTGGCTTGTCTTCATTCATTTGCAACCCCATTGTGAGTTCATGCACATTGAAGTTTGCTGTCCTCATTCCTGACAGGTTGTTACTTTTACCAATGACTGCTACAATTTTCATCACCCATCATTAGGCTGAAGTTCTACAGTCAGCAACAATTGCACTGGGTTTTAATCAGTGTTGCTGAAAGTATTGCAGCCTTTAAAAGCAAATATAGCTTATCCTATATATATATACACACATCACATGCATATCCTAGGTGTTCTTTTAATATGCAAAAAATATTTGTTATATATATAAATAATTGCTAACCTTTTAATTAACTTCAGTATCACTCCACTTATGAACAAGATTGCTTATTTTGATTTTTTCTGCTTAATCTGGGAGTGTGTCCTTTAATAATACCGGCTTCACCCTTAATGACTGCAGTCATCCTAAACTCATGCCAGAAAAAACATTGTACTGCAGTGCTCTATCATGTGTTACATTCATTATCTGACCAAAAGGCTGCACTCCTCCACACAATTACACCGAGAGGGGGAAAAAAATGTGTAAATGTGTGTACTTGTAATAGGAATGTGCTTTGAGGGTTAGATCTCTTCAAACAAAGACAAGCATTATCTCATTTTTTTTGCCCAATCTTGATCTCTTCTTAAAACAGATCAACATCTAGCAGAGAATATCCATGGCAGCTATCATAATAAATTCCCTTCTAAAACAGTAAGGCAGACTTCAAGGTCTGCTTTGAATCTGGATAAAAGCAGGAGACAGCAACAGCCAACAATGGTAAAGTATAAAACAAACAAATTAAAACTATACCGTAAAGGAAGTAATAATATCACAAATGGACTACAAATGTTCAGTGCATTTTTAATTTTAAATATAGAAAATAAATTAGAAAAGCACGTTTTGGCTTGTTTTTCTATTCTGAACATTTGTAGCTGATTTCTATGTGTTAAGGTTGTTTTTTATTTAGTTGAATAGGATCTGTGTTCTCCTAGGGATGTCCAATGTCTTGGCAAGGACACAAAAGTCTGTAGGGCAGGAAAGCTGAGGAACTGGGACTGTGGGCTGATATATGCACACTTATGATGAAAAATGCAGTGACTGGAGACCATCTGTGCAATGGGATGCCTTGGTGTTGTACAGATGAAGCAAAGACATCTCTCTAAGCTCAGCACCACGTAAATATGTTTTGAGCTCCAAGTGCAAGAAAGTCAGCAATAATGGAGTCAGAGAGCAGTTAGTGAATCCAAAGGCAAATTTCTCTCTCTATCTGAAGCTGGTAGCTCTGTGCAAGCTGAATGAAGGTGTCTTTCACGTTTGCAATTGCCCTGAGTATTCAATTACCAGTCTACAGGTCTGCAAAGCAGTTGCAATCAAACCTTTCAACTCTCTCATAGGAAGCCAACTATGTTCATAGCTGAAACTGAATAAGCTCTGTTTGGCTAAGCTCTGTCCTGACTGATATCATGGGTGCCACTAAGGTTTCTTGCGATTTGCATTCAATGGAGGGGTTCAATCCATCTTCCATAAAATACATTTGTGTTAGTAAGTTGCAGAGTAACAGGGAGTATTTCTGTTCTTTGAAACTAGCTCTGCTTTTGGCATAGAAGGGTTTGTTCACATGGATAGGGGTCTGCTGTGCTGTTTGGCCCACCCAGGTGCCAAAGAAAGGTTCAAGAAATATTTGATTCACGAGTGTCAAGATAGGAACAGCCTCAAAAAAAAAAAAAAAAATTACCTTCCTACTGAGGACAAACCGGTTCTCATTCTGAGCAGAATGATGTCAGCATGCTGGTGGTAGAATTCATCCTGATATATGACCAGGATCAGTTTGCATGTATTTCATCATCTTTCACAGTTTAGTAAGTATTCCCACCGTACATTTATTGGTGAAATATGGAATCTTATCACAAATTGCAAATATGTGCTCAACATGCCTGCAGTCTTTTGGAGGATGAACAATTGTCTGACACCTCACAAAACCCAGCAGCAGACAGCATTTGGAGTTTCTGGGCATCCCCAGCAATACAGGTCCATGGAGGAATAGATTCCTGCTCCAGTTTCACTCTTTGCACACCCAAACAACAACAGGATGTAATTTCAAGCTTGAGTGGGAGTCGTGTGACTTAGATGAGAGCTGCACAAAAGTGTGTTGTGAATTTGTGGAAGTCTACTTCAAAACATGTTGGCATGTTGAGCTTGTGAATGAAAAGTGTGTTTTACTGTGTGCTCTGGGGGAGCCTTAGAGAAGAGCAGTCAATCTCAATTAATGTGAAAAGAATCTGGCCATTCCTGTATTGAAAAAGTTTTGCTTTCTGCCATCAAAGTGCTTCCCAGCTGGATGTTGTTAATAAATAATTGTCTGGTTTCACTTACTGTCTAAAGTTCAAAATCTTCACATTTTATAGGTTGTCAAACAAAGTAAAGAGCACAAAGATTGGAAGATCTGAGTTACCATTCCTGGATATTGCAAGACATTTTATATCTCCCTGATGATATGGAAGATAATTGCTACAGTCATACACAAAAAGTTAAAGTTCTGCAACTGCTGCCTATACTACAGGACCCGTTCTTTAAAATTTTCTTTAAGGGTGATTTTGGAATCTTGAATCTCTATCAAATATTTCTTGGTGCCTCTTTATCTAAAATTATCTCATAGCTATCTGTTAAATATTTTATTTAGGAGACCATCATAATCATATAAATGAGCTATTATATTTTTATTTAGTTGATAATCATGAAAACAAGCTATTATATTTCACTTTGTTGCATTTTATTTAGTTGAAGGCTAATGGTACATGGTACACCTAATCTGTGTTTCCTTTAACCAGAATAAAATCCAATCAGGAAAAGGGAAGTAACGTAATTAGCATTGGTCTGCTTCATTACATTTTACACATACAAACATACATTACATTTATTTCCTAGAACATGTTTGTTGTGAAAAATGTTTTCATCACAGTTAGGCTATCCAAAGATGCCTAAAGGACTTGGATGCTCAAATCCTGTTTGCTTTTCTCCATTTGCTTCTGATCACTGGAGTAATTTTCCAGTGGAGAAATATCTGGGAAGCATTTAACAGAGGTCTCACCTCAGAAATGTTATGCTAATTTTTGTCTGCTCTGAGACTCCAGGAGTTCAGGACATGGAATGAATTTGCACGTGTTTAATGTTTCCACAGTTTTATTCTGGAAGTCTTGGGCAATTCCTCCTTAGTATGCTGGGACTTTGCTTCTGGGGAGCTGGCTTTCTAAAGGGATATTTAAAAGCAGTTGTCAGAGTCATCCTGAATCCACATTTGCACATCAGCATCTAAGATGGCAATTAAAAGTAAAAGCCCAGTTTTATCAGCTGAAATCAGAACTCTGAATGGTTTTCATTTCAGAATTCATTTAAATCAGGTCCAGACTTGGGCATTTGAGTTATAAACACTTCTTCATTTTCAACCTGGCTGATCTTTTGAACAGATGAAAAAGCCTTATGAAAGACAGGCCTCAGCTTCGCTAAATGGTCAAGCAAAATGCCTGCCTTTATCTGCACTGTCATAGCTAAGGGTTTTATGCCAACAAGACAAAAGATCACTTTCTGTCTTCTGCACAGATATAGACTGGTTAGCACACTTGCCTCAGTAAGATGGGCTAGAACCTTCCAGTAAAAGCTGAGAGGATGGTAAGAATAACATTAAACAGCAGCAATTGTCCCCAACCCTGCCCATCACTTCCCCTCCCCTGCAAATCCTCCTGATGTTTTAAAAACGTGTGATGTAATTTCTGATGAAATATTGGTTTTTTCTATAGCCTATAGGTCTAGGTCTTTCCACAGAGTTGTCTAGCTTAATTTAGACAATAGATTTGAAGGCAGCAGGTTGTAGGCATCTGAATGTTGAAGGAGAGGGTCCTGCATATGGGGTTCTGAAGACACAGGTGAGAGCAAAAAATGTGTCAAAGAATGGCAAGTAATGATATAAGGCCTAATTTATCAAAAATAAAGTGTAGGTTTTATGATCTCACTTATCCCTTTACACGGACACAGCAGGTTGTTCCATACCAGCAGGGTCACGTTGGAGATTAAAGATCTTCTTGAGATAGGACTGCAGCTCAGACAGAACTGCACTGCACACCCTGAATATTCCTTAGCAATGAGATTCATTACAGGCAGCAAACAGCTTAAGCTAATTAATAGGGATGTGTTTCTGGGCATACCTAGGTAATGACTTGTAATCCTGAGTTAAGCACCTGAATGGAAATGAGAGGGTTCCTAGAATCACAGAACAGCCCAGCTTGTGATGACTTCAAAAGATCATCTGGTCCCATTTTTTGTAGGAAAGGAAGCCTAGGTAAGATTATGTAGCACCTCATCCAGATTCATCTTGAAAATTTTTGGTGATGGCACCTCCAACAAGTCACTGGGGGAGTGGTTTCTGTTGACTCATTTCTTTGGAGATGGAAACTGCGTTCAGATAAAGAGGGGAGGCTTGACGTAACCACTTTTATTATGGTACTCCAGTGGTCAAGGCACTTAGCTAAGACATCAGCAATTCAGGCTAGATGGTTTTCATGAAAGCACAAGTGTCTTGGAATAGGAGACATGTCTAAATCACAGCATTGTACAAAATTGCAGAATAATTTGATCATTTAAGATCTTATTAATTGTTTAATAAGATCAATTTGCCTAATTTGGAAGGCACCCACAAGGATGAATGAGTCCAGCTCCTGGCCCTGCACAGCACCATTCCCAAGAATCACGCCATGTGCCTGAGAGTATTGTCCAAACACTTCTTGAAGTGTCAGGCTTGGTGCTGTGACCACTCCCCCCGGTGAAGACACTTTTTTCTAATATCCAACCTAAACCTTCCCTGACACAACTTCAGGCCATTCCCTCTGGTCCTGTCACTGTCACCACAGAGAAGAGTTCTGGGTCTGCCCCTCCTCTTTCCCTCATGAGGAAGTTCTAACTGCAATGAGGTCTCCCCTCATTTTCCCAAGGCTGAACAGACCAAGTGGCCTCAGCCCCTTCTCATATGGCTGCCCCTCAAGAATTGTTGCCATTCATTTTTAAGTATTGCATTAATCCCTGACGGGGAGAGTTTATCCATGATCTTGTGGTCTTGATAAGCACACTCCATGGAGAAGGACTATTTTCCTCTGGGTGCAGCTTTCATATGAAGCATATTGTCTTGTCAGCCCCAAGCCACACAGGGCACTAAGGGGCTCTGCTGAGCTCTGCAGAGGCACAGCCCTGGCTGAAGCTTCTCATGCCTCTGGAGACCTCTCTGGGCAAGAAAGAGTTGTTGTTTACCTACACAGACTGAGGCACTACTTTCTTGCCCAATTTAGATTTTAGATTCCAGTGTCCCATCTTGTATCAGGCCCACAGAATGTAGTAATCCACTAAAAGAGAGCATGCCTAGTTTGAAATACACAGATAATAAATAAATACCTTCTTTGAAAAAGATGAAATATTTCCTTCCTGTATATGCTCATATAACATATATTTTAGCTATACATGTAAAATATACATTCAGTCCACTAGGTCTGCAATTATTTATACCCTTCTGGTAACAAAGTGTTATTGCTTGGTGAGATTACTTTGCCTCATAGCCAAATATGTGGTTTTGAAGAATTAACGTGGAATTTATCTATTATTCTGGCTGAAATGTTCTGGCAGTTTAAGGCAATAAAATTCCTGTCTTGCAGAGAAGAACACACTTCTGCCTCTGTCAAGAAGCAAGACAAAAATTCATAGCTGATTTCAGGAATGAGCTCCCAAAGTTTTTCAAAGATACTTTATTTTACCAAATATTTATCTCAGAAATATGCTGCTAAAGACCAATTGCTTCTCTGCACCAAACAGGAAATTTTATCTGCTTCCTGGTTTTGTTTGTCTTCCCCCTAAATTTTTCTACCACAAACATTTGGTACGTGAAATGAAGTCTGATTTATTTGTGTTCATTCTGACTAATTTCAATAGCTTTATCATTGCTCTTTATAAAAAAAAAAAAATAGGAATTTATAGAGCTCTGAGCAAAATGAAGGGTTATTTCTTTGTGGTTTAGTATATGAAATGAGCAGATGGTTTCGACTCAGTTCCTTGTTAAGAAAAATTGCTGTCTTTGAAAGCAAGTAAAATACCTGGCCTCTTTTACAAAAAAACATATTTAATTTTGGAATCAGGGAATAAAATAAAAATTATGTTTCAATATGCTCATTTAATCATTCTCCTACATCAGTGTTAGTTTGTAACAACCATGTTTGGTAGAACATTTGACAATTTTGAAAATATTCATTACTGATTAATGCAAATTTTGATAGTTGGTTCAGTATATCCACTGCCCTTTTATAATCAAAAGTGTTGCTGATAAAAAATGGGAAACAGAAGCACATGATGTATGGTCCTGAATTTAATAGTGCACATTTTGAATGGAGGTCAGTCACTTTAGTATTTACAAATCAGACCAATATAGAAGGATAAGACATTTATAAAACAACTACAAAGCAGATAATTAATTCATCAAAGTTGTGGGTAACTGATTAATATCAATCTGCTAATTTTAAATACTAATAAGAAATGATAAACATGACACAGACTGTAATGGAATTGAATCTATCTGGAAGAAATTCCTAAGTAACAGTTCATGGTAAGGCAATATTTTTTTTTTTTTTTACGTGACAGGGAACAAAGCCTCTGTCTGGTTTGATCTGGTTGAACAGTGAAAGATGTTTCCTCCTCAGGATTATGTACTGAATTTTTGCCACTAATAATTCCAAATGTAACTAGCCTGGCTCTAGGTAATTTAGTTTGGTCAAATATCTTGCTCAATCTGATCTTACCCATTTTCATCTTCCTCGGACGTGTATCTAACAACATACACCTATGAAAATGTTTGTAACATCTACAGTTATTAAATCAATATATACACTATCACCTCATATTAGTACACTGCTCCAGCTAGATTTAGTTTATAGAAATGAATGGAATTGTACTGTTACCAGATGTGTTACCTCAAAACCATACCTGTTCCTATAGTTCAATCAGTAACCTCCTTCCATATATTTTGAACAAGACAATTTTCCTTTGAAAAGGGCACACTGAAAATAGTGGTAAATCCTTCAACATGCCGTGTGATATTGTGCATTTATTCCTTGATCCTGTCCTTGAAAGCCTTCTAAGTCAGTTACAGGCCAAGTGGGCTATGCTAAACAGCTGAGTCTGAAGGGTTACTGATATTAAACCTAGACAGAGTTAATCCAATCTCTTTTTGTTTGTAATAACCAAACTGATGAATGCGCCTCTTCATTTTTTGATCAAAGCAAGGATCTTGGTGTGTTACTTTGTTGTTTTTAAAGAAATTTGCTATGTCAGGTTTTTTTCTTCTTCTTCTCAAAGCATCCATGCCATTTTTCTTGTGTCCTGAGGCATTTCTTGGGCTACTTCTGTGTTTCCAAGTGAGAAACCTGAAGAAAATGATGGATAGAATTGGACTCAGCACTGACAGGGATCCCAGCAGTCATGTGTCCCTTCTCTTGTCTCCAGTTGTCTTCTGGTAGAAATAGATGCAGTTCAGGGTGTGGTGATTTATTTTCTCTCGTGTGCCCCTTGGTCCCTGCCTGGGCCTTTGACTTTTCCAGTGCTCACCAGCTGTTCTCCTTGTGTTTCTTTCCTCACAAACCACTTCCCAGATGGGGATGGATAACAGCTGTGGTTAGGGCAGAACTGTAAGGGACAGCTGTTCCCAACTCTGAATGCATGTTGAGCTGTGGCTCCATCCTGATGCCAGCCCTTGGAGTAGTGGAGAACACCAGTGGGACTCCAGAGGATATCAGCTGTGAGATTTCTATTTCTCTTACACAACAGACAAACATGGAACAAACCCCTCAATCAAGTAATTGGTACCTCTATCCTTCCCACTGCATGTGGCAGAAATGGCAGCAATGTCTGTCTTTCAGACTGTATTTCCAGCTACACATCCATATTTGTTTCTTCTCTTCCTTCAAAGTGCAAGAGTAGGCAGCCTTCAGTCCTCACCTGTGGAATATACAGTTGTAAGAAATCTTGAATCAGCAGTTGTGACTAACTGCAAAGCTGCCCTCAGGACAGATAAATAGTAGCTGACAGGACAGTCCTAAATGAGACCTCTTAAAGAAAGTGGGTTTTTCACCCAGTACCCGCTCAAAGAGAATGTTATACCTGATTGATCATGGTTTAATGTTATACCAAGACACCTGACATATTTCTCAAAGCTACTTTTCTCAGTTTCTTTGTTGCAGAAGTCATGGCATACAGGTACAGTATTCCTATGACTCTCTTAAGCCTTATCAAATAGCATTAAATTGAGCCATAGCATATTCCAAATGCCACATGAATAAGCAGGCACCCAGTTGCAAGCAGAATGTTACACAAATATTGCAGAATCTGGGAAGTGGGGAACATTTAGCATCAGCTGAAATGCATTGCAGCGGCAGGCCTTGCTGGAGCTGAGGAAGGGATCTCATGTTGGGTTGTATCTGACTTGCAGGTATACAGGTTTCCAGTATGATTTTTAGGCATTTTGAATTAGAAAGCATAGTCTAAACAGGAGAAAAACCTGTAGAACTGTGAAAGAATTATCTATCAGGGGTTGTTAAAATGTGTTTCTGCAAATTCACCCACCCTAAGAATGGAGATTAACCACTGCATTTGGAACAGTCTCACCTATGCACAACACCACCAAATCCTTTGCCCCTGCGCTACTGAGTGGAATATATCCCTAAGCCCCTTCTATGTGTGTTGCCAGGGAGTCCAGATAGCATCCTTACTGCTCCATATTCTGCAAACATCACTGGGGCATCTCAGGGCTGCCCAGGGTAAGATCTCATTCCCTTGTCCCCAGTGCTAGATGGTCTATTTTCCCTGAGATTTCCCTGAACATTAATGATCCATTACGATCTCAGAAAAAACCTCTGGTTCCTGAATCAAATTTTATTATCTCAAAAATGAAGATGAAATAGGGTAAGTTTTGTCAGCACTGAGAACAGACTGTGAATTGTAAAGTGCGCTTGGCCTTATATGGGAACCAACTGCTCAATTCACAGGGAAGCACAAGTTCCAGGAGGAAAACATAAAAGTGTAAAAGAGGGGCTATGAAATAAAATCATGTTCTGTTTAGAGACAGAACAAAAACTTTGGCTTAATCTCTGAAACACAGGCATGGTTTGCTATTTCCTCTGAACCAGTAAAGTTTATGTGTGCCTGTGGTGATGATAGTAATTTAGAAGTTTTCTGTCTTGGCCAACTGCAGGGAGCAGAACAACTTCTTGAGAAACTGGTTGTGCCTGTGGCACTCAAGTGTTCCCCTCCTTCCCCCAAAACAACTTTTATGTGAAGACTGGGATTTTGAAAACCATGCAGAGCTGGCCTGACTTTCCTCCTAAATGTCACAGGAAATGCTGGAATCCACTTCTTCTGTGGTTAGCCGGCGACACATACAGGCGTTGGAAACTGTGTAACAGCACAGATTTCCACATGAATCAAAACCAAATGCAGTTGTCCTGAGAAGAGTCTCAAAGGTTGGAACGATCTAGTATGTGAGAAGTGAGCATCTCTTAGCGTAGGTGCATCCCCTCTCTTTTTCCCAGGAGCACAAAAGAGCTGGCAGTCTCTTCCATGCATTGTGGATCAAATCACAACCACATTGACGCTAATGGGAGTCATGTTACTGGCTGAGATCTAGCCAGGATCTTACCCTCTGTGACTCTATGCCATCCAAAATTGGAGATACTCTGAAGACTCTCTCCGGTTTATTGCTCAGACTTCCCGGTAAAGATTTTGTCCTGCTCCATTCTCAACACATATTCCCATCTGCATTTTCCTACAGCTTTTAATATTTCCTAAAATTACATCACTTTGTGTCTGTAACTGTATCATCTGTATATGTATTTGTGTTTTCATAGTCTATTTTGCCAGTTTCTGGTAAGGATTTTGTAAGTTAATATGATAATTACAAGCAGGATAAAAATATTTTAGGAAATTTAAGAGGAATATTCTGTTGAAAGATATTTTCATTTTTTGGTTGTGGTTCATCTAAAAATCACTCATTCTGAGAAGACCACCCAACATGAATGAAAACAAAAGTCTAGAAGGGACTCCTTATTCATCAGGTAGAGAGTCTCAGAGTCCTGCTACAGGTGAAAGATACATGTGTGGGTTGGACTGAAATGCAGGAATCATTCAGTTTATTTTTTCCTGAGGAATGACAGTTAAAAAGAGAAGCAAAAAAGTAGAGAAAAAAGCTCTTTCTTCCTCCCTTCATGGTATGCCTCATTGAGGAGCCAATGAGAAATTGGGGTTTTGATTTTTCTCATTCATTTGTTGTAAATTATTATAAGTCATTAGAGAGATCTCTCTGATTCTTCAGGGACAAATACCATCTGACACCTATGATCCAAAGCTGGAGAGTGATTCTTCATCAGGAACTGTAGTGGTAGGGCAAAGAGTAATGGGTTCAAACTGAAACATGGGAAATTTAGGTTTGATATGCAGAAGAAATTCTCTACTGTGAGGGTGGTGAGGCACTGGAATAGGTTGCCCAGAGGCTATGGATGCCTCATTTCTGGCAGTATTCAAGACCAGGCTGGATGGGGCCCTGAGCAACCTGGTCTAGTGAAAGGAGTCCTTGCCTATGGCAGAGGTTTGGAACTAGATTGTCTTTAAAGTCCTTTCCAACCTTAACCATTCTATAATTCTTTGAGAAATAACTGCTTTGGTTGAAGGAGTGGAGCTTCCCCAAGACACACAGAGTTTTTCAAGGAGAAGAGTTGTTTGCAAAGTGCCAGCAGTTCATGTGGATAAGGTCTGATCTTACTCTCCAGAAAGTTGTGGTCAATTTTCAAGAACAAGCATTTATATCAAAAATATGGACACGAATATATGGCGCCTGGCAACATCTGAAGGGATGGAGTGCAAAGACCTATCCACACTCTTGCCAGAGTCAGCATCTGAAGCACATTATGCAGAAGTGCCTGAGAATCTGTCTGTTGCTGAACACATCTCATGGATCTGTGTTGAAACTAGAATGTGCAAGGAGACAAGGACTGTTTATTTCTTATTGTTTATTTAATTGGACACAAGAGATGTTCAATGCCTTTCTCTTGCACAAATTTCAGTCATAATGGCAAACAAATCAAGGAGAAGTGTAGTCTATTGCAGGCTTCTTTGCTGAGTTAGGAGATATGTGAAATTATTTAAGTCACCTCTACCTCAAAAGACTATAGAAAAATTGTGACAGGTAATAGACCGTCCAATAGTTGCAGTCTTCTCAGCTGTCAAGGTTTTCTTACTTATGTTTTTAGTAGTGTGAGACCAAAGACTTCCAGGTGAAAATACAGTAATTCACCAAGAATCTAGGTTAATTAAATGCAGAAATGGTATAGAAATGTTTGTCAATATTACACAGAAGTAAAATAATATTTGAAAGAAAGTAATGAAATGTGTCTCAGTGCTCTTTATATGCATATTTAGAAGAGTCCCAACTGAAAATTAATTTTCAGAGTGAAGGTGAGAGATAATGCTGAAATGTGTTGGCTGAATATCCTGAATGAGAATAATCCTCCTTAGGTTCCTGATTTTCTTCTTATTGATCCCACTTGCTGCTAAGACATAAGCTGATGGTGTCAATGGGGTCCCTCAAGCACTTCCTTTCCTGTGCCATTTTTGGATCCTGGAATTTGAAGCATTAATGATTGTTTAAAGCATTCTGAAGAAAGTTGCAGTTAACTATAGATCAAGCCACATACCTCCAAAATGCATTAAACAGTTGCTCTTTTGCATTTGTTAAAAAAAGAGAAATACTCATTTGGAAGAATTGTGGCACGCTTGAGAATTTTAAATTATAAGCACTAATTTAGTGAGGGAAATTACTTATTCTGCTGCAATTAGGTTATATATATCAGCTTCCCTTTCCTACCAAAACCCCTCCAGACTGGCCACTAATCTTTGCATCTTTGCAGGGATTCTTTTTTTTTTTTTTTTTTTTTTTTTCTCCCTACTGTGTCCCTAGAAATGGCTACTGAGGAAAACCAGTGGTGGGTCGTGTGTCTGTGTGCATGAAGAGGGGTGCCAGAGTGCAATATTGGTGCCAGTGTGCAGGCAGCTGCTTCTAACTGGGAGACAGGTGAATGCAGGAGCCACAGAAGTTTGGTTTTGTCTTCATCCCTTTCTCCTTCTCCTCTCACACCACCAAACCTCCCCATCTCAGTATCTTCTGCTTTTTTCTTGGTTTCCCTCTCTCACATCTTTATTTTGCTCTTCTCCAGCTGGTTTCAGTGTCCTGTGCCTACTTTTCCTATTCTGGTTTTGTTTTACTTCGTCTTGTTCATCCTGGCCCAACAACCTACCCAGTTATGACTGTGCAGTCTTTATGTGCCGCAGAGAAAAGTTTAGTAATGATTACACTAAGACTCTTGTTTACTCTATCTCCTAAAGATTTTTTAGATATGTGGGAAGACATTGAGGACTCTTTGATTCAGTAGTAAAAAAGGAACCTTTTTTTAACCCAGGAATTTGATATAAGTTGTTCTCGCAATACACATGCCCAAAGACTAAATTTTTTGCATTAGTGGACAACCTGTGAGCTCCTCTTTAATTTCCTGTGGATTGCTTTAGAGCGACATACTGAGGATTCCCGTCATAACATAACCTAGTGAAGAAACTATGAGTTGGATGACCCCATCAAGGATCCTTAAAAAAAAAATTAGGTATGTTTAAAGAATGTCAAAAAGTCCACTTGCATGTTAAGAGACCACAATGAGGTCTCTTTTTCCATAGAAAGCAGTGAAATCTCAGGATCCCACATCCTTTACTGTGTCAAGTCACAGCTGGTCTCTGGACTACTTGCACAGCTCGGAAGAAGTGAATCAGACCAGTTTAGCACATCCTTGCCTTCTTTGTCACAGACAACAGTGACACTATTTTAAAACTTGTGCAATTAGATAGGAAAGGAACTGAAAATCAACTCGTGACCAGGCTGGTTATATTGTTCCTTGCCAAGACTTTCAAGATGTGTGGAGAATAATTTTAGAAATGCTATATATGTAAGTTGCGCTTAAAATCCTTTGCAAGCCTAAAAGGAAGTTTGGAATTACAATTTAAAAACAGTGGGATTTTGTGCAGCAGGTTTTGGCAAATGGATAACGGCAGTTCCTACAGCTGACAAATTAATGCAGACCCGACAGACTAACATGTACCATGTGTTTATTTTGGCAGCAAATATGGAAAAATCATTTGGAGAAAATTTGTATTATTCAACTGATTTCTATTTTTGTTTTGTTTTGTGTTTTTTCCTTCTTTTAATTGAAATGACAAAGGTAAGGTTCAGAAAATCTTTCTGATTGGTACCATATTTATCATGGTATGTGAAACTAATGACACCATTATGTGATTTTTTATGTATTAGGCTATCTGATCACAGTAATTATTTCAACTACTAATACGAAACAAGACCCCCCCACATCCCAGCTTGTAGGTAAATAGAGCAGATAGATGTCAGACCAGAAGATGTACTGCAATGTTTCATGGTTTAACATTCATTTGCAATATGAAGCGTCTGCCCATCTGGTTTATGAAAATCCAGACATATCTATTTTCAAGATAGTTTATGAAAGAATAATCCTTTTTTTCTCTAATGTATTATCAGGCTCTTTAACTTAATGCTATGGAGAGTAAAATACGCTAATAATAAATTGTTTATTGTAAGTCATAGGTTTACAAATGTCATTACACTCAGCTGCACAAGTTATGGCCCTGCGTGACTTTAAGGATGAAAAGGACAAAAACCAGTACCATGCCTGGATGGAATTTGCATGTTCACTGTGTCTTTTTTGAACCTTGTAAACCCTTGTCACACACTGATTTTTGTACTCAGAAAATGCTGAAAAAACCCTCTGTCTGTTTTCATTGGACATTGGACTATTTTTTCCCTTTTTGACTAATATTCCTTCCTTTTTCTTTATTTTCATTCCTTTTCCTCCCTCACTCTCTCCCTCCCTTCTTCCATTCACCCACTATAACAAATTAAGTGAGATGTAAATGTAATATCCCTAGCAACATCAGTTCTCTCTTTTCTACATATTGAGGTAGAGAAGTACTTTGTATCTCTCCAAAATGCCTCAATTCTTTTGTGACCATGTCTACATACCACAGAAGATACAAGGCTATTCTTGTGCACAAGTGTTTAAATTAAACTGGATGTGTTTCAGGAAAAAAATAAAAATATTCCAACCCAACTGTGAGAGTGAGCTAGTTTTATGGATGGCATTCTATGAATTTGTACCAGTTCTGTTAGGCAGGAAGTAGATTTCATGTCATTAATACTTTTCGGTCCTAAAATTTCTGACAGATGGTATCTTGTTGGGTTTCCCAATCCTGCTGGGCTTCTTTTTTTTTCTTTCTTTCTTTCTTTCTTTTTTTTTT
>VXBB01014621.1:546498-614235 GCA_013399915.1 Illadopsis cleaveri
AAGTTCTGATTACAAACAGTGAAAAAATAACTAGTCTTTTCCATCTGCATGGAATTTAGAATTAGATTTCATTAGTGGTTAGGAAAGTATGCTGTGGAAACTTGTGGAGAAGTGAGCGGAGGAGAGTGACTGTCCGTGACCATCAGCCCTGAATTCTCTGTGTTGTGTCCTCTTTCCTCTAAGTCCTTCAGCTGGCAACATCTATGGAGGCACTGTCGTGCCATCATTCATTTGGATTCCTGCATCTGTGTCCTTCTTTTCCCACCCTCAAGGATGGAGAGGGTTTCTAGTGTCCCTCCTTTTCCTGGGAATACTTGATGGAATGAAGGGCCAGCAGCAGATGCTTAGGGAAAGATTCTGAAAAATTATGAGTGTAAATCAGGCTTTTGCCCCACAACTTTCACCTCACCAAACACTCTTACATCAGGATGTTCATTACAATCTCTACTTGCTTTTGTAATATCCTTGTCATTTTATTTCTTTCTTCACTTGAGTCTCATGATAATGGGAGGTAAGTTATTGTCAGGTACAATGAAACACTCACCTGGCTGTGACACCATGCTTAGAATGACCAGATCCATGAAGTGCAAGAAGAGTCAAGTCATGGTGGCATCCAATATTTTACTTTCATTGAGTTTGAAGCAGAGAGCCATGACAGAAATGCAGATCAGTATCCAAGAGTGCCTCTGGTTACCAGAGAAAGAATAGCCTTTCCTGAACATGATGATGGCTGCTTGAGAGCTATCCCTGTGCCAGGGGCTGTCTAAAGCCATCAATTTCAGAAGGCTGCTTTCAGTCAAACCTTTCACAACCTTGTAACAATTTTGCTTAATTTAATTTCCTTTTGTTTAATATAATTTCCCCTCCCTTAATTTAATTTCCTATGTTGTGTTTTAATAAAAGATGAAAAGTAAAAATTGAAACAAAATACCAAGAGCAGGGATGAAAGGAAGACATCCAAACATATATCCATGCCCTTAAGATTTAGGTAACCTACAACTGACATATTTGATAAGACCATGGACAGAAAGATGCCATTTTTTACATCTCTATTTCCATGTCTCTGACTATGGATTTAGATAGCTCAATACCAAGCTCTGTGCTTAATGGGGATATGAAAGAAATGCAATTGTCTTGTTCTGTAAATGACTATAGCTTTATCTCTGACTAATGAATCAGTGTCATGGACACATCCCAAATGGAAAAAATGATCTTGCTAAGTTTGTGCCTAACTCATTGTCTTGGCTGCTCTGGTGGGTGCTGGGATTGTGCTGGTCACAAAAAAGTGGGAGGTTTTTCTGTGTCCCTTTCAGCAGTTCTCTGAGAGGGAAAACCATACCAAAGCCAGCTGAAGAATATTCTAATTTGCTAACACAGTAAGAAAATAGTTATAAAGACAAAACCAAACCAACCCCAAAATAATCTCTCAATTATTTCCTATAGGTATTAGAAAATGTTTAGACTTCAACAGAAAGATAAACACAATAAGATATTTTAGATATTTAAAATATCTGATTTTAGAAAGGATCTTGTATTCCTCAGGTTCCAACAGACTGGCAATAATACAAAAGTGAAAAATTAGTTCTGGTCACTAATTGGTTTTCCGCTGTTAATTTTCCCATCCCCTTTGGCTTGTTTAGCCCATACATTGGTACAGAATTAAAATACTCTTAAATGCCAGTTAACAGCTGTCTGTAGTGAATGGTTGAAACATTACAAGTATCAGGGGCTGTTTCTGAGACCTTATTGCCTGTGACCATAAGGCTTATGGGAGTGCTTAGCGGAATTTTTGTCTTTAATTATTATTTTGTAGCCTGGCCACAACACTGGCCAATTAATTGAAGCTCATAAAAATTAAGACCTCTTTAAGGTCTTGGTTAGAATTATTTGGGGAAATCTCATTAAAACCACTGTTCTTCTGCTGCTGAAATTAAACCTGCTTCACCAACTTAGATCAGTTTTTTCCTTAAGAAGTAGTTAATCTAAAAAATATATATTCTTACTCCCTGGCTTAAGTATTTTTCAAACAGTTTGGAGAGAGGAAATAAAGTGCCGTGAAAAAAAAAAATTGGCAACAATAAATATCTGTGCGCTTGTGTTCAGGAAATTGTTCTTGTTTCTGAAAAGGAGGATGACAATTCAGAATGCAGTTGGAAATGTATAGATGATTCAATAATTAAAAGAACTGTGATTGTACCAAAAAAACTACTCCTGCTGCCATTTTAGACAAAAATATTTGGCAGAGGAAAAGTATGTCTTCGCATTAACGAGCTCTTTGTAATATATATGATTTTTTTCTAGGAATTCAGCATAGCTGACTGCACAAATAAAGGTTCGAAAGTCTGAGATGAGTGGAAAATATAAGGAACTATTGAGATAACTTCTGAGCATATGTTTGTGCATGTTCCTCCTGATAATATTTTCATGCTGTTACAGATGGAGAGGAGCATCTGCTAAGCACACAAGAAGCAAAAAAAGTCTGGTGTTGACAAGCTCACCCAAGACAATTAAGGATAAGTTATTGCTTTAACTACATAGCCCCAAATGGGGGCAGGGCAGAATTACATCACCTAAAGAGGAGCATCTGCAAAATTTCTCAAAGCACAGGTCCCAAGGGCATTTCTCCCTGGGTAGGAAGACTGGTACAAGAGTTTTGCTTGTGACTTGGTGGTCCAGCTTCCCTGGCACATGTGAGTCTGGGTGAGTCGTGTCCCAAGAAAGTGAAGAAGCTGTTTTTCTGAATGGCCCTTGTGAAGATGTGTGAAGTGAATGGCAGCAGCTGGTTTGCCCAGGCACAGCAGGCCCATAGCTAGCAGAAGATTATATGACAATTTGACAGCCTACTCATAACCTTTTATGTGTAGAAATGTTGCAGAGGGCCAGATTCTCAGCTGATATCAGTCTACACATTTATATATCTCCATTCATCATCTTAGTCTTGCATTCAGTGTAGATTGCCTTGAAATTTTTGTTTTCACTTCCAGAGTTCAGTGCATTGTTCATAGCCAGATCTGATGTGTCCTTCCAGTTTTTCCTCTTTTACTACCTTGCCTTTCAGTTGACTTTTTAGCTGAAGAGTATGCTGGAACAAGCAGACCTGGTTGCAAGTGGGTTTGAGCAGCCTGGAAACATCAATAACATCTGGTCTGCAATTAAGTAGTGCTTGAGTTTGTCCATGGACATCAAGTCTTACTTTTCTATCTCAGGCTGGTTGCCACATGACCCACACATGAGTGGCGTAAAAAAGAAATAAGAAAAGAAGGGCTAAATGGAACATTTTCTTGAAAATCTTTAGGAACTGTAGTGAAGTGACATGACTGCCAAGACAGCTTTATTAAATAGCCATTACAATTTAAAAAGAAAGTTCTTTTGAGAGTCTTGGCCCCAGTCAAATTTGTGGACTTGGCATACATTCTAGAAATTCTAGGTTTCTTTTAGTTATTTAGTTTTGCTCTGTAACCACTGTTTGACTTCAGAGCCAAAGGCCTATCTTCTTGTTCAAGAATAAGTAGCTTCAACTTCCATCTAAAGGGTCACCAAAAGATTAGTCTATGGTTTGGCAATTTTATGCCCTTTGGAAAATGCCATAAAATCAGTTCTTCTCTACCATGTCTTCAGCATAAAATAGATGAAATCTGGCATCTTATTTGTTAATATTGACTGTTGCCACATTAATGTTACCAGTAGGACTTCATGCAATATTGAGGTGATTCCTCACTGTAGATGATTATTTCTTGCTGTAAATAGTAAAACTTTTTAAATAGTCAAATATATCTGAGTACAGCATTCATAGCCTATAGAAGGGCTGAAGGTTTTCTGTGCAATCTCTGCTTTACTCAATTTTTTTTTTTTTTNTTTTTTTGTTTTGTTTTGTTTTGTTTTATTAAGGATGAACTTAAAGCTCCAATTATCATCACAAAGCCTATTGGTAGGCACCTCAAATGAATCCTGCTTCCATTGTTGTGCTTAAAACATTTAGAAAAAATATGTTTTGAAAGCCCTTCACTTGGGAAGCTAACAGATCAGCTTGGGTAACCTTACTCAGGAAGATTTTTATAGTGCTTCTGCCTCCAGCTGTCCACCTCATGCTTATGCCAAAAACTATTAAATGATGCTTCTTTTTTTGGCTGAACTGGTTGACGCCAATTCATGTTTTTCTTACTCCTTATTTGACAGTAGGATGATAAATTCTGGTAGGGTGGCAGAGCAAACAGCTAGGAGCTTTATCATCTTAAATTGCTGCAGTGTATAAAATTCTCCAGACTTGCAAATACTATATTTCTCTCACGAAGCCTCCCTCATCTGCTGCAGAAAGAGGGTGCTATCTACCTAGTCAGTTAAATAGCATTTACTTTTCAGAAATTCCTTGAATAATGAATTTTTTAGCTTGAAGCAAACTTTTGGGTTTTTTGTTTGTTTTGACTCACAAAAAGGAGAAATCAGCAAAGTACCAGACCTGCCTGAATAGCAACAGTACTTGCTAGTGTCACACAAAAGTTCACATCAGGGTCCTGCATGTGTTGAACAGTAGAAACAGGAAATCCTTCCTAAAACACATCTGATGGATTTCTGGTGGCTGAATGAAGCCAGCTCTCAGTGTAACCTAACCTTTCCAAACTCTGTGAATTGCTATGAAACTGTATTCCAAAAAATGTATTGCACTTACACATAGGCATGACTCCACAGGAAGCCTTTTTTTTTTCCTTCTCCATTAAGAATTCTGATCCAGAAGCAGAAACTGGTTTAATTTGGCACCAAGTTTTTCCTGCCACTATTCTCTCTATTTTGTCATCCCATGATCTCAGCTCCCCAGGAAGACAGGGCATGGTGCAATTTGTCAGAACAAAACAATATGGATTTCAGTTTTCCAGGCTAAAATTCATTGCAGTTCAGTAGTTCCTACGTGAAAACAATAAAAATCCTAAAATAAGATGCTCCCTGACTTGCATGGGACCACAAGTAAACACAGGGCTAAGTATTGAAAGTTTGGTACCTTAATTCTGTTTTGATACTCCACAGGTTTTGATTGGCTCCGTGCAGAAAAGCTAACTTGCAATGGTTTTGTACACCTGGACATACCTTACTTTTTGTTCACACAGCAAAACAAAGACATGATTGCAGCACTAACTAGAGCAGAAGCCTCTGGGCACCAAGTGTATCACATGTCATCTGCAGCCAGTGTTCACATCTAGCCTAGGATGTCTTCATTGCTATCATTATCTCTGGGAGTTTAGTTTTGCTTGGTTTGCTTCATAATAGGGTTGCCAAGTTTGGCAAAACAAAGGCATATGTTGTTCAGACCTGTCCTAAGGAAATTTAATCTAGTCCTGACAGCATCATTGTGTGGGATTCATCTCACCCAATTTTAGCTATTTAATAGTTAGGCAGCAAGCTGAACTAGTTAACAGTTGCTGGAGGGGTATGGCTGTGTCCAGAAAATGGTTTGTCCTGGCCTGTGTCTGCAGTGAATCATTTTCTGTAGGCAGCCATCTCTTCCTGTTGACTGTTGAGGAGACTAGATGACCAGCTTAGATGATGACTGTAACTTTCTGGTAGCAGAAGTTGGGTAAGAGGAATCCCTCCAAATAATTTTTATCTTGGCAAGGCAACATTCCCATCTCAAGGTACATTGTATGTAGCCAACGCTTGACACACAATGTCTACAGAAATAGCTGCAGGAGCTGTGAACACAATGAGTGTGATATTGTCTTCAAGCCTGGCCAGAGAACAGGGAGTGTCTTATGTTTTCATTCTTCTTGTTTGGTATAATTAACCTTAAGCTGTCTTTTCCCAATGGGTCATTATAAAGCACACACGAAAGGGGATTGTATCGCTACTCTTCATTTATGCTTATACAGGGCTTTGCAAGCCACAGAGAGATAAATACACATTTAGACCATCAAGAATTACAGTCCTGGGACTTGTGCATCTTGTCATTCTAGCTGTAAATAAGAAAAGAGAAGTCCTTGCTTCAGGGAGTTAAAGCAATTTGACAATAGATGTCTAAAATATTCTGGAGGTGACCAAGCTTAGAAGTGGGCCAGTGGTATTAAACAGATTCATACCAGGCCTAAACTTAATGTTAGGTGTTTAATGCCAGGCTGGCTTAGTTATGGTGATTCACAATGTTTTCTTGTAACACATAAAGAAAGAACCAACCTAATGTTTGGAGAAGCCTGGCTTCTCCAAACTTGTTAGACGTAGTTTATTTCTGTTCTGAGGAGATGAGGGAAAAAACTCCCGCTAACAACCTTGCACATAATGCTTCAGTTCAGCAACAAGCAATAATTTCTTCAGTGATCTTTTGTCATGCTTTCTTTTTCCCATCCAGCTAACTCAGATGCTGAACAGGGGAAAGTTGAATTCTTTGTTTTCTCTGAGTATTTTTTCATCAAAACTTTCTAATACATGAAAGGATTTGGTTTGAAAACACCAATTTTTTTGGGCAGCTAACAAAGATGTCTTTTTTCTCTATTTTTTCTTGGAATTGGTTCTTAGGAAAAAAAAATCACAGAGGGGGGTTAATTTTTAAAATAAAAGTTGCTACATGTAAGAGGCCTTTACATGCTTAAAAAATTGAAAGAAATATTGAAACTTTTGATACACTTCACAGACAATGTCTTCACATGAAAATCATTGCACATCACTGAAATGCCCTGTAGTCTTTGTGTTGTGACAATCTACTGCATAAAACTAAGCATTCGTAAAAGTAACCATTTAGGCAAAAGATTGCTGTTTCATCTGGCAATGTAGTTGTAATAATAACAGCATATCTGAGACATGAGAGACTTTAAGAAAAGCGTAGAGAAAAAGAACTTTAGAGCAGCCAGTGTCTGTTTCCACTAATCCACTAAATCACCTCTTATTTCAGACGAAGGTATATGTTTAAGTTTCCATCCAAATTCTAATCCAGTGGCTTTAAGCTAAGCTAGTATCTGCTGCTGAACTGGATCTGCTTTTGGATTAAAGTTCCAGCGATGCTTTTTTCTTAATCGTGCCAAGCCACTTGGAAAACTGTGCATACAGATGCAGGGCACACAGAACTCCCTCTCTTCTGCTTCAAGTCAATATATCCTTTTATCCTTCTCCTTGTGCTGGTGACACAAGATCTGTGGATGAAATAATGTGCTTTAGAGAATGCATTATCATTGTAGCACTATAGTGTGTTATATTAGTAGAATAATGGCACACTTTAAAATGATTCATACATAAGTACACAGTTAAACACTCTGGCAGATTACACATCCAAAGGGTTGATATTCACCGTACCTAACATGCACTTTTTCTTGGGCCTTCAGTTCAATGCTTGCTCCCTCTGTATAGTGAAGCATGAGAGACATTTCTAAAGGTTAATTTTAGGTGAAGCAAATTGATTCCTAGAGATGTCTCCATCAATGATAAGAACAGTTAGAATTGCTGCAGGCCTCAGCCAAGATGAATCTAAATTATAGGGCATTTTCAGCTCACACTTCGCAAAATGTGAACCCTTTCTGAAAGGAAATAGGAGACCTGATTACCCAGGATTTGAAGAATTCTGAGGTGCTTAATGGTATTTTTGCTTCAGTTTTCCCCAGCACATGCTCCATTCACACTGCCTGAATCACAGCAACAAAGACAGGGAGAATGACGAACCATCCACAGTAGGAGAAAATCAGGTTCAAGAACATTTAAGGAGCCTGAATATGCACAAGTTTATGGGACCTGATGGGATGCATCTGTGGGTTCTGAAGGATCTGGAAAATGAAGTGGTTAAGCCGCTACCTATCATGTTTGAAAACTCATGGCAGTTCAGTGAAGTTCCACTGAAAAGGGAAAACAACCTCCATTTTTGAAAAGGGAAATAAGGAAGACCCAGAAAACTACAGGCTGCTCAGTCTCATCTTGGTGCCTGGCAAAGCCATAGAGTAGCTCCGCCTCAAAATGTGGCCAGCAGATTGAGGGAGGTGGTTCTTCCCCTCTAGTCAACTCTTGTGAGACTCCCTTCAGTGCTGCATCCAGCTCTGGGGCATCCAGCATGAGAAGGATGTGAACCTGTTGGAGTGTTGGAGTTTTTCAGTCTGGAGAAGGCTCCAGAGAGATCTTGCAGCAGTCTGCCAGTATGTAAAGAGGGCCTGCAAGAGAATTGGAGAGGAACTTTTTATAAGGGCATGTAGTCATGGGGCAAGCGGTCTATATAATGGCTCCTAACTGAGACTAGGTTTAGATAACATATAAGGAAGATATTCTTTCCTGTGAGGGGGGTGAGGCAGTGGAACAGGTTGCCCAGAGAAGATGTGAATGCCACATCCCTGGAAATGTTCAAGGCCAAGTTGGATGGGCTTTGTGAAACCTGCTCTAGTGGAAGGCATCCCTGCTCATGGTAGGGGGTTGGAACTAGATAATCTTTAAGATTCCTTCCAACCCAAACGCCTATGTTTCTGTGATTGCATTATTATTTGATTATCTGTATGACAACAAAACCTTAGAGTGCAGTGCAATGACTATCTCTAGAAATAAAGAGGTGACTGAAGCAGTAGGTCTGAGGACTTAGATGCAAACATTGTTTTCACTCTATGGAATATTCAGGGGTTTTGTTTTGGTCCTCTACCTTGTAAGAATTTTGCTGACATTCAATACATAGTATTTGATGAAATTGTTCTCCAGGGACGGAAAACAATTGATATCAATGTGTACCTTTACCATCCGTCTGTAAAAGAGGAAGTTTCTAAATTAGGAAGGTTCTACCAAACTACTTTAGAGTCAAGATCTTTTATTCTTAGATAGGAGCATTAGCTTCCCCACCTGGTGGGAAGAAAAGAAAGCTTGCATGGCTTGTAGCAAATTTGAAGTATAAACCTAGACAAATAAGGGCTTGTCTTGTTCTTTCAGGCTATGTACATGCAAACACAAACAGTGGCAGATGGATGATAATATTGCCATGGATGGATGATTATAATTCCAGTGTATTTGTACATAGGGGTTATAAATAGGATCAAATTTATAAAGTTTTATTAAATGTGGAATCTCCCTATTGAGCAATATAATTCCCTGATCCCTCTAACTCTATTTTGAAGCAAATAAACTAGTTATAAAAATTTCAGGACAAAATCTTTTGATCTATATTTCTCTTTGCCTTCATGGTGGCATGGAGAAGATCTATACAGTCAGGATAATGTATCTCTCAGGGGTTTGATCAAGCCACTATAAAACTGCTGCCAATAAATCCAGTCATTTATGTAACTTGAAACATCCTGGCATGCTTAAAAAAAAAAAGTTGACTGCACAGCACCAGGATTCTGAAACATTTCGACACATTGGATCATGGATTTCCCCGTGTTACTTATTTTGCCATTTCAGTGCAATACCATATGTCCCTGAACAATTTTGTAATGTGCCCCATATGTTTCCTTTTCTTGATGAAAACCAAGAAGGTAGAAAATTCTCTGCAGCACTGACACACAAACTGTATTTTTGTTTTTACGTCTGAGTTTAGAATATTTTTTAAAATATATTTTGCTGGTTAATTGCTCTCCACTGAATGTCCATATTTTGTGAAAGTTTTGAACAGCTCTTTGGTGGTGGAACATTCTTGAATGTTCCTAAATAAGAAGTGTCACAATATCATCTATTTAATTATTAAGCTAGTGATGATATTTACAAAAAATATAATCTAAATATAGTGTTCTGCAAAACATTAAGGGAAAACAAACTTAAGATCTAATTCTTCTTGGCAAGCAGAATTATGTCAGAAGTTAATTTGGCCAAAAGAGAAATATAGGTCTCAGCTGTGAATATGGAAATGCGTTTAAATGTTTACTGATGAAACTCTTACCAGGCTTGAGCTGAACAGGAAAAAACTGAATGCAATGAGGAATGGCTAAAAGTGACCCAAACCATGACTCTCTCCACCTCCATGTGCGTAAGCATGTGCTTGTGTGGTTTTATGTGAAAATAACTATGTAGCTTTGGACTTTGGGTAGCAAATGTTTTAATCTTGATGTGGCCCAATCAAGTATGTAACTACACATAAAGCACTAACATAGCTGTGACATTTTTTCAAAGCAGAAAAGGTTGATTAAATATACAGATGGTCTGCTTAAGTCCTCTGCTGTGTTGCAGTATGCTTTATTGACTATTGCAATTTTCACAGGGTTTTTCATTCCTTATGGCATACTTCTTATTGTTTAAACTTCTACTAAAATTCTTGATAATTACAAAAAATGGTACAGATACTCTATTAAGGGACATTTGGAAAAACTAACTTAAGCAAGTTAAATACATGAATTCAAACCATATTACATGACTGTGTGGACACTTGATCTGGTAATTAAGATGTCCTTCATTAAATTTAACTTAAATCACTTCCAAGCCAAATACATATAAATCATACTAAAGTCACAAGTTCAGCAGGAGGAGATCCACAAGGAGATTAAGGCAGAGCAGCAAGTCCACACAGAAAGCCTATTCAGCATAATTTGTATGGTGCCTGGAATTTACAGTTGCAATTACAAATATAATCCCAGCTGATCTAAATATTTCCCTTTCCTTACTCTGAAAAATCGGGTAAAAGAAAAGTTAGTACAAAAATTTTAATTCAGCTTCTAACTCTTGAATGTTTTTGAAAGTACTTTTACTATGCAACTTCCCAACACTGTAGCCTCGTTGCCTGCCCCAAGTACTGCAGACAAAGAGAAGATGAAATTAAAACCAAACTTTCAGAATATTTACAGAGTTAATGCAGAATGTAAATGCTGTTTAGCAGAGTTGGTTTGGGGGGGTTTTGCAGCTTTGTTTGTTTCTTTGTTTGTTTGGTGGGGTTTGTTTTGTTGTTTTGTTTTTTTATTTGTTTTTGTGGTTTTTTGTTTATTTGTTTGTTTTGGGGTTTTTTTTAGCACATAATGAACCCTCCCAGGCTGGCTAAACTCAGTCTGTAATTTAGCAGAATATGTGGATGCTGCAGTGTGGACTTCTCCTGAGGCCCATAACTTCCTGATCTCTGCTATCAGATCAGATTTATGATGTGCATACAGAGGAATTTGGGTGCATATAAGATTTACTCCTTATTGACCACTAAAACTGCTAAAGTGATTTCTAGCAGCAGAGAACATTATACTGGAGATGAGGATTTCACAGGGCCTTTTTATCTCAGGAAGTGTTGATCTTTCTTAAGGCCTACCAGCTTTCTGTTCTCTCTGTGGCAGAGCAAAGACCTTTCCTGTCTCCAGCAGGACTTGCTAGTTGAAACTCACACCTGAAGACACTGCAAATTCATCAAAGTTTACTAAGATACGTTAGTCCTAAAGTAAAAGAAATCAAAAGATTCAGCTGCATTCTTTCTGCTTTAAATTCAGCAGTCCTTAGAGGCTGCCTGTCAGGCTCAATGGAGACAAGGCTGATGGACATACTGGAGTTATATCACAACTTTCACAACCCTGTGTATTTGTTTCATACTTTCTTCAAAAGCGCACAATGGCCACCTTTTCTCAGTCCAGAAGTGGGCAATTGCACTTTTTATTCTTGTAAAGAACTTTTTTCTGCTCTCATTTGTTTGTTTTTAGCTTCAACATCTTTCACTAGTTTAGCTTCACTAATCTTTCACAGATTTATTTTTTTAATATCTGCGTGCCCTTTTGGTATCACATCCATGCACACTCTATACTGAATTCAGGGTTAAAAAAAAATCTTGAAAATTATTTCATATTTCTGCACTGATAGAGCTTGCTTTCTGAACACTACTTCTATGAAATGAAGTCTGAATACATAGTATGTTTTGAATAGTTTTCCATTTAACTACATTTTCATGGCACATTTCAAAACCTTGGGTTGGGGAAGGGATTTAGAGTCAGATGAGCACCAAAATACCAAAATGCTTTGAGTTTTCAAAACTGGGGTGAAAAACAAGATTTCTAGTCTATTTCTGCTTTAGTTTGGCCTGGAAATACTGCATCATCAGCACTGGAACAATAGTTTATTTCTCCATCTTATCAATGGGCAGGCACTTGCCAAAAGTAGCCCTGGCCAGGCCTAGATAATTCCACAGCACTGTAAAGGGAAGTAAAGAGAACGTACTTTAAAAATAATAAAAAAGTTGGGGAAAGCCCTCTGAAGGGTTTTTTTGAATGCATTTTTAGTAGCAGTGGGCAACATTTCCAAAAGCAGTCAAACAACTTCAAAATGCAATCAAGGTGATTTTGAAAAAGTTACCCAGTACCAGCAAAGTTACAGTCTTTCTGTTGTTTCTGAGTATTGTGCTATTTGCATTTTGCTCCAGAAAGCATAAAAGAACTAGTAGAAAGCCAAACATCAATTAAAACTAAAAATTATTTTGCACAGGTTAAGGTCTAGTTTTTGGAAGCTATTCAATCTACTGAAAACAAGATACCTACTCTTATTTGAAAATTGGCACACATTACTGTTAGAGTTAAAAAAATATGATAAAAAAATGGGTGAATGGCTCATAAATCAGCTCATTCCCACTTGAATCAAGTTTCCTCTGGTATTACATGAGCTAATTCCATGACTATATTTTTCCCTAAATGAATTTGGGATGGTTGGTATCACCAGCAAGAGATTCTAATTCTGGATGAGTATGTTTTAATGAGAGTATTTTTTAAGATTTTTCCTAACAGGTATACTAGCAAGAGTCAAAATCTGTGTCCTCAAAAGGCTGGCTCATGAAAATAACAGAAATAGTACCAGTTCCTAAGTTATAATATTTAATCTTTCTCTAGTTTATATTTCGCCATGTGAAGGGAATTCAAAATTACCACTGGTTTTGCCATAGCTGTGATGGTTCAGAAGCTGTTTAACAGGTATTTCAGCTGTCAAGCAAGGTATGGTAGAGAGGCTGAACATATATGTATATACTCAGAAACAGCTGGGTATATACATATATACACAAATATATACATATACCCTCTCCCCTGACATCCTGATAGCTTGGCTACAAGAAGCTCTTTGGGGGAAAAAAAAAGCAGTTTAAGAGTTTTTGGGAAAGCTGTAGTACAATAGCTATGCCAAATACTGTCCTTAGGGGGGCCACTCTGTTGGCCTGAAGGAGTCTTTTTGTTGGCATCCTCAAAGAGAATTATCTATACTAGCAGAAAGGTTTCTTGCTGCATTGGTAGCCATATTTTATCCAGTTTTTTGCAGCGTTATATCATGTAGGCCTGACCTTTTAACATTTGTAGCTCCTTCATTTATACTTAACAAATGTTTCATACCTGTTTATTCACCAAAATCTTACTTTCTTATCTTTTCAATCATCCGTTTTCTTAACCTCTGCAGTGGACACTACATCCCTGTGCCAGATAGCACTGTGGGAGTCAAGAGCACGAGACTTTGCAAATTCCAGTAACACAAGTAAAGATTCATGAAGATAATCATAGCATCTCAGTGCTTGAGGGAAATACCATTTCATATGTAGCACAAACCCACTCTTGTGTTTTTTCTCTTTTATGGTAAGACTATATGTGTACTATGATACACACTATAATTATGTAAGAATTTAGAGGTTTATCATCTTTCTACTTCTTTTATTTGGACATGAATCTATCCCAAAGCAGCAAGTCCTGTACGTAATCAAAAAGGAACTGAGATAGAGGGTTGTTCTGCCATCTTGGGAAACAAATAATAGTCTCACAGCATAGTTTTTAACCAGTTTCCTTTGAAGCACCAGAGATCCTACAATAATGCAAATCTAGTTAATCTGCTGACCAAAAACAATGGGATAATTAATGGAATGCTTCAGCTTTGAAATTGAATTCTTATGATCTAAGAGTTATTACTTGGATGGCAATCACTCTTTGAACTGTTTGAAGGATTTGCATATAATTTTCACCCCATAAGTCATGGAGCATGTCATTACTGAGCTGTCACATAACTACAGAGAGTTTGCTCAGGGATAGATGGTTTATAAAACTGAAAGAAACTAAATATTTATTTTTGGTTTATTATGTATCTTTCTTGTTTAGAATTTTCTTCATCAAGTATTTAGAGGTTCTAAGGCAGAGTTTAGGTGCACTTGAAAAGTATATTTCTTTCTTTACATGAAAAAAACACTTAGAGCAATTGCACCACTTCCTTCTGGACAAGGCAAAGGAAAAGGACATGATAACGTGCAAGGGGCTGGGGTTTTTTTGTATGTGCAAATGCCTCCACATTCTGCAATTATCTTCTCATTCTGCAACACAGTAAAAACAGGGAATATTTCTCATTAAAACTTCAGGATTTTTCCACCATTTGGTGCAGGGAAAATGCTTAAAAGAAAATGTAAATATGGTGGCTGATGTAACTTAGATTCCCTTAAAGAGCTCTGTGCACAACCAGGTTGATAAAAATCAATCAAGTTTAATGAACTTCAGATAAGGCATGTAGACAAAAAATTTCAATACTTATCACTACCTTAATTTTATATTCATTTTGATAATACACACATCACCCCAGGGGTGTGGTGACTAAGGCCAAGTTTATTCTTGGATCATTTTACTTATAATCTGATAGATAGGTAAAGCATTCTTCATGTGGGTGCAGTTAGCCTGGCATTGTTCTGCCATAGAAACACACCCTTCCCTAAAAAAGGGGCAGTTTAATGATATAACTGTCTGAAGACTAGGAATTTCTGTCAGCACAGCCATGTCAGCCAGGAATCAATCCAATACATGAGTGTCAAAAGTCTGAAGGGGGAAACAGACCTTAGGAATGGTGCAATATGGTCCCCGTGCTGAGAATGATAAATGTCACTAACTCCCTGGGAAGAGGCATGAAATATATACATATTATTTCAGATTATTGCCTGTTCCATTTCCATATCCAGTGCCTCTCCCAAATGACTTTCTCAGTGTAATAAAAAAAAAATTATATTTTATCTGATGCTTTCTCTACTGTTCTCAACCACCTCCCTACCTTGTATTCTTTCATCTGTATTACTCATATTCTTTTCTTTAAAAAAGCAAGCATGTCAGGACATTCAGGATATAGTAGAGAAAGCAAGAACCTGGTGAATTTGTTTGATCTCTTTTCCAGGCATTCTGTTGGATTAAAAAAAAAAAAAGAAAAAAAAAGCAGTTTCTCAAGTGGAATATGAATGGACATGTTTGGAATATCAAGAAGATTAGGTTCACAATGCCATTATTCATTTTCTAGTGGGATTTCAGATACATTTGCTGTATTTGGTTATGAAAATTTGGATTGATGCAATACACTACCTAGGAACCTCAGTCACAGTTCAGAGCACACTGTGAGGCAGAAAAGTATTTTGTGTCCTAAGGAGTTTACAATCTGAATGGAAAATCAGATAGCATACAGATAGAATCAGACAGAGGAGAATACAAGGTAGCTGGTAATCAGGTTTTTTGCAATGTCAAAACAGATATAAGGAAAGCTGTCTTGTGTGAGAGACGAAAGTGAAAAGAGCTACACTTATTTTGTCTGTCAAAGTCAAGGTGGAATGTAATATTCAAAGATACATTTTGGAGATAAGTAAATATCAGGGAAAGTGAAGAGCTATTGAAATATAAGGATAGTTCAAAGCAGAATGCACACAATTTCATCCTGAATGCAGTTGGCTAGATCTGTATCTCTCGGAAGCACACAAATGTCCTTCCGACGTGCGAAGTGAGAGGAAAGAAATGCAATTGCTTTAAGATAGAGCATGAGGCGTTTACAGCTAGATAGGGAGGATCCTGGATTTAGGATCTACAACTTGGCATATGAATCTGGCTCTTCAACTTGCTGATATCTGCAAGAGAAGATAGATGAAAACCTGATTGATGTTTGATGATCCTGTCTATTTACACTCCAGTCACCTTGAACTTAATTAGTTCTGTGTTTCAAAGTCTGCCAGATAGGTGCAGGAACAAGGAAGAAAGCCCTCTTTTCTAGCCTTCAATGCAAAATAATGTTTCTGGGAAAGATGGAGTTTTACTTTCCTTTCATATGTCAGTGACCAGTGAGAGGTCCTTGAGTTACTTAAGATCATTTCAGCTCATGTGCTTTAATCATGTCCTCAAGGCTAAACCCCGTTATTATATTTCAGGATATGTACTCCTTTTTCTATAAAACCACTAATGGATTGGTATTTTGATTTTTATGGGGAAATTGCCTTCCTCTCTTTTCTTTTCATCTAACCAAACCCTTGCTTATGACATGGACCTCAGATACTGCATTCCCCCTCTTTTCCCTGGTTTTTTCCTTTGGGAGGGGACAGTTTTTGGCACTTCTGTATGCAAAACTTCTAATAATGTTCCAAAGATTTCAGTGTGGGTTGTTTGGTTTTTTTGTGTGTGTGGTTTCTGATCTATGGGATCATGTAGTATAGACTTTTCTGGCTCCGTGAGAAATGTGAAATATTTCACTACCTTCAATTGCAAAGGATTTAGCCTTTTAGTTTAGGAAAAAAACCAGTGAGATAGCTTGTGGATGCTTCTTTTTGATATAGGGAAAGGGAGGGCATGAAGGGCATGAAAATGCTTGTCTAAAATACCTGTACGTGAATGCTGTAGGCTGACTTCCCAGGGGCAAAGTTTTGGTAATTAAAGAGCTTACATCCTTGTCTTTCCAGGGCAATAAATCTGCAAATACAAGAGAAACAGCTTTTGTGAGGTGGAGGTCTCTGGTGAAGGAGAGGGAATGATTGGGAAAAAGGGTGTGGAGAATTGTATCTTCAAAGAGCATGCCATGGGGCAGGGCATGAAGCCATCCTTGGAGAGATTTGCTGTAAGAAGGAGAACAAAGCAGGCACGGGGAAAACCTGGATTTTTGCCCCCAGAGCTCAGAAGACCCAAGGCACCTGTGTCTGATCACAAGAGGAGTTTAGACCAGTTACTGCTGCTGGCACTAGCAGCAGAAAAGGATAATTTTTTAAATTCATGTATGGAAGCTGCATGAAGTTCCCTTGAAGTGATTCTTGCTCTATTTAATAATCACAGGAGGGACTGTTAAATGCTTCTGTAGGAAAATCCACATGAGATCTCCACTGACTCTATTAATTGAGGGATTTACCTGATGGACAGATGAATGTAGATTGAGAGGTGTTCAAGGATTCATGGGCCCAGTAAACGGAGACTAGACAGGGTGCAATCGAAGGGCATAAAATCTCTGCTCCTGGCACTTTATTTACTCTGCCATTCAGCCAAACGTTTTACATTACTGATAAAAGTCACAGGAAATAAAAAATAGTAAAAAAAAAAAGAGCAATTCAGAGCATATAATTCCAAGTTCCACTAGAACTTCAGGTTTTGGAAAAATTGTTTTGCTTTGGAGATACATATATTTTATTTAAAAATTTTCCAAGATATCTACTTTTGACATCTTTTACTTGAGGCCAACCAGCTGCAGGCTGCTGGCCTGCCACTGAACACAGATAAGTCATTGTTGGGCTCTGGCGTCCAGGTAAGGGTTCCCCAGACCCATCCCAGGCACTCAACATCTGTTTTTCAACAGAAGCTCTTCTAAATAGATCAATCTGGCTGAATATACCATCATTTTGGATAAGATATTACCTCATGTAAGCCTTCTCATCTGGATCTTACTCCAGCATTGGATCAGAAGAGCAGGCTAGTCTGCTAGATACAGACTTAATCAATTACCCAAAAGCAATTTGGAAATAACTTGCTGAAACTTTCTTATCAAGGAGGAAATGAAATTTAGGCCTCTTTGTGGAATCACTACCTTTTGTTTCAATTTTAAATTATTGTAGTGTTACCTAACTGCCGAAGGTCTCATTTTCCAAATAAGTCACTTTGCTACCTGAATTCTGCTAAGTTCTTTGCCTCAGATAAACCCCACAATACTGAATAAAACAGATTAGCTTAGTGAATAAAATAGATTGCATGCAACTACTGCCTTCTATCAGCCTTAAATCAGTGCCTTTCACATTCCTTCCTCTTCTTTTCTGTAAGAGAAATTGAAAATATGTTGACTTTGCTGTTCATTGCATGATACTATCTCCAAGATTTCAAATAAAATTGTTGCTATACATAACAGATCCTGATATGTGGATGTGAATTCGTTATTTGTGTGAGAAAGAATACATTTATTGGGCATTTTTTTATAACCATGTTTTAAAATGCCTCTTATGCAAAGGAAAGGGAAGATGCAGAAAACTATGGTGCGGTCACAGTATAAATCTGCCCTGAAACAATGCTTTTACTGTAAATTCTGATGACAAATACAAGATTTCTGTGTGTGAAGAGCATTCAGAACAGGAAAATGCAAGCTGCAGAAGGAATATTAGGTAATCATGGGAATTCTGACAGCCATTAGAAATCACTTACTCATAAGGATATAACAGTGATTTCATTGCTGATTTTTAAGCATAATTAAGAAGCATGAAAGCCAGGGATCTGGCTAATGTAGTTTCTATCCAAACAGTGAGATTAATCCTTTATAATGGAAGCAGGGATTTTTTTTTTCACTGACTCTACGTGATCAGAATGGCATAATAATACTGAATCATGCCATTACTAAGCATTTCTCAAAACCTCAAAATTTACTCTTGAACTTTTGTTCATTTGTATTTGATAACTCTGATGTTTCCCTCTTTTGTGTTAGAGAGGGGAAAAAAATTCCTTCTGTCTTAAGAAGTGTTTCTCATCTGGTTTCCCTCAGAAACCAAAAATTCATTTAGCTTCATGCTGAGAATATAACCAAGCAACCTGCTAGCTTTCAAGCTAGCATTATTACAGCCTTGATTGTCTCCATGTTGTTTGGCTAAGGAAGGGAATCTTTTGAAACTTCCTTAAAGTCACTCAAGGGAATTCTTCCATCCCCTCTTCACCAAGGAGCTGGGTATTGACTGGATAATGTGGTTTGATACTGTACAGTCATTCACTGCACTGCAAAACATTTCACTTGCAAGAAATTCGCCAAATTGCAGAAAGGCAAATCACATAGCATCTGTAAGCAGATCTCTGATGGGAAAGAGTCCCTCTGTCCCCAGACTAACAATATTGTTGCAGGCATGTGTCTATATACAATGTTTTGGGAGAAACAAGGTCCCACCACAGACTTCCTATATAATTTGGGCAAGTCACTGTTTAATCTCTCTCAGTTTCCCATCTTTAAGGGATAGACCACAATTCTTTGATTGTCTTGCCCATGAGGCAGTTTGTGAAGGTGTTTGTGGTGCAGACTGTCTCTAGTTTAAAAGCACAGCACTTAGTACAGTGAGCTATGACCAAAACATGTTTCCCTAGGGACTTTTGCAATAAGTATGGTGTGTATTTGTCTTCATCATGGCAGTGCACATATTTTTTCAGCCAGACAGGCAGAGTCTGGAGCTTTAGAAATCCACAGTACTGGTATGATAGAGATTTTCTCTTGCCATCTCTGCAGAGAGCAGACTGACAGCAGTTTACAAATTTCTTTCATTCTTGGTTGGCCTTTTGCAGAAGTTAGAGGGTCCTCTAAGTCTAAAGGCTCTTTGAGCAGGCAGAGGATCTTGAGGTCCCTGCTGTGACCAGCAGAGACCTTCAGATGGAATAATTTTAATAAACTTCACGTGTTTGTAGTGTTGACGTTTACTTGAGAGATAATTTCCTTGACTCCTTTTATAGTCATTGCAGTCCAATAGTCATTTCCAAGATGCGATTCATTTGTCCTAGTTAAAGTTACTATTTTAGGGTGACATAAATCATATCCTGCAGTTTCCTATTTCTCTTCATTGACTACAAAGAGGGCTGAAACAATTACCTCCTGTGCAAACTTCTACTCTGTAGATCTAGACTTCAACTTGTGCTGCTCATGAAACATCTATGAAGCCACCATACCTTCCCAACAAAGGCAGCTGGGAAGTCCATTTTATTTTTTTCTCTATGGGGATACTGAGGAGCAGTGATATGATCATGGTGCAAGGCCACCAAGGAGTCTGATATTGACCCAATGCTTGTTACAGTGAGTAACAGTCCAGACCCACAATTGCTGTTTTGTAAATTTTTGCACCACTTGCTTGAGACATTCTATATTTGAAACTGCTGAATGCTCAGATATAAAGATCTTAGATAAATCTGCCTCAAACTAGAAACACAAGTTGGGCATCATAGCTGATGCTTATCCTTAGTACAATGAATTATACATTTTAAGAAAAAGAAATCACCAAAGGCACCACAATGGCAGCTACAAATTCCACCTGAATTATTTCCTTAGACATGTGAAACCTTCTGTTGAGTGAGACCTCTTCTGAGTCATTTCCAAACCAAATAAAAAGCATGCTATGTCTGCAATAGCTGAGTAACATAGCTCTTAAAATAGAAAATTCTCATGGTTTCAATTAATTTTGAATTTCTAGGGGATAAACAGAAGGACTAGTAAAAGTGGTGTAATGTGACATGTGCTAAATAAAAATGAGTGGAAAAACTGTTAATAACTAATTAATAAGCTTGTCAGCAGCATGATATCTGGATGCTGGATAATCAACTGCTTAAAGCACTGTGTCCATTCCTTGGGACAAGGCAGAGCAGAGCAGCCTGTGGGAGAGGCGTTGTTGTGTGGTTTCTCTGAAATACTGGAACTGATGTGACTAGTTTCACCCTTTGGTAAAGTCTGTCCAGGGGAGGAAATTAAACACACATAAACTTTGCCACCTATTACACAGCTGTATAAGAACATGCTTCTAGTCACTGGCAGAACAAGCCCCTTTGTGCAGGCTGCCAATGACAAGTACCAGCATTGTGCAAGGCTCAGGTGATGTAAGATCCATTTCCAGGCATTTGAACTCTTGTCAGATTTCTGAGGGCCAAATAACGAACCCTACTGTTTCTTCTTTGTGTGCTGGGCACAATTCTGTGCTCAGTTGTGGCACAGTGATTTGTACCCTGAGCTCAGAAAGGGCCTCTGAAAACACAGAGGAGCCTTCAGGGAACACAGCAGCTTTAATGAGAAGAGAAGAGAAGAGAAGAGAAGAGAAGAGAAGAGAAGAGAAGAGAAGAGAAGAGAAGAGAAGAGAAGAGAAGAGAAGAGAAGAGAAGAGAAGAGAAAAGATTTGGTACATGAGGCAGAGTAGTCAAGAGGCACTCTAGCAGCATGATGCCTATTATATAAATGAATTTCACTTTTTGTCTAACTTGGTTGATTAAATATATTATGTAAATCAGGGAAGGGCACTGCCTTCTGTAGCTGTTTAAATAGCTAATTTCTAATATGTAATAAAATATGAGATTCCATATTAGAACCCCAACATGTTAGGATAGGGAAAGGACAGGGGCACAGAAAATGATTCACAGGAAGTTCCATTTCAATATAAGTGAAGAACTTACTTAGACTCCAGACTGCACGCTGGAACAGGTTGCCTGGAGAGGTTGTGGGATCTCCCTCACTGGAGATACTCAAGAACTGTCTGCCTGGATACAATCCTGTGTTCTCCAGGGTGATCCTACTTGAGAAAGGAGGTTGCACCAGATGATCCACTGCGGTTCCTTCCAATCTGACCCTCCCAATCTTACCCACTATGATTCTGTGAGGGCACTGAATTTCTATACAGGTTTTGATTTTGTTTCAAGGACTGACTGTGCCAGTATAACATTTTTAATGGGTATTAAGATTGTCCTAATCATGAATCATTAGTAATGTTGTCTTGTAGAGACACCAAAAGCTGATAGCCTATAGCTGATATCCATCTGGGATGCGATTAAGGCAGCTGAGCCAATATTACATTATGACTCATTTTGTCATTTACTCCCAGTTCTTTTATGCAGCTACCACATCCATGTATATGCACAAATTTCTTCAAGTAAACTCTTAAGTAATAATATAAATACAATTCCTTTTGTAAAGTTGATTTCTGAAGACTTAAGGTTCAGGCTAGACATCAGGAAGAATTTCTTCACTGAAAGGAGAGTTGAGTATTGGAATGGGCTGCCCAGGGAAGTGACGGTGTCACCAACTCTGCAAGTGTTCAAGAAACAACTTGTATGTTCAAGAATCTGACAAGGATGCAGCCCTTAGTGCCATGGTTTAGTTGGCATGGTGGTTTCAGCCAAAGGTTGGACTCGATAATTTTAGGTCTTTTCAAACCTTATTGATTCTATGAATTAACAACATGTTTTGCGTGGTTTTAATTAAGATACAAGATGTATGATGACACTAATTATTCAGGGCACTTTTGGCTCACTCAGTACTTATACTTGCTTATTTACTCTGACGACTCATGCTTTCATTCTATTGTAATTAGTTAATGCATTTCTAGTTCTTAAAAAATCTGATTAAAAACATGTTAGACTTTCATGTGGATTCCTTTTATGCTCATCTTTATTTGAAAACGTTCCCAGATTTTGAATAAAATGTTAGTATTTATGATGGGTTGACCTTGGCTGGTTGCCAGGGGCTCACCAAGCCTCTGTGTCACTCCTCAGCTGGACAGGGGAAAGAAAATATGACTAAATACTTGTGGGTCAACAGAAGGATAGGGAGATCATTCAGTAATAACCATCATGGGCAAAATGAAATTGACTTGGGGAAATTAATCTTATTTATGGATAAAGCAGAGTAATGACAAATAGGAACAAACCTAAAAATACCTTCTCCTCATGCCTCCCTTCTTTCCAGGCTCATCTGTACTCCCAACCTTTCAACTGCCTCCCCAAGTGGTGCAGAATGATGGGGAATAGGTCTTGCAGTCAATTCACAACTCTGTATTTGCTGTGCCTTCCTCACCCTTCCTCTGCTTCAATGTAGGGAAAACTTGCTCCAGCATGGGTTCTCCACAGGCTGCAGCTTCCTTCAGGGCACATCCACCTGCTCCAGTGAGTGATCCTCCATGGGCCACAAGGTGGATCTCTACTCCACTGCTGATCTCCATGTGCTGCAGGGGTACTATTTGCTCACCATGGTCTTCACCACGGGCGCCACAGGGAAATCTCTGCTCTGCTCTGGTACCCGGAGCATGTCCTCCTCCTCCTTTTTGGCTGATGTTCATGTCTGCAGAGCTGTTATTCACATGTTCGCACTCCTACGTCCTACATGGTGCTGCAGAGCTGTTTTTTTGCATTTCTTAAATGTGCTGTCACAGAGGTGTTACCAACACTGCTGATGGTCTTGGCCTTGGTCTGTCTTTGAGCAATCTAGACCTCGCTCTGTTTGGCACTGGAGAAACTTCTGGTGTTTCTTCTCAGAAGCCATCCCTGCAGCCCCCTGACTACCAAAACCTTGTCATGCAAACCCAAACCAGTTTTCCTTTGTCTTCTCCTGATGTCCTAATTTTCTGTTCCCAAACTATCCTTCTATAGTAGTTCTTCATTCAAACTTCTGGGTTGGTGGATTCCTTTACCCCCATTCACACCCCTCTCCTCCACTATATCTTCTAGTTCTTGTTTTGTCTGGTCCCACTGTCACTATGTGTGCTCATCAACTCATTTCCCTCATCTTCATGGTGTCATTACAAACAATTCTAATTTTTCAAATCAGCCAGTTCTCTCCTAGATTTAAGCTGGAAGCCAGCAGGAAATCACTGTAAGATCAAGAGGGTCTGGCATTCTGTTTTCACCTTGCATCAAGGGAGATAACAACCCTTCATGAACAACAGCATGCCTAGTTTTTAGTTTTTCTGGGTTGATGCCTTCTTTTTGCTTTAGTGTGGTCAGCAGGAGAATGCATGAGAGACTTGAACAAGGTTAGGCAGATTTTTATAAAGACATTAATTATGTCTTCCCAGTCAAAGGGACCATGCCACTGACTAGGATTTACAAGCTACAATTTCAAACCATGGAGGAGTTAAAGGGTTACAAAATGAAGATATCAAGAACTGGAAAACTGTCCCTTCCCCAGTAATTTAGCTTTTGGAAAATGTTGTTTGGAAAACAAATTTATAGCAGCCTGAGGCAAGCCCAGTGCTTACCATTGATTCAACAAGGAGTCTGGAATGAGAAATGAGTGGCGGATGTAGGGAACCAAGGCAGTGCTCCATCTGAGAATTGGGAAAGAAATGGTAACAGATTGCCATGAGGATGCCTGCTGTGGGAGGATGGGCTCTGAGCTCAGATGAAGAAATGGCTGAAGTCCGACAGCAGTCCGAGCAACAAAAGTGTTGGTCCCACTATGAGATGACTGTGTCAGGGGATTGATGTGAGGATCAGGACACTGAAGGTCTGATGAGACCATGTAACCTGCTGACATTGTGCTCGAAGGCAGTATTTTGCACAAATATCTATGCTGCCTGTTGGTGGACACTGGGTGACCAAACTGTCCTCTCAAATGCATTCTGCTTCTTCCTGTGGAAGGACCTGTGCATTCCCCTCTCACCTGCAGACCTTGAACAAAGTGGGAACTGCATAAAACTATAGGACAGATAAAACTTCTAGTAAAACACAATTCCAGTAACCCCCTCAATTTCAACTGGCTTTATTATGTTATCTACTCACATACACTAAATTGATATATTTTTAAAATTTTTATGAGTCATTGATAGATCTCTTTTTGAACTTAGGATTTCATTCATGTTCAAATGATACAAGCAAATGAAGGAAAAGATGTGTTGTTTCCCAAGATCATATTCATCATGGTCCTGGGAACTATTTTTACATCTAAGCATATAGCTGTGCCTTTTGGTTTTTCAGTGAACATCGGGGTCAAGTGTAAACAGTAACTTTTCTTAAATCACCGTTCTTTGAATTTTAAATGCAGAATAACTCTCTTGGAAGCCTGTTCTACTGAATCATGTCCATTCAGGCAGGTTTTAATGTAGATGGCCTCAGATAAACTGAGAGCAGTTTCCACCAGCACAGTTGTTAAGCAAGAAGCGACAACAAGCAAACTAACAAAACTTATGGGGAAAAGTCACAATCTAGTCCAGGAAGGAAGACTGCTGGTGTTTGTTTTGGGTGTGGGAATTCCCTGGAGGCTCTGCAACAGAAATGTGTTGCACAGCCAAGGAAAATTGTGAGTCAAGCCCCAACAAGTTCTGAGCAGGAGAGCCTTTTCTCAGCCCGGCCATGGGACAGCAGCAGCCCAGCACGGTGGACCGGCTGCAGCCAGGTGTGAAGTGAACTGACTCTGCCTGTTCCCCCATCACCTTGGTACTTGTCCCACCATTAGCAGGCAGAGGAGCTCAGGCTGCCTTGCAACAATTCCTGTGGTTGCCTCTGGGCTCACCAGCACTGCTTCCCACGTGCTGAGATGGTGTAATTTACCTCAGTCACTATTTAGCTTTTCTGACTTTCAGTGAGGAGCACAGATGGGGTATTCAGCATCTGCAGAATCTAATAAAAGATAAGGGATACCGGGGGATGTGCCTGCTCTGAGAAGCTGAACAGATGTGCTAAAATTGAGCTGTATCCCCAGAAGGCTTTTCATGTCGATTTGTTTATTTTTTTGGACAATATCAGTCTGACTGAATTGAGCTATCTGGACTTTACGTTCCTGGGAACCAGTTTGATTCACAGAGCTAATGCCAAAAATTAAAAATTATCTAAAACTAAAGGTAATGTCTAGAAACCGGAAAGACCAGATGTCCATAGGTCTGCCTTCTCTTCTGAGAGTAGAAAAATAGAGCTACAGGCTTTAGAAAAATTGGGTCAGCTTCAGAACTCATTCACTGGAAACTTGTTAACTAGCCCTGGATAATATCACAGTAAGTTGGAAAGAAGGAAAGGCAGGCTTATTGTTGTGATAACTTGCTACAGGATTCATGAGATGCTCATATTGCAGATATCAAAGGACTAAAAAATATTCCTCTGGCTTGTGGGCTGATAGTCTCAGAAATTAAATGAAGTGTGTAGTCCTTATTCATTTAATGGAGACAATGGGAAAGAGAACACCAAGAATGCTGAACACTGCACATTTTTTGTGGAAGTTGATTCAGTAAGAAAGTGGCCAAAAGGCAAAATTGAGCACTGGAGACATCCAAGTGATGAAGCCTGCAACTCAAGCCTGTAACTATATTACACACCATAATCTGTTTAACTGCAGACAATATCCTAAAAGATGGAATTGTGACCACAAGATATACTTAGCTCTTTGCTTTTTTAGTCATCCAAATCTCTGCTTATGTGAGTATTTTGATCTTTTCACTGATGGTATTTCACTCAACCTTGATCAGACTTCAGAAAAAAATTTTTTTAGATTTTTTTTAGTAGTGTGAGAACAGTAATTTGTTTTTCATAAATATCTGAGATCCTTTTTTATATACCATTAGCCAGAAGTATTTGCCGAGGTAACAGGTTAAAATAGAAGCTTATGTAAGTCTTCTGTGTGTCAACTGAGACACTTCTGCATGGCACTGCATGACACATTAGAAACTAGAAAATATTTGATCTTAATAATTGACACAGGCTGCTGTCAGTTTTACAAAAGAGTAAAAATCTTGGATATGGAAAGTTATTTGCTCCTTCACGACTGGAAGAATCACTTTTTCTTATAGAGCTGAATTTATGAATAGGATCTGATGGGATTTTATTATAATTCTCTCTTTTATGTGCTGTGCAGTGTTGTCTTTGTTCATGGAGGTTAGTGGGGTGATGCAGGATAAAGAGGTTCTGGCTGAGTTGTTTAGCTTGCAGAGCACCTTCAGCTCATTTTGAAGGAACAGCACTACATTTATTGCATATATTACATAGACAGTTCCCATCTCACATATCCCTTTTCTGTGGCGTAAATACACTGTTTTTTCTAGAAGATGTATAAATTACAAGTCTAAACTGCAAACATGAATTTCAAGTATAACTAATACAGACACCAGTGTATGAATATAGGGAAGTAAATATTATAACCAGGGTAATCTGACCTTTTGAATGAATTTCAACTTTTCAAAAGAAGGAAAGGAATTATGTTGAATTGCATCTGGTCCAAATCTTTTGATTATCTCTTCTATATACATTTTTTTCAAACCAAAGAACAAGATCAGAGCACTCCTGAAGAATTTGACAGCCCAAGACTCCAAAAAAAACCTCCTACAGAAACCTTCATCATAAGATTTCTTACATTTGGCTCTTCAAAGTTGAACTGTTAGTCCTCCCAAATCTGAAGTGACTATATTTGATTGAAGTCTAATTTGCTACATGTGTAAGCACATTTTCCAAGTCCCCATGCATGAGCAAATAAATGATCATGAAATATTTTGATTCTACAGAATACTTATGGAGGGAGTGATTTTTCCCTTCCCAGCACTATCAGCCTAGCTTTTAGTGATGCAGTAATTCAATAGCTAGGAATATTCATTGCTCACCTCTACTGATTTTGGCTGAGACAGTTTTTTTTACAGGAGCTGGTACAGGGCTGTGTTTTTTGATTTGTGCTGGAAACAGTGTTGATAATAGAGGCCTGTATTAGCTACCTCTGAGCAGTGCTTGCAGAGCTGCTTGTTCTGCTTCTCCCCCAACCCCACCAACCAGGTGGCTGGGGATGCACAAGGAGCTGGGATGCAGCACAGCTGGGAAAACTGAGCCCAACTGACTACAGGGATATCCCAAAATGTGTGATGTCATGCTCAGGATATAAAGCTGGGGAAAGGTGGAGGAGGTGATGTTTGGCGTTTGCCTTCCCAGGTGTTCATTACCCATGAGAACACTCTGCTTTCCTGGAAACTGAGGGACTGTGTGGGGCTGAGCTGCCCACAAGGATTAACCATATCACCTCATCTCTGCTGTGGGTGATGAGTTACTCTACATATCAAAGTATGATTTTCATTGACTTATTGTGATGGAATTATTCCTTACATTAATTCTCTGTTAGTTCACTGTCTGGGACATGACTGTACCCTTCTGTTTGGTCAGCTGAAGTGAATGAAACTGGTTGACGGTATTGCTTCAGAACAGTACTTCTGGTACTTGTTGTGGGAAGAGTTGAACAATTGTTGGTTTACGAAAGGAACAATTTGTAACAAAAGCAATGAGAAAGACACATGTTCCTCAAAATATCTTGTTGTCCAGAAAGTATAGTAATTGAGGTTTTTTTTCCTTTTGAATATTAAATAATTCTTTGTGTTTGTACTGCCATGTACAGATACCCTGTATGCTGTATTTTTTTTTTTTTTCAGATTTAAAGGGAAGTGGTGTTGCAAATTCTGTCTTTAAAGCTGAGTTTCCTGGATAACTTTTACTGATCTTGGGCCCAGACAGAGACAGTAAGTTTTTGATCCCTTATAAGTTCTTGATCCAGTGATCACTGACAGTGGTTCTCCCACATCCTCCGATGCTAGACTGCATATTATAGACCCCAGATCTTTACTGGGGCAAACTTCAGAGCTTATGGTCCCAATACTCAAAGACCCACACATCTAGTGTTTCTGAACTCACACTATCAATATGCAATTAAAAACCCAATGAAAACCAACAAAAAGTATAAAATCAGAATTTCCAACTATTCAGAACTTTTCTATGCCATTTAGCTGTTTTTGGCATGTGATTTTTAGAATAGTAGTTTGAGATACTTGAAAGGAGTCTTTATTCATGGGAAAAGATGTTCAATGCTATTTGAGGAACAAGTTTCCTTTGTGGTGTGTCCAGAAAAGCAGTATTGAAGTTTGAAATTCTTAATGAATTGCTTTAGGTAAGTCTTACATTTACCAAAAGGAATAGAAAAATTAAGAAAATCCATTCCTAGAGCTTTCCATCTTTTTTTTTTTAAGTTGAAAAAGATGTCCCATTCCCAGTTCTTTAAAATTCTTTTGGATTAACTGTAGTGCAAATGAGTTTAAACCAGGTTTTTCTAGCTATAAGAGTTATACAGAGCTGCCTACAAGCTAACTGAAGAATTCAGTCATCTGAGAGAAGCCTGAGAACCTACAAAATCCTGAGGTGAACCTTACTGCAGGTGGCAAATTTGAAATATATCTTCATGCCTAGAAAATCTACCAGCAAAGAAACAGTCTCTTTCAAAAATGCCTGTCAAGGATAATATTGTGCCTTTTTCTCCTCTGACCTGAATGACCAGCTTGTAAAAATCAAATATACAAGTGAAAAAACATGGCTACGGAACCAAGCTGTAGAACAAGATTAACTCCATCCACTGAGTCACAAGCAATGAAGAGTGTGTGCCACACTGCCCAAAGCCAGCAGTTTTCCAAGTGCTTAGCACGTGTCCTGAATGCGTTCAGAATGCCCTGCCAGATATAACTTTTCTTATAAACTGAAACAGTGCTGGGGTGTGACAGCTGCTCTGACACCTCATGAGACCAGTTCTTCTTGCACTGTGTTGAATGTTACACTGTCTGTGTACTGGATGTCCTGTCAGCACATTCCAGTAATTTAGTGGCACAGCCAAAATCGGTAGAGAAAAGAAATTGTACAGGCAACAATATGAACTTGTTAGTTAACTTATGGCTCAGGATGTTTCTAGACAGGAATGCTGGCATCAGTTCCCTAAAAACTAGTGTAGCTCTGCCAACACTTTGGAAGTGGTGCATGAAATTTTAGTATGAGGTCTGTTCAAAGTAACCTTTTTATTCAGGATTAGGAACAGTGAATGCTAAGCCATGGGACACCCCTGCAGTGTGCCCTACTCCACACTCAGAAATACACTCCAGTTAAATAGAAGTCTGGGTGGAAAAAACATGGCCTACATGATGTCATCTCTTTCTGAGATGATCTTGACTCCCTAAGACAAGGGTGAATATGTCTTTTCTCAGTGATACACTTTACCTATCTCTGTGCTCTGTGCTCTGCCAAGCAGACTGGGCTACTCTGAGTTTCAATGCGGACTGAAAGCAACACAGCAAGTAAAGTACTATGGTTTCAAGACACAGCTCCTCATGTGGCAGCTCCCAGAAAGAAAATCTCAGCCTATTTAAAGCAAGACCTTATAACCAGAGTACAGTTAATTACAGCAAATTTCATGTCATGATTTGGTGCTCTCTCCTTGCATTATCTCCATTGATCAGTAAAACTGTAGTCAGGTGTGCAATGACTTTGGATGCTGGCCAAATATTGCTCTGGAGATGAAATCCAAGGATTTTTTTTTTTTTCTTTCCAAATTCAAAGCACATCTCAAAGTTGTTCTGGCTCTTTCTGGGAAGGAGGTTAACACAGATTTGCTGTGCTAAGGCTGCTTTAGTTTTACAGGCACAATGAAGATTTCTTCACTTCTGGTGGAAAAAGGAAGCGTTCCAAAATGTTTACCAAAGAATAGCTGTTTACAAAACTAGCATCTTGCTTTTTGTCTTGGGTAACTTAGCATCCATAAATGGCAAGAAGATTGTTCTGGTACTCTGAGTCCCCCTGCATTATTCATTAGGGAAGCTCAAGCTGAATAATTTTCTCTGGGACAAAGCTGTTGCTAAGCTTAAAGTTTGGGAGATCTAGTAATGCAATTTTGCTTATCCTTCTTCCCAGGAAATTCTTCCACTCACACGATGTGAGGATATTGTGACTTGGCAAAATCATGCTCTGTGCTGCTTCCTGAATACTGGACAACAGGACAACTGTGTGAACTAAAACGAAGATTTATTAACCCTGACACTTCAGCAATCAGCCAAAATGAAAGGAAGAGAGGGCAGAGAGAGTGAATGAAAGAGTGGATAAAACTAGTTCCTCATGGCAAGTATGGTATGGCATATCTTTTCCCAAAATGATCAAAAGAGAAAGCCATATGTGTAGGTACATTTTATAATATATATCCTAATTTCCATGATAAATGTAAATTCACCTCTGCCAATTAAAGTTCTATCTTCTATTTGTCTTAATATAGGGTGGGACAAAACATTCAAGATGTCCATTGCTTTTTTTCAGTCACTTGTGTACAGACAGATGGAGTGTACAATTTCCTCTGTTGCAATTTCACTTAACAGAAATCAGGGTTTCACTTTTGGATAGCCAAAGAAACTTCACTCCAGTGGAAAGGACTGAGGTTCAGAGCTGAATGACAGCTTTTGCTGATGGTTAGCTTCTAGTCACAGTGTTAGCAGTGTGATCATGAGAGCAAAGTCTCCAGGCAAAGAGGCCTTGGCAAAGAATGAAGGGTGAACTCATCTGGGGAGGCATACAAGAAAGGTGAAAGGAAAATAAACTCTGGAAACTGATTTGCAAGTAAGACATGTTACCGACACTTCAAGTATTTCTTCAAGACTATAAAAAGTAGAACAAGACTGTCTGTCTTTGTGCATCAGTCCTTCAAGAAATGACTTGACATATATAAAAGTAGTGTGAAAGAAGAAGAAAGAAGAAGCAGTGTGGAATTATGTCCTGCACCACTGTACTGAAAGAAAGCACAGAAAACAGTGAGTTAATTTGGCTGCAGTGTCATGGAACATTTGCCAAAGTACTACTCTGGTGCATTTTTCTTAGCTCTGACTCTCTAAGGGTGTTCTATGGCCCTTCCAACTTACACTGCAACTCTGAGAAATTACTTGTTGTTTCAAAAATTCTATTCAAAGGCTAGAGGCTCTTGGAAATGTACTTATCCTGGCACTCTCTGCAGAAAAATCACAGGCTGAGTGAACACAAAGACTACCTGTTGATGCCTAGAAATGCTTCCTTTGTGCCTGTGTGGAGATACACTGGTGGATTGTTAGGAAGAAAGCTAGCATCACTTTCCTCTTCACTAGTCTGCTTCTGCAGATAATCATATAAATCATATCATATCATCTGCTTTCACTGTTGCCTGGAATAAGACTAAAGTGTGAGCAATGTCTTTGAGATCAGGGGAAATCACAGTCCTAATACTACTCAGATGTACTTTTTATGAGACTTACATATAGTTTATTGTACTTGAAAACCCCAAATATAAAAAAAACAAACCAAAAAAACCAATCCACCAACCCTTCATTGTGTGATTTTTATAACATGACATATATTCTTTGTATTTTTATGTGCTTTTTAAAGCTCCCAGTTAATTTTTGGATCTTGTGGGTAACAGTTTATGAGGTTCTGATGGGGGATGAAATCAGACTTTTTCAGTCAGATATTTTCCAGTAGCCACTGGGTTTTTGTGCACAAATTAACTGAGATTTGCACAACAGTATACATCGACATACAACATATATGTTAAACCAGCAATTTAATAGTTAAATTTATTTTTGGGTTCAGCTCTGGTCACTTAAAGCTGTAATCTTTTGTGATAGAAGTATGATTCAATAGTTGCAGTTACCTATCTTAGAATGGATATGAAAATATTTCTTATTTTAGCATTATTGAACATAGAAGATGTGCAAATTCTCTGTAAATGATTAGTATAATTATTATTACATTTTGAATGTAAACATTAATATAATAGTGAGAAATTAACAAACCAAACCTGATCAACAGGTAACTGAATCCTGTGTTACTTTATCTCTGTTTAAAGCCAGGGAACTTCTTTACAGAACAATGTAATTATTGGTACACTGTGATTTTTATATTCACTTGTCATACAAGTTGCCTGCAGTATGTTCCCATTTATCTTAAATATGCCCATGTTCTTAACATGTAATCATAGGCTGAGTGTCTGCAGGGATAATTGCATAAAATAGGTGTGTTGCAGGAATACAGTGTGCATTTAGGTGTCTTTATTTTGGAAAGTGTATTTTGTATTCAGTCCTGCACATTGTGCTTTGCAGCTCAGTAGCTGCAGCTCATGGGCATTTATTTAAAATACTAATTTTTAAATAATCCACCCACATGCATTTGCTTCATTGATTATAAGTGATTTTAAGTTGTTACTAGTACTGCACAGCTAGTAGAATGCATATATATCAGTTCAGAAGAACTTTTAAACATGTATTTGTCTTCAAGGCTCACAGTGACCTAAGTCTGGTCGTGAAGTGAACTCAAGGATCAAAGTGACAGCGCTGAAAACCCAGCATTGACATGAAAATTGGGTCACTCACAGCCAGTCCAGCTGGGATGAATATTCTAGCATAGCTTAAGAACAGACTTTAGAGTCATCATCAAAGGGTCCAAAGTCAGAATTTTTGTGTTTGGCCTCCCCTGACCCCATGCAAATGGTGATGTCACTAAGGAATGAGGGAAAAGAATTGTTTGTGTAGGTCTGCTTCTAAACAGAATTATTTTCAAACTTTTCCATGCAGTATCAGCTGTTTCTAAACGATAATATTTTTATTTACCACTAATCCACCCAAGACAAGACATAACATTCTTGTTCTGTTACTTTACTGGAATTGTTATTTGTTCTTATTTTCCGTCATTTATTTTGATGTCCCCATATCACTTCTTTAATCCAATCTCAATCTGAACAGCAGTGCAGTAACTGGTTTATAGTCATGAAAGTGGCCTGTGCCAAACTAGAAAAAGCACATTGTTGTTATTTTTGCAAAGTTGAACTTGTTAAGGAAACTACAAGGGTAATGCCATGACAAAATAAACTGCTGAACCATCATTCTCCTAAGTCCAATACTAAGGCACTTTATATGGTCACTCAAGGTCTAAAAACTATTTAAAAACCTCACTGAGATTGAGCCAAGAGAAATATTAACAGAGACCAACAAAAGGCCCTGAAGAGTGAGTGTATTTTCATGTGTCCTTTATAGGAAATTTCTTTGGTAGGTTTTTGAAGCTTATGACAGAGAAGGGGTAGAGATATTTCAACATCCAGGACTTCAGCAGTGGCAGTTGTCCCTGTACATCAGTTTATTCTGGTTTCTCAGTAACCCCTTAGTTGTCTTTTAGATGGTTTGAATTATTCTAATCAAAAAAAAGCAAGGTACTTTATCACGTAGCTTATTTGGAGAGTAGAGATTGCACTTAAGCATGAGATTCATAAGGTGTGTTGGGGAGAATGAACATCCCATGAGAAAAGAATTCAGACTCTTACAGTGAGAGATGGAGTGTATTGTGAATCTTGCACATACCTGTGTTTTCATCGATCTTAATTTCCAGGTGGGGTGAAGATTTCCTCAAATAGATTGAAGTCCAGAAAAAAATCGGATGTAGAAGCAAGTCTGTAGAACAGGGTCTAGAATTCTGACAAAAATTATGGTGAGCAAAAAATTATGATGTCAGAATGGATTTCTTTCTAAATATTTTTTTTGCAAAAACTAATAATTTCTCATTTGAATAATGACTCAGCATAAAAATTAGTATACATTATTATTTATTGTATATAAATAATTACCTATAGCTGTGCTATTCTACTGTTTACAGAAGGGGTTTGCATATCTGAAATGTGTGTGTAAAAACATGTAATCACTCTTGACAAACATGACATTTTAAGCTGCTTTTCGAAAAATGAGATCCTATATTTTTATATGGATATCTTCCTCCCAGACTTGTGTTACCATAAGTTCTAAGTGATTTATGTCAATGTGGAGCACAAATATCAAGATTATGACATAGCATGATTTGAAAAGGAAGATGTTTATGTTTGATATCATGCAAAGGAGAGCAGAGACACAGTCAAAAAAGACAGCAAGTGAAATGATTAATTAGATGTGGAAGTGAAAACTGCCTTCATTTAAAGCAGAAAAAGAGACACTGTGCTAGCCAAGGCACAACATGAACCAAAACGCTTCCAAGAGGTCATATAGGAGTTCCCAGTATGGTTATCTATACATCAAGCTTTGGTCATGGATGCAATTGAAGATTGATGACATGCCAAAATTAAAGACTGAATGGTGATATTTCACATAGAAACTTAGAAAAGGAACATTGTGAAGAGTATTATGTGCTCTCTTTTAATAATGATAGTTAGACAATGGAGCTGACAGCTAGACATTCCTCAGAAAATGTCAGAGGCTAAAATTTGGGTTTGGATGGGATCAGAGAAGTTCAGGTAAAAAAACATAGGTTTGTGAGACATTCAGTTTTGATGCAACCTGAATTTGGTTTGGTGGAAGAGATTACCAGAGATCAGAAGAGAAGGTGATGAAGGACAGGAGAAGATATAGAGAGCAAATAAAGAGGGAAAAGAAGAATAACACAAAGGAACGTAATGAAAAACTGAGAGTAGAAGGGCAGCTAAACAGGAAAGAAGCATGACATCCAAGAAAGAAGAGGAGCTAGGAAAGAAGCACTATTAGCCCACGACATTGGTGGGTCAGGAAGAGAGAGAAGAGCTATGCATGATTCTGAGCTTTGGTTTTTATGAGATTTTTGGTAGCGAAATTTTGAGACACTACCAGACTGGGAAGTATCTAGGACTGAAGAAACTTCTCAGACACTGACATTGGGATGAAAGCTGAAAAAGTAAAAGATGGAGGTTAAAGCTGATGGGCTAAGCTGTGTTATATGTGATGTTTTTAAGATGCACCAGAATAATGGACTACTGCTACACGATAAAGAAAAGTGGAGTGAGACTCAAGTGTTAAAGGGAAGAATATGGAACTGTTGGGAAATATCTACTCTTGTACCTGTCTGCCGTTTAATTCAAGATATATATCACAAATAAATCATAAAAAATGCATCTTAAAAAAAATAAATGGAAGGACTAATTCTATATAAGAAAAAGACCATAGTTTTACTATACACCTGTTTACCAGTAGCATATAGCTGGCTTCCATTATTTTTCATATTCTCTTTTACCACTTTCCCCCTCTTCTTAAACTGTTACCACATGTTATACAACTTATTTTCCTAAAAAACCTTATTACTGGGCGCCCAGTGGTTTTTGTGCAGTGTTAAATGCTGATGCCATCCTCAACCTGACATGTAAACATATAGCTAGACTCTGCTCTCAGCAGGAGCTGGAAACTTGACTTTGGCTCTTTAACATCTCTGGAAATCATGTCAGTTTTTCCAGTGGCTAAATGTTGATTTATTTTTCTAACTGTGGACATTCTAGCAGCAATTTTAAATAGGCTGAAGAACACCTTACAAAAATAGTTTTTAGAAAACTAAAGCAAAGATTAGATTAATTTTGCATATTTGATTTCAATGTGGCTACCCTTTCCGTATCTAAACTATGCAGGAGGGTGCCTGAGAGGTTTATATGTACTTGGATAGAATTAATTCATCCGCCCATGAACTTAGCATCTAGATAGATATTTTCAGCCTTTGCACATTTTGGTGTTTAGAAATCTGCTCAGGATCCAAGGATTTCAGTCCAGAGTTGGGTTCAGTGGTTGTGAATGCCTTCTTACGGAAGCAAGGTCAAAGAGGAAAGATTGGTGGCAGAGCTCCTGTTACGCACTCTGCTGCAAATAAAAATACTAGAAAAGAGCTGCAGATTCCCTGAATTTTTAAGGCAGTTTACTTTAGACAGGCAGTGAACAAGGCCCAGAGATGATCCAGAGCACCAGGATTCCCTATTCCCGGCAGTACACTCTTAATGCCATGCTCCCTCGTGTTTACTGTTGTTCTGGCCTCATGGCTCCCTTAGTCCTGGATACTCTTGGACACATTTGAAAGAAACGGTTGCTGTTTGCTTTCACCATTAAAATATTACCTAGCTTTGCTGTTTCACAGATGTTTTCTATTTGTTACTTCACTGAAAACTTTTGAAACAACCTTATGCACTTCCCCTCTTCTCTTTTCAAAGTCTAAATTTGGGCTGCTAAATTGACATACCTTATGCAGCAGGATTGGTAGAGGATTAAGAGCCAAAAAGCCTTCAACCTATTCCAGGGGAAGATGAGAGGTTGAGTAGCTCTGGAAACCAAAAGTCTCAAAATTCACATTGCAGCTAGATTTAGTTATGTACTATTCAACTTCCTGCTCCTGATTTTGCTTTTTCCTTCCCCTAGTCTAGCCAGATATATGGCCCAAATGTGTACAAAGCACAAGTAATTATGCAGTAATTAAAAAAGAATTTGGAGCTCCTCTTTTGTTCCTCATTGGAAAGCTTTAAAATGAAAACTTAGGTGTTGTTCCCACATGTACGCTCAGAGGTTTCAAACCTGAATGTGTTCAGCTGAGTAGAATCCATTTAATTCTGATCTGTTTTTACTTATCAGATGCAAGACTCTTCCTGTGAGTTTGTTCATATACATGTTTTATTAGAAAATAATTCTCTGTCTCAGTTGTTTACATTCCTATGTGGCCTGTTTTGTCAGAAAATAGGGAGCCTTTGCCAAATGTACTTCCTGTAATTTCATCATTTCACTCTGATTTGTTTCCTCTCATATGTTGAAGTATTTTTTTTCTTCAATTGATAAAATTGAAAGCAAAGAGATGAGCTAGGTTTAAAAGGGCTTGTTGTTGTCAACGTCTATGTATTTTGGGGTTATCATGAAACTGAAACAACATGAGATTATGTGGAGTTGGTTGCATTATTGACCACTATATTTAGACAAAAGTGAAGGAAGCATCTCTCCTCGGCATTGTGTGGACTTCACCTGCAGAATCCATTACCGCAGGAAATAGTTCCAGTCAAATATTATGGCTAAACTTTAGAAAGAATGTGTATAAGTACTGTCTAAAAATAACACCTGTTGTGACAAATTTTAAAAGAAGAGTACTACAATAGACTGATCTCATTTAAAAAACATTGCAAATGACATTTTACAGCCCAGGAGGAGGACTGTGGGTTTGTTTTGCTTGCTGGCTTTTGCAGTGAGGGACTATCCAGCCTTGGGGGAAGTATTCAGAATCACAGCACATTTGAGGAGGAAAGGCCCCTTGGCAGTTATCCGGTCCAAATCCCTGCTTGCCCAGAACAGGCTGCCACAGACTGCATACAGCTGGGTTTTGAACATCACTGAGACTGGAGTCTCTACAATGTCTCTGGGCAAGCTACTGCAATCCTTGACCACCCTCACTAAAAAAAAAGGAGTTTCTTATTTTGAATGGAATTTCCTGTGTTTCTGTTTTTACCCATTGTTTCTTGTCCTGTCAGTGGATACCACAGAAAAGGGCCTGGCTCCAACTCTTTTACATGTCCACCAGGTATCCATACACATTGATAGGGTACTGCTGTGCAGGCCTCCTGTCACCTGGGCTTCATTTCCTGATCATAGGAATGACAACTCTTGAGCATAGAGGAAGAGATTCTTGAAATTATTAACTGGTCTGCTGGACACTTCTCTTCAGGGTTGAATCCTATGTGATTCTTCTAAGCAAATCCCTAAAAAGGCTAAGATATGCTGTCCTGCACTCCAGGGTGGTGATCCTGCTTTTTTATTTGCAATTTCCTTTCCAGAAGCTGAATTCTGCTATCTCATGGTCATTGCAGCCAAGGCTGCCTCAACCTTGACAGTCACAAAAAGTTCTTTCTTGTTTGTATGAAACCCAGCAGAACAGTTCGCCTCAACAAGTCCTCAAAATGTTGGTTAGAATGTTGTCATCAATGCACTCCAGAAACTTCCTGGATTGTTTGTGTCCACTGTGCTGACCTTTCAGCAGGCCCCCTTGCTGGATCTGTGAGTGTGAGACTGCTTCCATTTGTCTGGAGAAGGCCTCATCTACTTCTTTCTTCCTGATCAGGTTGTAGTAGAAGCCCACCATGGCCTCACTTGTGCACTAGTCATGAGTTTTCATCGGCTCATTACCCAGCCCTAGGCAGAGCTCCATAAATTTCTCCTTTCATGTAAATGGCAACTCTGCCCCCCAGCCATTCTCCATCCCCTCCTAAAGGCTCTATATCAATCCTGGCCAGTGGGCCAGCCATATAAGCTACCCCCCTGCTTGTTCCTGATAAGATTGCAGCCATGAGATTCACAAATCTCAAATTCCTCCTATTTTTTTCCTTTTCTGTATGAGTTAGTGTATGGGGTCTTCAGAGAAACACCCAAAAGTGCTGATTTTGCAGAAAAAGTGTGAGAGCTTCCCCAGCTCTATCAGACGTTCTTTATTTGTCTGTTGACACTTGGGATGGGCTCCCTTTGCACTGGTTTTGCTGACTGTGAGACATCTTCTGGCCACAGCGGCTGGCGCCATTTGCATGCCAACCCTGTCCACCATTTCCTTACTTGACCGTGGGTTATCATCTTCATCCCTCCCAAACCCAGTTTAAATGTCTCATCAGTTTGGCCAGCTTGTTGGCAAAAATACTTTGCCTCACTTGGTGGATATTGCTTCTTCCTATCAGGCCTCAGCCTTCAAAGAGTCATAAAATTGGAATAGTCATAAAAATGGACTTTTTATGTTGCCAATAATAGCTGTGCAATGAGTTACTGTTCCGCAGGATCTATTCATTGCTCCTAATTTTTTTCCTCCTCACTGGTAGTATCAAGAAGACTTCATAGGCCACTTCCATGATTCTTGGGTAATTTTAAAAAAAATGAAAAATTTTCCAGGAAAACAATATACCATACCAGTCATGGTTTGAAAGATTCACACTGGAATATAATAGAAAATAGGTAAAGTAGTTTGAAAGAAACTGGATTGTTATACATCTTCAGACCCAAATGCTAGTGGCTCCTGGAAGACAGGGACCAAGAGGGACAGCAGACATGAGTTACAAAATCCATAGGAAGAATGTCTTCGGAATAAGTTTCTACAAGCACCCTACCTGTGGGCTTGTTGGGCCACCAGCTACTTTTCCATGTTGAAATTTTGGATACAAGAAGGTAGAAACATGAATGATTTTATAGCATGCCTCTGTGTGATCCTAGTATTTTCTCTTAGACAATCACAGCTGGAAACAATGACTCTGAGGTTCCTTGAAAAGGGTCAGTGGAGGACACAGAGGAAAGGGAAACTTGGAAGGAATATATAGCCAAAGACACTATCACATTCAAAGAGGCTTAATAAGCAGTGTGGATGAAGCCATAGAAAATAATTTCATTGACTTTATGCCTGCAGAATAGGCTTTTCAGGGCTTCCTTAGTCTGAATTTGCTTAACCCATTTACAATTTTGATAAGAAGCAGAAAGCAGTTGTGTTTTAAAAACACTTTAAAGTGTAGGATTTTTTAGCCTGTCAGAAAGATTTTGCATTTCACATTGTAATGCCTGAACATAAGAGGAGTTTTTGTTAAAAATACTTGGTTTATTTTAAGATAAAGTTGTGCAAAAATTTGACATGAAAATGACTTTACAGATCCCTATTTACTAGTAAAGCTTTTCTGTTATTTCTAGTACGTATTTTTTGAACGTCCCAACTTTCTGTTTCCTGCACTGTCCTGTGTGTTCAAAACACAGCCTTCTATTGACTTCTATTGTCAGGCCTGGTGATAATCTTCACAATTATGTGCAGAAAATAGACTCTTAACTGTTACAAAAATTTTCACTTTTTGCACTTTTGTATGAAGTCCAGGTGTTATTTATAATGTGGCATTCTTCCAAAGGCAGCTCGGGGGAAGCAATGCATTCCCTGTTAGTCCTCAACCTGCTTGCTTGGGACCTTCCTTATTTTCTTCTTTCTTGGGAAAATATTTAAAACCAGAATAAGCGTAAATTCATCATTAGTAACAATGAACTTGCATTCTCTGAGATCATGAAGCCATGGAGAGATTGTTGAACAAGGGACAGAATCCTCATCCTGCAGTAATTGTATGTGGTTTTGACCACTTCTTCTCAGGTCCTTTTTTTTTGTTTTTACAAAAACAATATCCGACCCCAAATAACTGCTTGTGTCAGCCAAATGCTTTGTAGATGGTCAAATACCACAGAGTAATAAAGTAAAATAATTGGCTATAATAATTTTGAAAAAGAGTCTAGGTATCAGATAGATGTAAATCCAAGATGCAGTAATCCAGTAAAAATTATGTTAACATAAATATAAAATTGCTTTTCGGATTCATTCCCAGGTCAGAGGAATGCTTAGTCTTGCTGATTTAGCCAGTTGTGGAGCACAGACATATGGGAATACAGCTGGAGAAAGCACCTAGGCTTGACTTTGTATTTTCTGGCACTCTGAGGCAAGGCAGAGCCAGAGTTAGTCCAGGACATCAAGAAGAGATTTATTCAACAGGAACACAACGGTGGAGTTAATCTCTTTGGATCAGTTTAAGTGCTTAAACAGAGATCCTAGACCATCCTTGGAAACTTTGAGAATCTTTCTTGGTCTCTGCTTGCCATCCCAGAAGGTTTTTGCAGATCATATGTCTATGCTGTCTCATGAGGATGTCTCAGATAAGTTTATCATGTCAACAATGGCCTTTAATACTTGTGGTAGGGCAGCTGAGTTCCTCCCTTAATGGCACGGCATCGAGCTAAAACTGCCTAAGCCTAATTTAAAACTATCTAGTTTTTCTGACTGTTCTAGAGATTATTCTGTGGTCCTGGTGGCTCATATAATGGAAGGGAACATGCACTTAAGTTATCCTGATGAACTTGGACTAATTTTCACATCAAAAAGTTTTGGGTTTTTTGTTTTTTTTTTTTTTTTAATCTTGAAAGAAGAAAGCTTTCAGGTCAATTAATTTTCGACTGCTATCAAGAACAACTCAATTTTCAACCACATGTTTACACCCTTCTCAATGTGACCATAAATATAGTAAAGAAGGTGAGCTTTTTACATAGTCTTTCCAGAGATGGTCCAAATTTCAGAGAATCCCAGGAGTGTTTTCTGACTCACTTCTGACACGTACTATCTTGACTATGACAGGCCATGGCCGTGCAGTTTTACCAATTCCTTCCATGTTAATGTTAGCAAACCCCTAATTCACTCTGGAGTGCATTAGCCTTTTTCATATTTTAAAACAGTTTTCAGAGCCAATGTTTTGTTTTCTGTCTTCTCTAGCACTAAAGGTTCAAATGGTGCACATTACTGACAGGGTAAGAACTGGGTTAGTTCTCTACAAAAATTGCTGGAGGAGTAATCTGAAACATAACAAATCAGTACTCAGAAAGCCTTTCCTAACTAATTTTACAGGTGTTAAATGAAACTATATGGAGTCTTAGCACAGTGAAGTCAGTGATATTCAAAAGATATTTCTTTCTAGAACGATAACCTATAGCATGGCAATAAATGTAATTAAGCCCTTCCTCAAAGTCCCTTTTAATGGCTGGCCTGTGCCACTCCAAGTAGAAGTTTTACCCATTTAATATAACAGTTAAGTTAAAATTGAATATATATATATATATATATATAAAGATTGAAATTATATATGCTCAGCATTCAAGGAGTTATTTTTTTAGATTATCTTAGCAGCATTCTGGGAACTTTTGGTCTACCTACCTCATTGGAAAGGCAACAGTGATGATATTTGTATATTTAGATTTTACATGGCTCAGGAACACTGTATATTCAATAGTTGGCCACAGTAATTGATACAGTTCTGTAGTGGACTATATTTTGGAACAGTTTTGGAACTTGCTATGAATTTTTGACAAAAAATTGACTTCTTTCTGCACTGACCTTCAAGTGGCTTTTTGGCATGAATATAAACATTGCTAATTCAGAAGAAGCTCTCTGGCTTTAAAAGGAAGCGTCAGCTATTTTTATGACTGTTAAACTTGTATTTGTAAACAGATATTGATATTTTGTCATGCAGATACTCTGCATTGCTGAAAGGCCAGTGTCACTTGTACAGAGTGCTCACAGCTATTCCAGCACTTACCCATGGGATTTATAGGCATTGCTGTCTGACATATGAGCTTTTGAGGGGAGAAAAATATTGCAAATTGTCCTGTCCTATAATCTTGCTAAGACCCAAACTGAGGGAGTTTATTGACCTTTAAATGTATAGCAGATTAAAAAGTCTGGCAGTGACCATAAAACTGATAAAGTATCGTAAAATATCATCTTGTGCCATAAAAAATATGTCAGAGAGCAAATGAAAGCCTATTTAAAGTCGTGTACTTAGTCACCGGTAAGAAATTTTCCTGAACTTGTAATTTTTATGTATATGTCTTTTGGTGAACTTCATAGGATAAGGGAATAAATATATCCAAAATTTTGTTGGATAGAGAAACCAATGAAGATATATTTTCAAGCAGATGTTATGCTCTGTCCTGTTTCTAATATTTCCCTGTTTTGCATGTGAACTCTGTGCTTGTACCTGGGCAAGTCAGTCACATCCAACACTCCTTAGGTGACCCCAAACGGAGACTTGCAGTAGTAGTGTTCATCTGGCCAAAGAAATGTGCTTCCATATTTCAAACTTTGCTGCCAGAAGTGCAAAGGCACTTCAAGCCATCTCTTTTTTTTGATCATTCTCTGGCCTTGTTAGTAGGTGTATCTCTTTTAACGCCTATAAACCTTGTTACTGAGAATGAAGATTCTTTGTAAGAATATTAACTCAATGTTAAAAAACGTCAGTTGGTGGAGAAAGATACGCTGGAATTTGCTAAATATTAGGGATCAGTCCTTTTGTAGTACTGGACTCCTATGAGACTTGAAAATTTTGATTAAGATCATATATTTTGATCTCAGCATATGATAACTGGAGGGATGCAATTTCTGTGGTTTGAAGACTATATTCTCTGACTGTGTTCTTTTTTAACCCACAGATATCAAGCATTCAAGTTGTAATCCACTTACTGCCCAACTTAACAAAATGTATTGTTCTATCTCACCTACAAAAACTTTGCAAGTTCTGTATTTTTGTGTAATTTCTTTTTAGTTTAAAAAATGTTTTCCTAGACCACACAGCTACAATGTATAGACAAACAAAACCTTTAAAAATGCATCATTCTTCATCAGTCTGAGATAGTGATTTGATAAACTCAGTCCCGTATCAGTTAGTTTTACAATGATGCAAATGTCGCATCTATTTTTTCTGTAAAGCTAGTCTCAGTACTGACTGTAGAGATGAACATAGAAGGAAAATCTGTTACTATAGTGGTTCACAATGCTCTAGGGAAGAAAAAAAGCACAGAGAGGAAAAAGGAAGAACAACAGGGAAATTAACAAAATAAGAGTGAGAAGAGAGGGAGAGAGACACACTCCAGGCAAATAGCTTTGCTCAAGTACAACCTGTCCTCCATTGCTAGGTGACAACTGCAGCACAAATCATAAATTACTGCCATCTAAGTCATACAAAATCTGCCTTTACTCTGTCCAAACATCTCAGTTACATCTGTGGGGCATTTACTGTAAGCTTAGGCAAGTCTATAGGTCAGAATTTATATTCCAGCTCATGGAATGCATTTCTTTCCTGAAGTTGTTTTGATATACACATTGTGGTAAGAAACATGGAAGGCTGTATTTGGATTGGTTATAAATTTACATCTTCTCTCTCAGCCAGTTCTTGAATAATGTGAAAATTTCCATCTGCTCCAAATCCAGGCTGTAATGTACTTATATTTCCTTCAAAACTAGAAAGATAATAAGTGCAAATAGTACATTTGCCCACAGCAAGAAGTAGCTTGCATTATGCTTTTTCAAGAATTCATATTAATTTAAATCTCACATGATTATGATGAGCAGCCAGTGATATACATCACTGTTGTACCGTTATTGGAAAAACACAAAATCACTGTATAACTATGAGGGACTGGACTAATTATGGGAATGTTTTTAGACTTCCTGTAATGTACCGTTTTCCTGTGCTATATAAGCTGTCTACAGATATAGGATGACTACTCTTGATGGCATGATGGAGGCAGCAGAAAGTATAATTTCCTAAAAACAAAAGGTAATTAATAGCAAAAGGAAAATTAGGATGTATACCTGTTAGCAACAGGTATGCAAGGCATCAGAATTTACTTAAGAAAAAGACATCCAAAATAATCTAGATTAAATTGACATGAAGATACCCTCCTCAAAATCAGTGCTAGGCTAAATGATACGTGTGTCATGTCTTGTCTTGAAATTTTCTTCTGCAATTTCTGTATTCTTTCAACAGCCTGAAATGAAATTTATTCAGGAGACAATAACTACAAATTGTTCTGCCATTCTGCATTAATACTTTATCAATAAAAAGAGATAGAGAGTCTTCTATTCTTTCTTTTTCCCTTTCCCCCAGAAACTGGTAAGTAAAGTAAAACAAGACAAAGTTAAGCAAGAAAAAGCAAAACAAAAGAAAGCTTTAAACAAAACACAAAATGGATTTTTTCCTTGAAATTTTTCTAAATCTGTCAAAAAAGAAAGGATTTTCCCCCCTTTCTTCTATTGAAGTAGTTTTTAAAATCAACAATGCAGGTTATAAATCTATCACAGTAAAAGACTGAATATACAAACATATTCAGCCTAATGGTACAAAGGTAAAGCTATCACAATGAACAAATGATAGCATCAAGATGAAGAAGCAATTATTGTGTGTAAACTGAAATTTTCACTAAACATGAAAAGGCATATAAATGGAGCATAATAATTGTTGTGTGAATTGCAGTGATCCCAGATACTACAAATGCATCTGGGTGGGTGGCTATCAAAAATAATAATGTGTGCTATTATTCCCAGTTTCTAAAATTGCTTGTATGGCAGATTTTCAGCTTTTCATCCCTCAACTGGTGCTGAATATGATGTAAGAGTTCTGCATATTATTCCAGGTGAAGATCTCCCTGTTATTAATACCCTCTTACAAAGCTGAGGAAGTGCCATCTTACACAAGTAAACTTCTAACACTAGAGTTATACCTGGAAAACCAGCATCTTACCAGGTTTTGGAGGGAATAAAGTAAAGAAACACTGGTATGTGACCACATTTTGACAGTGAAGTGTGTGTGCCATATTTAATTGGCACAAAGACTATTGACTAAGTACAAGATTTTAGCTACTCCCTCCTTTATCAGACCATTTTTCTTATTACTAAATTCTTTTTTAAATTTATCACCTCAGATATTGCGTTCCTAGAGATATATGATACCAGCACTGTACTGGTTTTCAGGCTTCTGAGAGGACTCCAGTCATAACTCTCAGGCTTTTGTGCAAAGGTGCATTTATAATTTTGGAAAGTTTTGAAGGCTCAGCCTCTAGCTTAAAATCTCCTTAAGATATCAAAATTCTTCTCCCATATGGAAATCATTTAAGCTTGCCCACCTCCTTCTTTACTGCATAGGCTTAATCCACTCAGCTATAGAAAGCTGCCAAGTCCTGTTATGAATCTTGGTCTCTACATGTGCTTCTTGCCAAATATCAGCAGAAGACAAACCACGCAGTGGACCACGAACATTTGTTAAGAGGTGTCTGAATGCATCAGCTAACATAAGGCATATTCCATTTCACACACACTTTAAGTCCCAGTATATTTTGCAAAATTATTATTATTCTCGTTAGCTGCTGACTTCCCCATTGACACAGCTAGTCACAAGAAAAAGGATTAAATTTTCAAAAGAAAACTTTAAAATTAACTGCCATCCACTTTTTTTTTCCCCTAGTCTCTTGCTCTGACCTAAAACACTAAGCTCCTGCCTTGTGTGTTTTGAAGTCCTTGAAGGAATATCAATTTTATGAACGTAAGGGTAGAAGCGTTATTTAAAGGAAAGGATGATACAGGAACAATTAGGATACTACTAGTTTTAGGTTAACACAGAAAAGGCAATCTCAATGGCAGGCAGAGAATCAGGTAGAAGAGAGGAAAATGGATATGGAATTTATCTAGATGAACCAGAGATGCTGGGAAAGAATAACTAAAGGCAAAAAGGAAAATAAAGCCAAAAGTATCTAGTAGCAAAGACTGGAATGATGTCTTGATCCAGTAGCTGTTATTAGGTGGTTTTTTTTCCAGTAGTGGGTTTGTTTTGTTTTTGGGTTGTTTTTTTTACTATGAGACTTGATTTTGCATTCAATAGGGATGTAAGTTTACCTCCCATCTCAGAGAAAAATAGTCACTTTCTGCTGAGAAGAAGCCAGTGAAGGGTCCTATACAGAAGCTGGAGAAAACTGGAGTAGGATACAAAAGGGTGTCTACTAAAGTCTTCTCAGGGAAGACTTTAGTCAGCATTCTATGAATCACATCAGACTTGTTGACAATGACTGACTTATTATGTAGGTGCTGAAAGAAATGCAGCTTTGTGCAGAAGACAAAGGAAGACACAGATAGGGAGTGATTTTGGAAAACATGAATGATTTTTCAGACAGCAGGGAGTCTGTATAAAATAATGAAACAGAATCCATGATAAGCTGCTGGAGAAGAGGTTGATGCAGCAAAAAAGAACAAATAGTAAGAGCTAGAATAATCTCAAGCAGAGAAGAGAAGGACAGAGGCATGGACAAGCACAAAGTGTAAAGATGATGAGGAGAGGAAACAGGGAGAGAACATAAAAATGTCACTGAAACTGTAAAATGACCAGGACTAGGGGAGTATGTTCATTGCCAGGAAACAGAAGAAGATCAGTTTTGAAGTTTTGTTTTCACAGTACTGTATTTGAAACAGTTAGGTAGGTCAGAGGATGTAAGCAAAGAAATATGCAAATGTTTGCCTGAATGCAGAAGCATTTACAGGGCATGTGGACAAAGGATAAAAGTGTAGATGAAAAAGGGAAAAATACTAGACACAACATTTTGTCACGCTGATAAAGATGAAGGTTTTTCAGGGCGTTTAGCAGAAACAGCTCAAAGTCTAATGGAATATGTGAAGCCTAACCAACGATAAATTATCTTGTGATGGATACCATGCTGCCACAGATGGATCCTTATTAATATAAGATGTAGGTACATTTTTGGTTTTTTGTTACATAGCAGTGATAGGAGATGCACAGTGTAGGAGGAAAGGAGAGACAAAGTTGTGAGAATGCACACAAATGAGTTAAAAGTAGAATATCTGCATATTAGGTTATGTTACTGAAGGCGAATCCTGTTGAGCAAAAAAAAGAAAAGATGGGTGGTGGAACCTCCATAATCTATTCCATTCAATCAGAGTGCCCTAATCTGGCCACTCCCAGAGTTCTTTAAAAATGGATCAGACCACGGTCTTTGGGAGGAAACCCATCAAGGGGACCCAAGAAAAACACTGCACAAACTGGCCAGGATTACTGCCTACAGGGGCACATGGCTTGTTGTGGGCTCTGGGGATAGACAGTTGTGGCACTGGGTAAACTTGCTATTAGACCTTTTATTGGGACTGTGGGAAGGTGCAAAACTTACATATATTTAAGGGAAGGACCAAAGGAAAAGAGAATGATCAGTATGGATTCAGGAAGAACAAGTATCTATCCTATCCTTTTACTTAAATCCTGCTTCGAAGTGTATTCCACATGGATGTGCTCTCTTGTCTCTGAAATATTCTGTATGTGATGTACAGGCTCTAACAAATGTCAAGTTTCACTGGGTGGTAGATAGGTATAGCTATATAGATATATATTTTATGTGCATGTATATTTTAATATTTACATTTATATTTACATTTATTTTTATATATTCTCTTCATCTGGGTCCTGAATGTTCATTTGAAAGCCATTTTACTTCTTTCAATTTGTAAATGCTGCCTTGGTGTCATTCTTGGAGACTCTCTAATTGTAAATAACTTTGTATAGACAAGCAGATGTTAGCAAGGGACTGGTTTTTTTTCCTGGCATGTCTCCAAAAATCAGTGATTTAGAGTCAGTGTTAGAAGAGTTGGCCTGAATAGAAGCTGATGGGATACAATAGAGTTTTGAACTTCTATTCATTTTTATGAAATGATGTTTTCAACATCTGGAACAATTCTAAACTCTCAGTCACATTATAATGCTCAAAGCATTTGAACATCATAAAATTGCCCCTTAACACTTTGATTAATTGCTGCTTGTCTTGAATCTGCTTGCACCAAAGTATAACTGGATTTAAGTGTTGAGAAAGGCACTGGTTTGGTTTAATAGTTGTGTTTCTTTAGCTGTGTGTCCCTGTGGAATCTCTATACTTAAAGGGACTGTTAAATGTCAATTTGTGTGGTATTGGAGAACAACACTTAAAATATTTTTTATGTGTCAGGGATTGGAATGAATTAATACTTGTATTTTTTTAGTTTCAAGGATGTGTCAGAATAAAGCAATATTACACCCTGCTGTTTTACTAAAATGACTGAACTCAATCCTGTCAAATTTCACAGGGTTCCTTGGAAGACTATGCAGAATGTGCAAGAATTGAATAACAATGAATTCAGTCCTGCTGCCTGACTAACAATTCCAGTGTATCCTACAACCCTCACTGCAGCATGTCACAAGTGTCTGTAGTGATAAAGCTCCTTATTTCCAAATCCTGCCTTACTCAGATATACTCAGATACTGCATAGCATTTTAGGTAAGGTTTTCTGCCACCCCTTCAAATCTTTGTAGGAAACAGTGGTAATAAAAGCTATAATTAAGGTAAGTTGGTATATTCTGAATGCCTCAAGTTAGCTGATTATAATGGCACCATAATTATGGAAGCTGAAATTTTCCATATTTGCTTCTCATTTCAGGCTAAATATCTTTGGAAACCTAGAAAATCCATTTTTGCCAGTTTTGTGAACATGAAAAAGGCAGCACAACAGAGTCTTTTAATACTATTTCAAATAATTTCCAGCTTTTTCTAGAAGGGGCTTGGGCTCTGCAGAAAGTGAAGTTTGGACAATTCAGCTCAGGATTCACTCTTTGGTTGTTAATAAATCTGCATGCATCCAAGGGTTGGTAACTGAGGGAAATCTTAGAACATTGAATTAAGGACATCAGAAAGTATGGGCTAAAGGATACAATTAGGCAAATTCCAAAAAGCTGTCTGGAAGACTCAGAAATAGAAAGAGCCAAGTTCTTTGTCAGCGTGGACAGACAGTTCATGTTTTCAATGGTAGAAAATAATAACTTTGCTTCAAGAAGAGTTACTTTGGTATGAAACTTAAATCGTGAATGTTCAAGCTGTCTTTTATGTATTTATATAAAATGTGACCATGTCAGAAAAAGTTCTCAGCTATTACAGTGATCTTTGTTGAGATCAGTCCATAAAAACCCCAAATATTGGAATCTTAAAAATCTATGAGATCTTCCAGCCTGGGAAATAACATTTATCTAGAAACTCCTTCAGAAAAGTATAGTAAATGTACTATTTTAAAATTATTGAACATACTATTACAACTCTACACTCTAAACAAATAGTTACTATATGAGTAAAACGTATGTGGATACCTTCAAAATAGTTCACACAATTCCTAGAGCTCTTTTTTACTTAAAATGTGTGTTTTCATACTTTAACCAAGGAAGATTCATAGAATATTGCATCTTAAATCCCTCTAATCTGTAGGAGAATTACCATATTATTATAATGTATTCATCAGTGTAAATATTTATGGTGGAATCTATACACAATAAGTATTTGCTATAAGTAAAAGCTGGTTGTGGTAAGACTTGTGAAGTATTTACTGATCTTCATCTCCTGTGTAAGTATATCATAAGTGCTCTCATGGCCCACAGAACAGGTAGATGATGCTCACCCAGCATTCATTTGTCATAATCCACACAGCAGTAGAGCAACAGGAACATGACATTTAGAGGAGCGATACCTTTGGTGGAACTGCATAGGAAGTGCAGCTGATTCCTTTCTAAGGCTAAGTTCAGTTTTCAAGTTGGTGTGGAAATTGCAGCAGTATTGATTTCAGAATGTAGGTTTATGTCCTGAAAAATGGCTAAAAATTTCTTATTTAGGTACTTTTCCTCAGTTTCATGTTCCATTTTTTCCTGAAATGCTAGTACTAGTAAAATTCAAGCATACACATGGCTTTTATGTCAGGGGACGATGCATCTTACAATTATCCTGTCAGAATACCAATTAGTTTGCTGCTCCAGCTCATCATGAAGCCACTGAAAAGCAGAATCAGTGCAAGAAATGTAGCAGGAATGAGACCACCCCCTTTTGGCAACAGCTGCTCCTTACATCAGTGTAGAGTGATCACAGACCTATAACCAGAGTGAGACAAGGATTTTGTTTCACTCACCCACTCTGTCAATGGCAGAATGACAGAATAATGCACCCAGTTGCAATAACTTCTGTGCAACACTGCAGAGCCCCTCACAGTATTTAGTGCTGCTCTAAAAGATTCCTCTTTGAATCAAATATTTGCAGGTAGTAACATTTAAATTCTACTCTAGTTTTCACAGTGACAAACAAAAGGTTGAGAGGGCAACCCATATGTGTTTTAAATGTAGAGGAGAAGGTACACAGGTTAGTTTTAAGCCAGCTCATGATATTGATTTTTAGGACCACCTGGTAGTGGCTGAATGCTTGGAAGAGGCATTAACGTCAAGAACAGGGGGAGCCTTGGAGTACTGAGAACCCAACAGGAAGAAAATTGTTTTTTGCAAGGCGGAACAGGGCCTTGTTTGATCTGCAGGACTGTTGGTACTGCTGTTGATGAATAAGAAGGAATGAACTCAGATTGAGTATCAGGGTCCAGCCTATGATGACAAGGGTGATAATTAGGAAAACAAAACCATATTTTTGCTTGTGTAGAATGTACATTTGGTTTTTGAGAGACAGTAAATATGGGGAACTTGTGGTGACATTTGTTGTCTGAGCTTATAAGACCTTGCAGACCGGCATCTCTGGATGTTTGGTATTAACATAGTAACTTTGGAATGTCACATTCAGCCACTTCTGCCGAATGTTCTTGTGTCAGTTGGCAGAAACATAGGGGTTTGGGTAGAAATCAGAATGTTAAAGAATGAGAAGGGAGACATGCAGAGTCCCTGGCATTTGGTTAGTTGACAGAGCAGCTCTTTAATTGTCTACAGAGGAAAATCCTACTCTCAGAAGACTGCTATCACATTCCAGCAAAACAATGTCCCTTGTTTTAGCAGTTCACTGTGACTTTTCAAGTATACAGTGGAAGTGAAAGAAAAGTCAAGGCAAATAAAATATGAATGGTAGATGGAGTGGGGATCTCTCAGAGAGCTGAGAAGAAGAGGTATGGGGGAGCTCTAACTAGGGCATAGGCCCTGGAAGAGGGTGCTGAGGAGAGGAGAGCAAGTGGGAGGGTTTGGGATTGGATCTGGAGAGAACCGGGACCTGGAATGAGAGGGGAGAGTGAGCACTGGGGGAAAGCAGGACTGGGGAATTAAACACTGTGGTCTGGGCATGGGTGTAGCTGCAGATCAGGGAAGGGAAACAAGCTTTGGCCTGGCAGAAGGAACACATAGAGATCACAGTATCACAGAATGGGTAAGGTTTGAAGGCACCGCAGTGGGTCCAAAATCCCTGCTCAAGCAGGATCACCCTAGAGCACATTGCACAGGATCATAAACAGGTTAACCTTGTGCCACAGCATAATGTCAGATATGTTGTGGTAATGAGCCCCTCAGGGACCCCAGGCAGGTGCAAAGGAGTGTTCCTTATTGCCAAAAACCCAGCCTTTTTACACAGTTCACTGGTTTTCTCTTTATATGGTTTTAAGGCACAAGAAGCCCAAGTCATCCAACTACCCCACACCACGATGTGGACATGATGTGGACACGTGGCAGTCACGCAGCGCCTCTCCCAGGTCTCTCATGCCTCTCATGTGTCTCACATCTCTCATGTCCCTCATGTCTCTCCTACCCCTATTCCAGCTGAGTCACTCTCCCATGGTTCCCTTATATTTAGCCCAAGTAACAGGCTGGAGCCATGTTACAAGGCCTTTCCTTTACAAAGCCTCACCTATCGGTAGCACAGATATACCAGGTAATGGAAGGAATACTTAACAAAAAGTAAGTACTGGTAAAAGAATCTTGACGGAATAAGAACAGTAAAGTAGGCATGCACAAATAATGGCATTGGATGGTAGAAACAGCACTTCCATAACAGCAGGAGCTTCATCAAACAAGAGAAAAATGTGTTTTTCCGCTTATTTCATACTATCCTATTATTTGACTGTTAAAGATCTGATTGGAAATACATTTAGCATTTGACTGGTATATGTGCAGACTGGATAAAGGCTTCAAAGGTTAAGAAATTGGTCTAGTTGGTTCCTTATTTTTTATGGCAAAGAAGGTAAGAAAAAAATATACGCCACTTTTCAACATTAGAATTTCCTCTGTTTCAGCACATAAATCACTGCTTGACTTTATTGGATTTCTGTTCTGGAAAACTTATTAGTACCAGAGAGCTAAACTGCAGAGAAAAGGAGAACCACAAGAAAACATCCAGAACATATAAATGCCACTTCCAATAGCATAGGACTAAGCAATTTCCTTTAAAGATCCCAGCTTGTCAAACACTGATATGAATTACATCCTATTGCATTAAGAACTAAAAGCAGCAACTGGCACACTCTATCCTTGTCTTCCACATTCATTCAGATGTAAATCTGAATTGAAGTGATAGCAGCAGAATTTTCCATGCAAGTAATTCGGTAAGAAGCCTTCAAAATTTCTCACTCAATCTGACTGAATGTGATCCCATGCAGTTCACACTAAATGGACAAATAGTCACTCAAGGCCTGTGTCAGGGTTCCTAGTACTTCCAGCCAGTATTGGAATCAGATTAGAAATTCTGGATTTTATTTAAAACAAGGAATAAGCTTCAAGTGCTTATGTTTTGGAAGATAAGTTTGAAAAGTTTGAGTACCTGGCTTAGATTCACTTAGCACCTAATTGCAGACAACCTTGTTCCTTCATAGTAGAGGAATGCTAACTTAAAGATACACATTTTTCAGGGCAGAAGGGAAAACTTTTTAAGTCAGAAGTCTCTGCAAATTCTGGTCCCTTGTAAAGGTGTTTTACATAAGTAAATTATCAAGCACAACTCCAGTGACCCTTCTGGTCTCCTCCATAGGAACAGAAAGTTATTGGCAGCATGCTTACTGGTTATATGATGGTGGTGCTGTCTCTTGGGGCATAGGGAATCTTGGAGATGGCAGGTTGGATAACCGATAGGGTCAGTGGGGTACGATTCATCTCCTAAATTTGTTTTCCAAAAAGAAACCACAGTCTGATGATACTTTCATGGGAAAACTTTGACAAGAACTCTGATAATAGCCTAAGAAGGACTACATGGGCATCAAACTAAGAGAAGGCTCACATCATTTGCCCTTACTCTCTGGGACAAATGGAAGCTCTGACTCCTGGCAAAGTCTGATGTCATGCAGGGAGTCCCTAAAGCCTTAGCTATGTGACACTGCACTTCCTTTGATGAAAGCATACATTATTTTAAGGAAGAGGTAAACATAAGATGCTGATATAACTCATTCTTCTGGGATGAAAGGACACGTGGCTTGTGGGATGTTCGGCCCCTGAGAGAGGCACTTCAACCCAGTCTTCAGGAGTCTTCTGTGTCTGGCCAATCTGTCTAGACAGGCTCTGCTCCTTTACCATTCCACAAGGAGCAAAAATGTCAACCACAATAATACTGAGGTTTTTCCAACAAAAGCTCTGTGGGCTAGAATTTGAAAATTTCTTATTTCTATAACACAGCATAATTTTTAAAACATTGAAATGCTTGCAGAAGCACAACTAAAGATAATTTAAGTTGTCTCAATAACATTTTTTGATTTGTTTCTTGTCATCATCAAAATAGGAAAGGAAAACATCCTTGATGGAAATATATTTGGCCTTGTTTAATTAAATGCTTCTCAATAAAAAAAGTTTCTTTCTCTGTCTGGAAGTCCATTATAAAGGTAACTCTGTGGCACACAAAATTAGTGAACATCCAGTGGGCGTGCCACACTGCAAAGAGTCAGAAGGTATTTATCACAAGTGAATTCTAAATAATTAGTGTAAGAGATCATGAAATGTACATAGGAAAAAAAGGTAGCCTGAGACATATTGCAAACAAGAGAGGGGCCAGGACATTAACAGGCAATCTGCACTACTGCTGTTCCCTCAGGGGTTTTCTGCAAATGGTTCAAATTTCTGGAGTTGAAATGTAGGCTATGTGAAAAGGAAAATTTCTTTTAAAATTTTGCCATTATACCACTTGAGTTTTGACTCTTCTAATGTCTGTAGTCCTTAAGGGGTAGGCAATTAATTTGTTATTTTTACCACTACCTCATTTTGCAAAAGCTCTGCCTCTTAAAGCTCCACTTCCACTTTAAAGAAACATAATTTTTTTGTTGGGCCTCATCAACACCCACATTCAGAAAATGCAAAGATAAGGAAAACTGGGGCAAGAATTAAAGAAACAAGCAACGGATACAAATAATTGAATGTACAGAGTCCTAATATTTCCAAATAAGCTGATGCATGCCTCAACATGGGGCACTGCAGAGAAAACTAAACATCTGTTTGGAACTCCTCTATATTATATCCCAGAACTGCTTTTGTTGTCAGAATTTTTTACATGATGCAAAGTTCAATGTTTCTAAGGGATTTTGAATATTTACTCTCAAGGTAATAACAAACTGCTGCATCAAGTAAAGTTTTTAGGAAAGAACTACCTATAACAAAAATGAAAGAGAAATCCAGTGTTCTTTGAGGTCAGTTGATTTAATTTTCTTTTTTTTTTACAAATGGTACATTATAAAAAATTCTTGCTGGACAGAAAGCTGTTCTGAATTTCTGGCAAAGCTCAAGCCCCATTTACTGCTGTGAAGTCAATCCTTCCTGTGGAGCACATGGTTTTCCAGATTAGTATTGCACAGTCACTGGCCCTTGAAGTCAGGTTTGGGCATGCTAACACTATTATTCATCCCATGTGGTGCTGATATGAAAAGAAATAAAGGTGAAACATTTATGAGGGTGAATTTTTAAATTGGCCAGTAAATGAATTTAGCACACAAAAGCTGATAACATTTACTGGACCACAGAAAGGCAAAATAAAGCTATGAAGCATTAATAGACCATCCTTAAAACTTTTTAGTTTTCTTAAGGGCTGAAACAAGAAACGTCATTAAAAGACCAGTGAAATGTGAGCAGTATGGTAGACTCATTAAAAAAAACATTGATGATGCCATACCTCTACATGTTCACATCCTCACAGGGAAACATTTAAGTAAAAGAGTAATTTAGCAACTTGAATCCTTGTGATTTTTTATTCAAAACTCACCCAAACCCTTTGAAAATGCATGAATATTTCTTTTTAACTGATGGTCATTTTACATGGTATTTCAGAAGAGACTACTTATGGCTTTATCTAGCAATGTTCTTGTTAAGATCCCATAAGGTAATGAGTTCCTTATTAAGGCCCATAAACTACTAGGTTAATTTTCCCACTGACATTTACTGGGGCCCTGATTCAAAGCCACTGAACTTGATGCAAAACCTCCTTTTGACTTCATAAACTTTGGATCAAGTTCACTGAGTGAAGCATATGAGAGACTTTCTAACCTGGAATAATAATCTCCCCTTTAAACGAGCTCCCTTTTTAGGAAACGTCACTTATTTTCAGTGAATGTTTAGAGGCTTTGGTAAATACAGTTGGTGTGTGACTAACTAGCACCATGTAGCAAGGCTGAGATTCTCTATGAAAAGATGTATGTCTGTCTATCCTGCAGGGAATATGGGGAAACTAGGTGGCCATCAGCCCTTTTGTTCATGTATTGAGTCACATACGTTTTATGTGCCAAGAGTCAGGTGTGAAGCCTGTCATGCAGTTTGCCTGGGGAAGAAACACATGTTATGCTATGTTGACGGGGAGTTAAACCTGCTCATTGATGCAGCAAGTACCGTGCATTGAAAAAGAGAGGCAGAAAAATATAACCAAACTACCTCCAAATTGCAAGCAGAATGGATGATCCAATTCCAAACAGCATTGTATTCACTGCACAGCATTACTCCTGATAGACTTGCTATTCTGGTTTGTTCTTTTCTTGATGCATAACAAATTTTGGTCAAATCCTTTTAAAGAGAAGTACAGTCAAAATTTCATTTTAGATAGCAGGTTCATCAAAAATAGAGCTTTTCCTCTTAAGTCCTTGTTTCAATTTTATATTTAGACAGTGGCGCAAAGTTCCAGAAATTCTTTGCTGGAATAAAGATTTTTATTTAAATGGTCCTATTTTTAAAACTGATGAAATTAACTTTTTAATGTAGTTCCAGGATGCAGCCATCTAGGAAATTAATGCTCTTATGATGTGATAAATGCCTCTGAGCTGTATCAGTTGTATGTGATTTACTTGAGCTGAGACAAAAAAGGGTTTTAAATTAAATCAATATAGGTCATTTTATTTGGACAGGAATGATTCTTCACAAAGCAGTGTCTCTTTAGCATGGTAAAGCAGCGACTTATTGTTTGCATGATAATAATATTTTCCTAAGTTCCAAATTCTAAACCATCAGCCTTCCTGCCCTTCTCTTCTGCCAGCTTAATACTGGTTACCTGCAGGTGAGTTCAAGCACTTAAAGAGAAGATTGTTAGAAAAATGTGTCACTTTTTGCCATTTCAGTGGAGAAGATGGGTGTTCTGAATTCCTTCAACACAAACAGTTATGACTTGACTGAGCAGTGTGCTATAAAGAGTAAAAGAAGGTCTGAGGGAAGACAGAAATATACCATAAGTTATAGTTTAAAAAAAAAAAAAAATCACAAAGAAAGAAGAAATACTACGCCAGATGTGACAATATGTTTTGGCCTGTTTCACTTTGAGATTGCTCTTATAACTTGAGAGTGAGGAACTCTCCAGAGCTGCTTACATGCTGTGGGAAGGGTGGGAAGACAAAGAAACAGAGAAGCAAGCTGTGGAGTGCAGCTTTACTTTTGAGTACATGAAGAAGCAGTATTTCTGAATATCAGCACTTACACATCAGGATTGCAATTCCATAGAGCATAAATGAGGAAACTTTGGACAGCAGTCTCCATATTGTCATGTGCTCTGCTCAGGGCAAGAATGTTTTCACTGTTATATTTTGACAGCCAAAACAGATTTTCTGCAAAAGAACAGTTTGTAGACTTTTCCATTTTAATTGAGATAAAGCCAAAACCAAGACCTATGTCATGTCCTTTTGTCTTCAGAAATACAATTTTGGGGACTAGTGTGAAATACAATTTTGGGGGACTGGTGTAAACCTGGATTCTTACATAGACTCCAAAGCTAGCATCAGATTAAGAGATTTCACCTCCAGTATTCCTACAGATTGGTGGGCTGGTTCTGGCAAAAGAACAAGAAACAAGAAAAAAATGAAGAACAAGGACAAATACACAAAGAACTGCTGACACTGCACTGAGATGCTGCCCTCCTTTAAACGTGGCATTGACTTGTGAAGGGCCTGGGCATCCACTCTGATGTCAGGCCCAGATATATTGTCCTTCTAGGTGCAGTCAGTCTCTGTTTTGCAGCTAATTCATAGCTTTTGTGATATCTCACATCATATACTTCATAATATATTCCAACTCCAATTTGACAACCAGCTTCAGGTAAGACAGATAGAAAAAGTTACTTTTGTGCCTCTAAGAACACGGTCAAGATCATAGCCATAATGAAGACCTCAGAGATCATCTCCCTGTATGAAGACATCTGATTTCATATTTTTTTTTAACATTAAACCTATAATGCCATTTGTTCAGCAAAACTGACATGCTAAGCAGAAATACATATGTTTTCCCTAGTGTGCTTAACTCAGCTGGTTCAATGAGGAGATTCCTGGACTGTTCTGAAATTCTTGGATGTACTGCAGATCACTAAGATGCATGCTGAAAAGTTTATTGGTATTAAAATGCATTCTCAATGGACTTTTTTTTTTTTTAATGAGAGAAAAAGATTTCAGGAAAGAATGTTCATAGGGAGAGGGAAAATGTCAAACAATAACTCCAAAAAATGGTTTGATATCAGGTGCAGATTAAAGACCCTAGCTTTATTGTTCACAATGTGACCGGATTTCTTTTGTAATTAGAGACATTGTTAAAAATTAGTAAGTAAATAGAATGCATAGAAACAACCTCATTAAATCTTTTTGTCACAGAGGAGGGAATTGGGGCCTATGTTAATTATTCCTTGACCAATCCAAGTAACAGAAGAAACACTTCAAATATTAAATTATTTTTAAGTTTAAGTTTTTTGTACATAGATAATTTTTAATTGCTGGGCAATAAACTGTATAACAAAAATGTTGGCAACATCAAAGTTTTTGTGATTTAAACCTCTGAAGTTTAAAAATTAAGCATGAAATTCCTTGAAGATGCTTTAACTTGCATAACTCAATAGGAGAACAATGTGCAAAAGGGAGTCAAGAAAAAAAAATGCCTGTTTCCATGTGAAATTAATGGGGAGCAGCAGGCTACTCTTTAATTGTTCATCTCATGATGACATAGTGACTACTCCATGCTTCAGCATGGGAATGGGCTAACAGATAAGTTGCTGTCTACTATGCAGGCTCCTTAGGAGATGCACAAAGGTACTCCTATTCCACACCAAAGGCTCTGGAATCACCCCTAAAAATGCCTAAGGAAGACAGATCATTCAAATACTACATAGACAGGAAGGGTGTTGTAAGACATATAGCAATTATCAGCCAGAGAAAATGGCTCAGATCATCACTTCTGAGTGGAAAATAACAGAAGCAGAGACAGAGTCCTGCTGAGAAAGGTGTGTTGGTCTATTGTGACACAAACCTAGACCAAGACGTCATAAAAGATAGCTGTGATTCTTCTCAGCCTCACCAGTCAAAAACTTGGATTTCCAAGTGGAAAAATATAATTTTATGGGAACAGAATCTCTAGTTTTTGGATTATATGACATGATACATGATGGCTTATTCATGCACAACTATCTGATATATACCTCCCCTGGACAAATTCCAACCAGGAGTTCAGAGAAACCTCAGCCTATGAAACAGCGTTAGGTTGGGGGAAGAAAAATAATGGAAGAAAAGTCTGGAGCATTTTTTTTTACATCTCTGAAAGAAGCCATCCTATGTCTGACCACAGAGTAACTTATGACCAGTAACTAGAAACCCTTTGCTCTTACCTCTTGAGAGGTGCCAATTACTGCAGACCCTTTGCAGCACAGCTGGTGCTGATAATATATGCAGCTATGTCATATAGATAATAGTCCAGGAACTGCATTTTAGTTCTTCTGAGAGCAAGGAAGGTGTGCCCCTCAGCTTTGTCCATACACGTGCAAATTGCATCAGTAAACATGAGTCCGCACATTTGACGCTCTGAAGGAGAACAAAGGATACAGCTTCCCACTTCACTTGGTTGCTAAAATCACCACCAACAATTGTATGGGAGACACAGGCTCCTTGAACTTGGGTCTTGGCAAACAATGCAGTTCTTTGGTTCATTTTTAACTGGATAATTGATGCAGAACATCTCCTATTATAAATCCAGTCAAGTTTCACTCCACGAATCAGAAACAGTTTTTCAGGATGGATGGGCCATTTCTTACAGACAATAAGTACACTGAGAGCAAATTAAGCATATCTAATAGGAGAAGCGAATCTCTCACAGTCTCAGAAGACTTTGGTCTCACTAAATAAGCAACCCTCCCCATGCCAGAACTAGCAGTATCACAACAAAAGGCTCTTTATGCTTTGTACAAGCCAAATGCCATCAGTCCCAATATAATTACTACACCTGCTTTTTTGTAGAATAGATGAATAAAAATCCTTTATAATAATTCCTTTTCCAGTGGTTGTAGCTGTAGTCGGTGCTTATACACTAATTAGTCCTTTAGCAAACAGTCTTTTATAGCTATATAATTCTTTCAGATGCACAGCATAATTTGTCTTTTAAAGTATGGGCAGCAGCAGTGACAGGATCCATTGGAGAGCAATAGCTGAAAAATCCCTCTTGAAGGCTTCATTGGGCAGAACAGGCTCAGACTCAGAGCAAAGTCATGATGCCCTCTTCTCAAGTATTTTGGAGAAGGGTTCTGTTACAAATGAATTTCCATATGGACTATGACAAACAGAGTGTCTCATCAAGTCCTAAATCCTTTAAGCTGATTTTTGTGCAAGTATAGGACACAAGGCAGCCTTAACAAGCTTTATAGTGTATATACTAAGCAAAAATAATTATTGGCTAAACACAAGGATGGCAAAGAATCACAAGGTGGTAAGAGACAATGCATGTACATGCCTAATGCTACCATACAGCTTAATGACTTAAAAGAACCATATTCATCAGAATTCTAGTTCCATTACTTGTAAGAAGAACTTTTGCAATCCTCTTCACACATTGCTATGCATGAAGAGGATTCATAATAACACCAGCTTCACATAAAAGGGCTTTTAGGCTTTAATTTGTCATTAAAGCAGATAAATTTCCATACCTCACTAAGAAGATGCTTTAAAAAATGTGCTTTTAAACTCTCTAGGTTCACTCAGCTATTCTGTGACACTCCATTCTTGCTTAATTTTCACACAGATCTTTACTATAATTGTTTTGCTTTTTTGCTAGAAAAAAAGCTAAAGAAAAAAAACCAAAACAAACAAAAACCAGTGATCAAATTGAAATTGAAGAGCCAGAGGCAGAAGATGTAATAATACAGGTTCTCAAAAACATCTTAATCCACTTCTACTCTGGTACCCTGCTCTGGGAGAATCATGTCCAGTGTGACTGAAGATAGGCACGGCAGAGAAAGTCTTGGTTCTTATCGGTTCTCATCCAATATTTTTAAGAAAGCATATCATCAAATACCTTGAAAACATGAGAACCATGCCTTGCTTGGTTGCATGCAATCTTTCTTCAATGAGGCAAGGGTTTTATGACATAAATGCCATGATTGCGGAATTAAATCTTTCATTGTAAAATAAAGAAGATGATTTAAGATAGCATGGGCAACCCACAAACTGGCTTTTCCCAACTTGATTTTTTCCCAGTATTGTACAAAAGATGCCTAATAATTAAAACAATAATAAAAACAAGACACCTCCCCCCACCACAAATCCAAAAAAGTGTCCAGTCCCAAGGCAGTACAGTTGCAGTGGGTCTCACTGTAAAGTAAGGCTTTGCCTAGAGCTAACTTAGGACAATTACTGTCTTTTCTCAGAGGTAATTCTTGGCAAACATTGGCTATACAAAGCACATATTGCAAACATAAGTTGTGAACTGTATTTAAGCACAGATATGAGGGTTTTTTTGTCCCCTTCCTTTTTCAGCACACTTGAGATATAAAGGCAGATGTCAGGGGCTCCATGCAGTTAGTTAGTTTGCCTTTTTCAATGACCCAACTTATCTTGCATGACATTTAGAGGCTGGCCCAGGTCTCCCACACATCCTGGTTCTGTGTCACCCCCTGTAAATGTCATGGATAACCTATGGCACCGGACATATCTGTTGGTAGAACTTTGTCATGCTCTCTGGGTCTGGATATGCACAGTAACTTGTTTTCATTTCAATGAAATATTCACTAAAGTTTCCCTGGCAAATCATTATTATTCCATTTGTGACTTCCTGTATCTTTTTATAGAATGGCAAAAGTCACAAAGCAATGAGAAAGAATGTTCAGACTGGTGAAGGCATTGGCATTTGAGCTGAGAGAGGCGCCCAAACCATTTATCTACCATTAGTTGTCTGCATGACAAAGTCCAAACTGCTTTTCAACTGTAAGCTTCATTTCTCCTTTCATTTAATGAGAATGATAAACAGCTCCTTTCAGAAATGCTTTGAACATAACTCATTAAGACATATAGAACCCTTACAGAAAGTAGTCCATATATAGTAAAATGTGAAAATATAGCAAATCAAAAAGTTGGCACATTTTTTCTTGAAAAGCACTGACAGGGTTTACTCCAGGTAGCTGCAGTAGGCGGAGAAGAAAGGGGTACCAGCATGCTAACTGAGGGTTTGGTAAGTTTTATTTTCCTTCTTTTTGAAAGAAATGAATGGGATGGAAATTTGTTGAGCAGAAATTGTATGCCAGAAACCAGCAGTAACTGAAGGTCTGGCTACAGGCAGCTGTAAAGGGGTTTTTTCTGTTTTATAAAACAGTGAGTTTGGACTCTAGGCTGCCATTCTGGTTGTCCTTATGAGGGTGAGTTGAGCCAATAGCTTCTTGTTTTAAAATTTTTTTTTCCATAACTAATGAAAATCTGCATAGTTTCTCTAGAATTGTTGCTGCAGACTGGTATTAGTGGTCTTGCTTTGAAGTTGGAAAACATGGAAAACTTCTGTCAGAGCCAGTTTGACAATGTGTTTATGTTTTTGCACTGCTGTTCTGCTTAAGATGTTACTCTATGGACTGGCCACAACTGGTGGAGCTGCTGAAGTTTGTGGATTCAGGTCTTCACAGAGAATCACCTGTAAAACAGAGTGAATTATGTCTTTGAAAGATCAGTCCTACCTGAAGTAATTTTGTTTGGGAAGTAGTGTAATCTCCTTATCTGTAGCATGGAGGCCTCTGTGGTTCTGAAATCTTCCATGAGAATGCATTCAGAAAGTCAGGTTTAGGACCAGCTCTGATTGATCTGTACAGCAGAGATCAGTAACAGGCAATATGAATTTGTTTCCTTCCTCCTCGTCCAAGAGGAGCTGATTTTCAGGATCATTTTCCCAGAAATTGGTGATGTTTAATATGGTAGGGAAAACATAGATGCTAGACCCCAGAAGAGATGCTGAAGAACAGAGAATGTAGAATTTGTATGTGATAACAATTCTGCATACCTCTCACCACCAGGTAGGAGTTTTTTAGTTTTTTAATTCACAAGGATGGTGAATTAAACCACAGCTGAAATTTCATGAGGCCAGATCACTTGACTCAGCATCTTATACTTTCCAATCCCTTCTGCTTCTCTTCTTACTCCCTGCTTTGATCTTTCTGTCCTTAATATGCATCAGCTGCAGCATGGTGACTGTACACCAAACAGCCTATGATGAAAGGCTTGGGGAAGATACATATTCCATACATTCCATGTATTCTTTCCTGCAAATGGGGGTTCGCCCTGTCACAACATTGAGCCTACAGACTCTGGTAAATGGGAATCACTTGTAATTGTAATTTAACTCTATGTTGCAACTGGTATATTGTGTTTGTGTTGTGATTTCAGTACATTGTGGTGTCACTGTGATGAATCAAAATCCCACGTAATATCAAGCACATGCAAATAAATAAATTTGTATTAAATGTTAAACTCTCTTCATGTGGAATATGTAACAGAGCTTAGTCAGAGTGTATTGAACCCTGATGTACACACATGACATCTCATCACAAGAAGATTTAGCTAATAGCCAACATTGCAAAAAAAATCCCAAACCAACAAAATCTTTATAAAAAGAACTGAATGGCTTTCTGTCAACTCAGTGATGTTGAGTTCTCTTGGAGTTTTATGAGAGTCATGAGACAATGGACAAGATGGGAGAAGGACAAAGGCAAAGAGATGGAGGACTAAGTAGGAAGAGAATAAGACAAGTGCCCGTGGCTTTAGTGATCAATTAATACTGATTTAGTTGCATGTAAAATCATAGCCTAAGTGGTTTTTTTTCCCTAAGACTGTGCACCCAGGTGTTTACTGTTGATATATGGTAACTTGCAATAATTGGGCCTCTAAATCTTGAGCCCTGAAATAAGATCTGTAGCAAGTAAAAAAAGGAAAATATGTCAGAAAGAACTAGACAAGATTTTGCAGGCCACTTCCAGTCTTTCACAGCTGAACCTTGTGAAAATAGAACATTCATGGGGGCAGTTACAATCATATCTGCTCCTTGACAGGCAGATGATGTTTGCTCCAGAAGTTAAAATACGGATATTCTAAGTACAACCATGTGAGGAATCACAGTGATGCTGCCAGCTCTCTCCTGAGAATGGTCATTCTGGCAGAGTTGGGCCCCTAGGCTCTAATTTTTAAGTGCAAAATCAGTACTTCTATTGTTCATGATCAAGTCCAGACAAGACTTAAAGAATGAGAAATAAAACAAAATTAATTGATGAAGAGAACACTCACTCTAGCACATTTTGCATTCAAATGTATTCAGTAATAATTAGCCAACATCTTGATTATGTTTTTGTTTATAACATTTCCTGCTCAACACAGGTCTGGCTCTGGTCTATATTACAGAACAATCCTGGCAGTCTTTGTTGCAATGGCACAGTTCTTAACAGCACTGAAGGCTACGGACCCACTGAAAAAAATATGCAAGCACATATTAGCTACTGGACAAGTATTGTCGTGCTTAACACATGTAAAATTTCCTAAATATCTTAGAGGAAAGCAGATGTGAGATTGCTTATAGCAATGTGGTTGTCACCCTTGACGCAAATTCTTTGCAATTTGTTTTCATTTTCCTCTTTCTAGATCTGTGCTGCTAAATGCAGAAAGCTTTCTGTGTACATTACATTTGGCACTTAACATTGAGTAATCATAAGATACTAACCTCACTATTACGTTGTTGCTGCTGATGCTGCTGCATTACATTCTTCATTTCATTATGATTTTCTTCACCTTTTATATGCAAATCCCTGAATCAGTTTGAGAGCTCCATTCCCTTTTCCCTTCTCCCAAAAAAGTCACTCCAGCTTCATTTTAATTCTACAAGTTAGTCTATATTTAACTCTTACATCCATTACTAGCTCCAAACAAATAGTAGACAGGACTAATTCTTCCTCAGGCCAAGACAGATGAACTTATAGGATCCATGTACATGTTCTTACTTTTCAGGAGTGAGGAATAGATGCCAAAAAGTCTTAAAAGCACATAAAATGATTTTTAGATTGAATGGTAGCTATACCATGATCATGGTCCTATACAAAGTGAATGCTCCAACTACAAGCTAGAAACAGGTACCATTGTTGTGTGCTGCATGAAAATCACTTTTCTCTTTGCATTTTTCTTTTAATTGTGAAAAAACATGGAATGCATAAAAAAGGAATTCCTTAAATCACTCAGTGCAGCAATTCAGGTCATGGCTACTTCATAATCAGTAGCATACTAACTAGGAAATATATATGGTACATCAAACATTATTGAAAAGCAATAGGGAAGGGAAGGGAAGGGAAGGGAAAGAGGTACTAAACATCCTTCAGTATATTTTCATAATACGATGGATGTTTACTCATAACACTCACTAATATTTGTTTCTTACAATCGTAGTTGATATTGTTTCCCTGAATTCTTTGTAAAAGCTGATTAAAATCAGAATCTAGAATATAATTTATTTAAGTATTTCTGTATTAAATGACAGAAAATGAAATCTCTGCTTTACAACTGTTTAACTTTTTATCTATGATACAAAAAACATTTTTCTTTTTAAAATTCTGATTGCTAATTTAAATTCTAAATACCTCTGTCTACTTCTCTTACTGACAATATCTTATTACGGATAAAATTGTCATAAACACAGTGGATGACTTTTACTAATTGCAGTGATAGGAGAAAGATGGGAAAATATTATGTGACCTTTAATAGACAATAGATTCCTATAATAGTGAATAAGGATCCATTAAAATCTCCTCCTTGTTTCCTGGATATGAAGGAAGCTCAAATTAGCCTCCAGATGTAAGGTTTGTAATTTATTCTGTTTCCTCAAGAGAACAAATATGAATCTTGGCACAGATAAACCATAACTCCAATTTCTGACCCAACAATGTGAGAAAGCATATGCTTAATTTCAATCTTGTGAATAATCCCATAGATCCTACACTTCATAGACTAAATGTGAAACACAGGTTTCTGGGTCAAGTGTATTCCAAGCTGAATAATCAAATTCATCATCTACTTTTCTTCATAGATGAACTACTCAAAATGTATAATAGATTCACATAGAGAAGCTGAAAATCTGCCACAAAATGCCCTACAAAATTACAGTAACAGATAAAATTATATTTGTGAATGAAAAGAGTAGAGGAATTCACACAAAACTAAGAATTATGTAAGCGGTGGTTCACCTTGCCTGTGTGCCTGGTGTCATAGGACTACAGTTTTCTTTAAGACAGTAAAATTTCCAAACAGATCTGTTTTGGCAAGAGTCTGGAGTGAAGTCCTCTGAGAGGAGACATAGTGCAGCCTGAGAATTTTGATTCCCTGTCTGCTTTGGAGGCCTCCTTGCATTCCTTCTTTTCTACTGAGAAGAAAATCTGAACGTTGCTGAGGCAGCTTATTGCAGTCCCTGTGTCTGAGAAGGAGGGAGTGTGTGCTTGACTGCCAGAACACTGGACTCAAGAAAATCACTTGACTTCAACAGTCTCATCAGATCTAACTTGTCCTCCCCAAATTATAATTCATCCACGCAGAAATCTCCTGCTTGAAAGTGAGAGAGGATCCTAATACCTAGTTGAAATAGTTGTAGAAAAACACTTTGTCCATCCCCCGCTTCCAGTGAACTTAGTGGAATACTACTTCCAAAAAATCCAGGGCACCTTGGTTGCATCAGTGCATAGCTGAAACTCCTTCTTTCAGGGAAACTTTAATTCTGTAAAATAGGGCAATTTAAAATCCCAAATGTGTAAATAAAAACAACTTTTTAAAAAGAGTCTAAGTGTGATTAATTGAACTCCTCTTCTGTTTTATGTTCAAGTCTTAGCAATTCTGCAGTTCAGGGATCTATTGCATTTCTGATACCAGAAATGAACAACATTTGAAATACAGCAAGAGGAGGGTACTTTTATGAGACTTTCAGACCAGTGCTGTGGATCCAATAGATTGATATCCAAAATTTCAAGTGTGCATCTGAATAAACCTGTTAGACAGAGATCTACTGCTTTTCAAGTACAAGTTTCTCGTTTCCTTCTTCATCTGTTTATGAACTAATGAGAAAAGAACATCTGTTTTAAATTAGTAATTCGACCATTGTTCTGAAGCCAGACCTTACAATTCTCTTTCTTATTGTTTTTTCCCCTATTCTCTAAAATTTGTCTTCTAGTTCATAACAGCAAGATTTTCTGTGAGCAGCAAAGTTAATGAAGTTCAGTTTCCTATGAACTATCTTTTGTCCTGTGGACACTTTAGTGGTCAGAGGCAGCATGTGAAACTATTCATATGTGGTCTGGCTCCTGGCAAATGTGTGCTGTCTCTGACCATGAAACTGTGTCTGAATAAAACTAATTCTGACTGTCTTTTCTTGGTAGAGACAAGGAAATTTGGATCTTTCTTCCTAACATCACATTTAGTTTGCAGAGTTTTTGAGTCTTGCATGCCTCCTTTAAATAAAATTATCAAAATGTTAGAAACATACTTGAAAATAGGGTTTGCAGGCAGATATCAGATGAACAATTATGATCACATCTTTGAAAACTAATCCCCCTGCATTCTTCCTCCCCAGCACCTCCCCCCCCAAAAAAACCAACCAAATCCAACCCCTAAAAATACTAAACCACAAAACTTCTACTAGTTTCAGTAGATTACACAGGTACATTCCTCTTAGAGGGTTACTGAGAGCAGATAAACCAATTCAAAAGGCAGTTTCTGGAAATAATTTCCTTCCTTCCTTCCTTCCTTCCTTCCTTCCTTCCTTCCTTCCTTCCTT
>VXBB01014623.1:5696-19629 GCA_013399915.1 Illadopsis cleaveri
GAAAGGAAAACGAGCTCTCCCTCCCTCCACCCCTTCACGTGTCCAGTGCAGAGCCACAAGGTCCCCCCTGAGCCTCCTTTTCTCCAGGCTCATCCCCTTTCCCAGCTACCTCAGCAATTCTCCAGCCCCTTCCCAGCTCTGTTCCTTTCCCCGGACACACTCCAGCCCCTCCAGGTCCTTCTTTTCATGAATGACCCCAAATGACCCCAAGATTCCAGGTGAGGCCTCACCACTGCAAATCACAGTCTCCAAAAATATCACCCATCCTTAATATTTTTGCTCCATCAGGCCCACTCCACATTCCCACCCTCCTCCAAGGCAGGTCCTACAGGAACCCAGGCTGGTTTTTGGGAAAGCCTCTTCTAGACCAGACTAAATCTCGTTCAGTGGAGTTCCCACAAGGCCGGGTTTAGGGGGCCCTGTTCCCATCTCCGTGCTCTGGAGCATCACCAAAGTTATTGATTCCCTGCAGATCAATATCAGCCTGTCTGATCAAACCTGTTGCCATTTTTAAAACTCCATAAAAAAAATAAGCCGGAAAAATTATGCTGTCCTTCAGGCAGTGCCAACAGCAGAGGAAGAAAATCCAGGAAAAATCCCTAAATATTGGGAGTTGATGAATGCCGGTTTATGTTCACGTGAGATCTTGTCGATATTTCCAGAATATCCCAACCTTCATTTCCATGAAATTTTCTGAACTGAATCGCAAATCTCAGAGATCTAAACCCTAAATTTGCCAGTAATCCAAACCCTAAATCTCCCAGAGAGCCAAACATTGAATCTCCCTGTGATCCAAACCCTAAATCTCCCAGAGAGCCAAACATTGAATCTCCCAATGATCCAAACCCTAAATCTCCCAGAGAGCCAAACATTGAATCTCCCTGTGATCCAAACCCTAAATTTTCCAGAGATCCAAACCCTAAATCTCAATGATCCAGACCATAAATCTCCCAGTAATCCAAACTCTAAATTTTCCATTAATTCAAATCCTAAATCTCTCAGTGATCCAAATCCTAAATCTCCCTGTGATCCAAACCCTAAATCTCCCAGTGATCTAAACCCTAAATCTCTCAGTGATCCAAACCCCAAATTTCCCAGTGATCTAAGCATTAAATCTCAGTGATNGTCAAAGATTCAAACCTTAAATCTCCCAGTGATCCAGACCCTAAATCTTCCAGAGATCCAAACCTCGAATCTCCCAGTGATCTAAACCCTAAATGTCAAAGATTCAAACCTTAAATCTCCCAGTAATCCGAACCCTAAATATCAATGAACCCAACCCTAAGTTTCCCAGTGATCCAAGCCTTAAATCTCCCAGTGATCCAGACCCTAAATCTTCCAGAGATACAAACCCTAAATGTCCCAGAGATCTAAATCTCCCAGAGATCCAAACCNAAATCTCTCAGAGACCCAAAACTTGAATCTCCCAGGGATCCAAACTCTAAATCTCCATGATCCAAACCCTAAATCTCTCCGAGACCCAAAACTTGAATCTCACAGGGATCCAAACCCTAAATCTCCGTGATCCAAACCCTAAATCTCTCAGTGATCCAAACCCTAAATCTCCCAGTGATCTAAACCCTAAATCTCAAAGGTCCAAACCTTAAATCTCCCAATGATCCAAACTCTAAATTTTCCATTGATTCAAACTCTAAATCTCCCAGTGATCCCAATCAGCTCTGCTGTATTTTCCTCCCGTGGGATCCCAATTCCTCCCAAAGCTCTCGCTGATCCCAAAATAGGAGTGAGAGTCTGAGCTGCCACCGGGTTCAGCTGTGGTGACAAAGAAAGGAGCTGACGTTTGATTCTGCTGGAAAAGTGAGAGAAATGGGAAGAGGGAGCGAGGAAAAAATGGGAGAAGGGTGGGAATCTCAATCAGAGGGATTTGGCAGCCCAGCTTGGAAGGAAAGCAAAGGCCAGGCAGGAGCAGCAGCTGCTGAGAACGAGTCACAGATCCTGCAAAAACTCCCTGATCTCTTAAAAAAATCAGATATTCCGTATAAAATGTTCCTTAGAAAACCAGGAATCAGAGTAACTGGCTGAAGAAGGGTTATTTGTTTGGGATTTTTCCTAAAAACATCCCTTTTTCCTTTCAAATGACCTGATGGTCACAAAGCATTAAAAGACGTGATGACACAAAATTCCAGGATCTAAACACCATCTCCATAAAGGAGATTATTCCCTGGTGGGAATTTAATCCATCCATGCCGTCTTATTCCAGATATTGGATGCAACTTTTCCATCAGGAAATTCCAAAATATTGGCCTGAGCACATCCTGCCTGCACACTCCAGGTGTTGGAGACAGGATAAGGAATGTGTGGGATCAGTCAGGATGGAAATTCCAAACATTTTGACACAATGTTTCCATGTTTTTTTGCTCTGTGAGCACCGATTTTCCCTTTCTTCCAGAGAATAAATTGGCAAAATCTCCTTCAGGCAGGAAAACACCTCAAACAACGTTAAAAAACACTGGAAAAGGCTCAAAATCTCTCCTTCCCCAAACCTGGCACGGCTTAAAAAGAGTCTGGAAATTCCTTTGTTCTGGGAAAAGGAGTTGGAAAGGTGTTGGCGTCCCACTGGCTGAGATTCCAGCTCATTTCCAATTCCAGAAGAAGAAAAAGGCAGCAAACTCCAGTGATCCCAAATAGCATCATTCATGTCTTGTGGAGCGCTCCTGGCACACCTGCCAACGACTCCCACCAGTGCCAAGGAACGGAATCTGGGAACGCTTCCCACATTTCAGGAGAATTGCAAGGAGATGCAAAGGAAAAGATTTTTAAAAAAAGGCCTGGATGGGCTTGCAGCTAGGAATAAAACCAGAACTAAGGGTTGGGATTAAAGGTTTGGGAAGGCAGGGTTAAGGGAATGGAAAGCAACAATGGGAATTTCCAAAGGGAAGGGGAGAGAGCTAAAAATCAGGGAATGTTTAAAACGGGACAAAACAGCATAGGGGAAAGGGGACAGCCACTAACTCATAAATGCCTGAGGGACAGGACAGAGGGAATGGCTTCCCACTGCCAGAGGGCAGGGATGGATGGGAGATTGGGAATTAGGAATTCCTGGCTGGGCTGGAATTCCCAGATTTGCTGTGGCTGTCCCTGAATCCCTGGCAGTGCCCAAGGCCAGGTTGGACATTGGGCTTGGAGCAGCCTGGGACAGTGGGAGGTGTCCCTGCCATGGCAGGGGTGGCACTGGGTGGGATTTAAGTCTCATCCCCACCCAAACCATTCCATGATTCCACAACAGCTGAAGGCTCTTCCCAACAACAGCATTCCAACCCAAACCATTCCATGATTCCATTGCAGCTGAAGGCTTTTCCCAACTACACCATTGCAACCCAAACCACTCATGGAATGATGTTGTTGGCAACCCAACCTGAGCCATTCCAAGATTCCATAACACTGAAGCGCTCTCCCCAACCACACCATTCCACGATTCCACAGCAGCTGAAGGCTCTTCCCAACAACGGCATTCCAACCCAAACCATTCCATGATTCCATTGCAGCTGAAGGCTTTTCCCAACTACACCATTGCAACCCAAACCACTCATGGAATGGTGTTGTTGGCAACCCAACCTGAGCCATTCCAAGATTCCATAACACTTAAAGGCTCTTCCCAACTACACCATTCCAACCTGAACCATTCCAAGATTTCGTAGCAGCCGAAGGCTCTTCCCAACTACATCACTGCAATCCATATTATCCCCAAATTCCATAGCACCCTAAGGCTTTTCCCTTCCCCTTGTTGTTGGGAACAGCTTTTAAGTGCTGTGGAATCTTGGAATGGTTGGGGCTGAGTTCCCAACAACACCATTCCAACCTGAACCATTCCAAGATTCCATAGCAGCTGAAGGCTCTTCCCAACTACTCCACTCCAACCCAAATCATCTCAAAATTCCATAGCACTCTAAGGCTTTTCCCAACAACGTCATTCCAATACAAAACATTCCTAGATTCCATAGCACCTATAGGCTTTTCCCAACTACACCATTCCAGCCCAAACCATTCATGGAGTGTTGGGAGCCCAACCCAAACCATTCCAAGATTCCATAACACTTAAAGGCTCTTCCCAACAACATCTTTCCAACCCAAACCATTCCAAGATTCCATAACACTTAAAGGCTCTTCCCAACCACACCATCCATATCCAATCCATGTCATCCCAAAATTCTATAGCACTCTAAGGCTTTTCCCAACAACGCCATTCCAACCCAAAAGATTCATGGAATGTCAGGAACCCAACCCAAACCATTCCAAGATTCCATAGCAGTTGAAGGCTCTTCCCAACTACACCATTCCATTATTCCACAAGAGCTGAAGACTTTTCCCAACACCATCATTCCAACCCAAACCATGTCCTGATTCCATAGCACTTAAAGGCACTTCCCAACTACACCATTCCATGATTCCACAACAGCTGAAGGCTTTTCNATTCCATGATTCCACAAGAGCTGAAGGCTTTTCCCAACTCCACCATTCCCACCCAAACCATTCATGGAGTGTCAGGAACCCAACCCAAACCATTCTAAGATTCCATAGCAGTTGAAGGCTCTTCCCAACTACATCATTCCATTATTCCACAACAGCTGAAGGCTCTTCCCAACAACCCCATTCCTACCCAACATATTCCAAGATTCCATAGCACTTAACGGCTCTTCCCAACAACCCCATTCCGTGATTCCACAAGAGCTGAAGGCTTTTCCCAACTACACCATTCCAACCCAAACCATTCATGGAGTGTTGGGAACCCAACCCAAACCGTTCCAAGATTCCGTAGCAGTTGGAGGCTTTTCCCAACGCCATCATTCCAACCCAAACTATTCCGTGATTCTGTAGAAGTCGAAGGCTCTTCCCAGCTACACCATTCCAGGAGTCCGTAACAGTTGAAGGCTTTTCCCACCACCACCATTCCAACCCAAACCTCTCCAGCTCCACACGTGGGAATGTCTCCTGGATTTCCCAAACTTGCAGGATTATTTCTTTTTCATTGTAATTCCACTTTCTTTGGCTCTGGTGCAAATTCCCCAGATTTTGCCAGCGCTTTCTCCTTAACGATGTATTTACCTCATTAGCATAATTGTCTGCAATTATGTAATTAGCGTTCATATGTGTAATCATTGGAACATGTAATTAGCCCTAATTACACCATTAAAGCCTGCGAGTCAGAAATATCTTTATCATTTTGATTGACAGGCATATGGGAAGGGAGGGGGAAAGAAAAAAATAAAAACCACCTCACTCGTTATTTTTATCTCCTTGGATCACGAAATCTGCAGGAGGATCCAGGATTCAGCCCAGAATGACGATGGAATTATTTTAAAAATTGATATTATTGATCAAAAATGATAACGAGGTTATTCCGCTGGAAGAGAAGGAGGAAAAAAGGCTCAAAAATAAGGAAAATTCAGCAAGATTTTTCCGGAAAAAGAAATTGAGAATTATCTTGAAATGTCTCATTTTTAATTCTAATATTCACTTGATTTGAGGATGAAAAATAATACAGAAAAAGAGAAAACAGAGCAGCAGTGAGATTTTTCTGTAAAAATATTCAGAATTATCTGGAAATATTTATTTTTTCATGTCTAATATTCTAATATGAAAATTAAGGAAAGAGTCCTCAAGCACAGCAAGAATTTTGGGGGAAAAGAAATCAGGAATTATTTGGAAATATTTAATTTTCATGTCTAATATTCTAATATGAAAATTAAGGAAAGAATCCCCAAATGCAGCAAGATTTTTCCGGAAAAAGAAAATTAAGAATTATCTAAAATAAGGAGAAAAAATCAGGAAAGAGTCCTCAAGTGCAGCCAGATTTTTCTGGAAAAAGAAATTAAGAATTATCTTGAAATATTTAATTTAAACTCTAATATTTACTTGATTTGAGGATGAAAAATAACACAGAAAAAGAGAAAACAGNTAAATTTTTATGTCTAATATTCTACTATGAAAATTAAGGAAAGGGTCCCCAAATGGAGCAAGATTTTCCTGAAAAAAGAAATTCAGAATTAGCAAAAATAAGGAGGAAAAACCAGGAAAGGGGCACCAAGTGCAGCAAGATTTTTCTGGAAAAAGAAATTAGGAATTATTTGGAAATATTTAGTTTTTGATTCTAATATTCACTGGATTTTAGGAGGAAAAAAAATGCAGCAAAAGAGAAAAAAAACCCATAGAAATTGTTCTATGGAGATGCTGTCACATCCTAGAAAAGGATTTTAAAATTCCTTGGATTTTTAGCCCCTCCGAGAAAAGCAGATTTATCTGAATACTCAATATTTAGTTTTATTTTGTTTTATTTTAACGTCTGTCCTGGGAGCCTGTAGGACAGCACCAGAACAAACACCTGGCATTAAATAATTTAATTGGGACAGTAAAAATTGGGAATTTAAAAAAAATATTTCTAAATATTATCCCTTTACTTTTAAATATTACTTTTAAATGTTATTTTAATTATTACTTTTAAATACTACCTTTAAATATTTCTTTTAAATATTACTTTTAAATATTGACCCTGATTAAATATTTGAATTTATTTCAAGTTCAACTTCCGCTCTTCGAGTACAGGGTTCTTGGGGTTTTTTAGAAGTTTGTTTTAAAAAGCCAAAAAAAATGAAAATAAATTTAAAATCAAGTGACTAAGCTGCCCAAAAATTTGGGAGGAGTAGAGGGGAAGCTTTAAAAAGCAATATTTGGGAACAAATCTTAGTTGGGAAGATAAATATTCCCTGGATAAAGATTTTCCAGCCTGATAAACTCCATTGGAGCATCCAAGCGTTCAGGTGAGAGGCAGCAAAATCCACCTGGAGCTTCCCAAAACCATTCCCAGCTGCCAGGGGAGGGAGGAGAGCTCAATCCATGAAATCCATGGAAATGTCAGCATGGTAATTAAAATATCCAGAAGGATCCTGAGGGGTCATTATCCCATCTCAGGAGGAAATTCCAATTTTGTTCCAGTTCTCCCCATCGGACTCCTCAGCTGGGAGAGGTTTTGGGAGAGGAATTTCTACCCTTAAAATTGAAAAGCAACAAACTCCAGAGCTTTAGGAGTTCATGGGATTGCAGAATCCTGGAATGGGTTGGGTTGGGAGGGATTTTAAGGATCATCCCACCCCTGTCCCAGGCTGCTCCAAGCCCAATGTCCAACCTGGCCTTGGGCACTGCCAGGGATCCAGGGGCAGCCACAGCAAATCTGGGAATTCCAGCCCAGCCAGGAATTCCCAATTCCCAAGATCCCACCCAAATCTCCCCTTTTCCAGCTAAAAGCCATTCCCTGGGTCCTGTCCCTCCATCCCTTGTCCCCAGTCCCTCTCCAGCTCTCCTGGAGCCCCTTCAGGCCCTGCCAGGGGCTCTGAGCTCTCCCTGGAGCTTCTCCTCTCCAGGGCAACATTCCCAGCTCTCCCAGCCTGGCTCCAGAGCAGCTCCAGCCCTTGGAGCAGCTCCATGGATTCCTCTGGATCACTCCAGCAGCTCCACATCCCAGAGCTGGAGCAGCTCTTCAGGTGGGATTTCATGGACAAGGTCCCTTCCACAGCAACGGGAACAATTCCCGATGATCCTGCAGGAAAAGCCTCCCAAGCGTTTCCTTGGAGAGATCTCACTCCAGAGCCACCAGCACTTCTCCATCAGCTGTGGCTGATCTGCATCAGCTGCTGGTTTCCCTGGTTACCAAATTATCCATGTACTCATCAAATCCACTCCTCTCCAGCCAGACCTCCCAGCTCCAGCCTTTATTCCAGAACCACCTCCAGCCCTGTGCCGGGAGACTGGAGCGTTCCTCGTCCATGGAAAAACAGCTCCTGGTGCTTTATCCCTGTTATCCCAGAGCCTTTCCTTAGCCCAGCAGAAACAGGGAAATAACAGCTGACAGCACAAAGGGGAAAACAAAACACTGCAGAGCTTTAGGAGGGGAGAAAACAGATGGAAAATATTCAGAGGACAAGCGTCCAGATTTCAGGAAAATTGGGATTTTTTTTTTTCTGTTTTCCTTAAAATGAGAATCCTGCTGTGCAGGCGCTGGCAATTTTCTGTCAGGGACTTCCGGCAGGTTTAAGGTGCCCAAATGTCAAAATAAAACTGCTCTGGTGTCACTCCCCAGCCTGGATGTCATTCCCAGCTCCACGAGATTCCCCCCAGGTGCATCCCAATGATTGCTGAGGTTGTAACGAGTCCAGGCTCGATATTCCCAACTGAGGGAATGGGATTGAAACCCAAACTTCCTTTCCCTGATGCTGCTTTTTTTCTGGATGGAACCTCTTTGGTTCGAACCTCTTTTTTTCCAGATCTGACCTCTTCCCCTCAGCACTTCCAAGCCCTTTGTCAGGAACCTGCAAACACTTTCCTTGCGGAGAGACAGCAGCCACCTGGAACCAGGAAAACTGGCAGGAACTGCTCTGATTATTCAGGATAAAACAACTGAGATGCTTAATTCCTTCTATCATTGGGATCATGGAATGGTTTGGGATGGAACGGACATTAAAAAATTATCCAGGATTAGAGCTCAGGATGTGCTCAGAGGCAGCAGTGGCTCATTCCCAAAGATCCTGGTGCAGCTCCAGGAGTCCCTTAACTCCGTGCTGTAGATGCCGTGATTCCTGTCCCGGATTTTTTGGCACGTTTCCCACTCCTCCCTCCCGGCAGGCAGAGCAGGGCAAGCTCGGAGCCCTGCAGAGCTCTGCAGAGGTGTGAATTCAGGTGCTGCTCCCGGGGGAAAAAAACATCAAATAAACTCCTCTGAGCAGCACCAGCGTCATGGAAAGCTTAATCACAGATTTCTTTTCATGCTGGAGCGGGGTGGAAACATCTTCCCTCACTAAACAGGAGCTTTATCCAGTCAAACATTTAGGAAAGGGGGTTTTTTGGGTTTGGTTGTTTTTTTTTTTTCTTTCCCAGCATAAAATCCAGGCTAATTTAGTCATGAGTCAGGCTGGGTTTTGTCAGGTGCTCAGTGAACATTTGTAAAAGTCTTCCCGTGAACTGAGGAGTGTCAGATGGAATCAGCGTCAATTTTCCCAACAAGGCTCCAATTACTGCTCCGAGGAGCTGCGGAGTGGGGTGGGAAAACAGCTGCTCCCCTGTGAGGGACCCCCCGCCCCCCTTCCCTTGGCTGCATCAGCATTTGATAAGGATTCTTATCAATTAAAATCAAGAATGTGGCCCCCACTTCCCCTCAAAGGAGCCTTTTATGTCTCACTGATCAAAGAGAACGGAATGTGGGGCTTTTGTCCTGGGTTTTTTGGGAATGCTGCTTTTTTTTTTTTTTTTTTTTCTTTCTTTCTTTTTTTTTTTTTAATGGATGAGGTTTCAGGGAACGGGAATTTTTTTCTTTCCAGGCATTAATAATGGGAAGGCAGGATCCTGTTCTGCAGCATCGGAGGAGGCTCCACTAATCACAGGGAGTAATTAGGGGGATGCATTTGAAATAATGAATTTTTATAACGTGCCAGGGTTACCTGGGTCTGTTCACGTGGAGAGCTTGGTGCTTTCCAAGGAGATTATGAGTGATGGGAAAATGGGGAATGGCTTTAAACTGACAGGGAATACATTCAGCTGGGATATTGGGAAGGAATTCCTGTCTGGGAGGGTGGGAAGGGGCTGGGATGGAATTCCCAGAGAAGCTGTGGCNCACTTGGGTCACCTCCTTTGGCCACCCCAATTCCCAGCAGGCTGGATGTGTTTTTCCCAACCCTACACCTCCCTGGAGCAGCATTTCCCTGGCTCTGCTCCAGGCTCACAATCCCGGGATCTCCTGGCAGCTCCAAGGGGAGCAGCTCCTGCCGCCTCAGTGGCACCAGCACAGCACCCGGCTGCTACGAGTGGGAAGAAAACACAACCAAACAGAGGCAGGGAGAAATTCCAGGGCTTCTCAAAGCAGCTCCTCCCCTGCTTTGCTTCCCGGGAAAGCCGCGGATCCGCCACGCTCTTCACACCCCACCGGCACCCAGAGCGCTCCTGGATTTTTTTCCGGGAGAAAGGGATGTGCTCCCATGGGAGAAAGGGTGGCAGGAGGATGTGAGGAGGAGGTGGGATCTCGTTAAGATGCGCTGCAACCTCAAAAATAGGGGGAAAAAAAAAAAATCCCGAAGCGCGCAGCTTCCAGATGGTCGGAATGACACGCGGCACCGACAGCTGCTCCTGCCGGAGCCTCGGGAATGGCAAGAGTGGGGAAGCAGCACCTGGAAGAGGGAGGGACGTGATGGGAAGGCCAGAGGTCACCCTGCGGCACAGAGAGGGAGTGGGGGAGTGTAACAATGTGTCTTTTAATCTGCCTATCAATTTAATAAACGTTTCATCCGCCCCTGGGCGAATATCAGAAAAAACTTGGTGGTGGGGTGGTCCCGTCTGGTGTTTGGAAAAAGGCAATTTGGGCAGCATTGCTGATGTCATCTAACACAGCTTTGGGCAGATCTTGGGCCTGATCGTCAGGTTTATCCAATTGTCCCTCTCCACTGAGATGCTCCACTGTGAAGTGAGCTCGGCTAGGTTCACCTTCGTAATTATTTAATAATGCCTTTAGTTGCTTTTTCTAAATTGATTCCCAGAGAAGAAGCTCTGTGGGTGTTAAAAGGAGGGACATAACATGCCTAATATCGTGGGAGACTAGCACATGTGCTGAAAAGGTTACCTTGGAGAGGTTTTTAAAATATGGTGAATTTCGCCCATGTTCTTTTGAGACTTTACATAATTCTTTGAGCGCTGCATATGGTACGGGGTCCCATTTGGGGTTTCTTCCCCTTTTATATATTACTGGAGCAGCTAATATTTGTAATTTTTCAGCAAACTCACAATTTCCATCCAAAGGGGAGGGCTGGGACACTGTCCCCTCCCAGTTCCGTGCGTTTTGCTGCTCGGAATGTGCCATTCCCACCGGGATAATGGTGGGAATTCACTTGGAAGTGAAGCACTGGAAAAATCACAGCCAGGGGGAAGCAAACCCCAAGGAGGGGGAGATGGGACTGACAAACAAGGTCTTTATAAACTCCTGGAATCACTGAGATTGGAAAAGCCATCCAAGACTGACAGTGTTTTATACCACAATTACCCAGATTCCAACTTCAGAAGGCTGAAAATGACTCCTTTATTTTTGGGATGTGTCTCCCTTTTATACTATTTCACACAGACCAATTGGATTGGTGACACAAAGACAAACCTCTTCACTCCCATTGGTCAGAGCAGAGGGACAGCAAGAAGAAGTCCCTCCTAAGGAAAGGAATGAATAACAAAGGTACAGTTACAAAAACATTTCTCCTGTTTACAGAAAATTCCCTGGGAAAGAAATTTCGGAAAACAAAAACATCTCAGGCACGGAACCAGGGCTACACAAGACGGAGTCCAACTATTCCCAGCATTCCCAAGGCCACCACTGATCCATGTCCCCAGGTGCCACATCCACATGGATTTTAAATCCTTCCAGGGATGGGGACTTCACCTCCCCAGGGCAAATTTTCCATTAATTTTTTCCTTATCTCTAAAGTAAACCCCTCCTGGAACAACTTGAGGCCATTTCCTGTTGTTACTTGGGAAAAAAAAAAGCCTGGATACACCCTCCTGTCAGGATTTTCCTGTTCATCCTTCAGTGGAAAACCAGGAATAAAAAATCCCAGCCAATCCCTGCTCATCAGGTGCTTCCTCCTCTGGTCCCCATGATCCAAACATCATTCCTCACTTTGGAAAGTCACAGGTTTTTTTCCCAACCTGCCAGCACAGGTGAGAATTCCCAAGGAAAATCAGGAAGAAACACAGTCCTCAAGGCTGGGCAGGAGATTGTCACCAGTGGGGATAAAATGTCACCTCTTGGCTACTCCATCCAGGAAATCCCCCATTTGTGTCCAGGGATAAGTGGCCTTTGGATACCCTGGCACAGCCCTTTGGAGCTGGAGAGCAGGGCCAGCCCAGCCCCTGGATCCTGGATAAAATCTGGAAAAATGAGAGGTCCCTGGGGTGATCCTGCTCCAATCTTTGTAGGATTTTATCCCAAAGCCGCAATTTATGGGAAAAAATTATTTATTTATTTATTTATTTATTTATTTATAAATCTGTTAGTGCTTGTGCATTGGCGGTGCCTTGGTTTATCAGCAAAGCTCTGGAAATAGTTTGTTGGATGATAGCAGCTGCAAAGCNAAATCAAATCATAAATTTATTATTGTTATTATTAAGAATTAATTAATTTTATTTGTTTATAAAATAAATTAAAAATTGACTTTATTTATAAATTCACCTCAACTGAGCGAGGATAAAGTGGTTTAAAAATTCCAGCCAGGAAAATTATTTCTATGGCAACTAATGGTGCCTTCCAAAGCTGAGTGCGAGAAGGTGGGAAATGGGGAATAACAAACAATAATCTCATGGAAAAGCCCAAAATCAATCCATGGATAACAAGCAGACACTCAAGGATGAGTTGGGGTGCTCAGAGTCTTATATTTTATTAGGAGTGAGGTGAATTTTTGGGATTAACAGAGCAATTGTTTGTAATCCTCCTTCTTTCTAATAATTCCCACGTCCTTGTATTATTCCTCCCAAAAACCTCATTGGTGCTGAGCAGACTCTGTGAAAATTTACAGGAAAAATTCCTGAAGATTTCCAGCAATTGGAAAGTGCAACCACCGCTCTGAACACAGGAATTTCCCTGCCTGGAAATAACCCCAAGGAAAATTTTGGGGCACGTGGTGGGAAAGGCAGCAAAGAGAGCTGAAAAAAAATGGGAATATTTGATAAATCTGAAGGTTTCTGTTCAAAGGGAGGCCCCCCCGAGAGTGGATGACTTGGAGCAGATCAGAGACATCCCCAAGCCATCAGATCCCAAAGAACAACATCCATTGATCCCAAAGTTAAAAGAATAAACGTTGGAAAGACAAAAAAGGGATAGACGTGTGCTTTGGTAAAGCAGGAAGGAGGAGTGACAGGAGAGAAAGGGGAAAAAAAATGGAATTTTTTCTCATTCATTCATTTCTCCTCCCAGACCCATCATGGGCAGCCTCAAATCCTACAGGTGAGAAATCCCTGGGAATGTTCAAGGCTTGGAGTGGAAAACATCCCTGCCCATGGCAGGACTTGGCACCAGTTGATTTTTAATCTTTTTTCCCACCCAAACCACTCCATGATTTTGTGATTTTACAAATTCCCAATCCAGGGTTATTTAATTCTTCCAGTGATTAAACCAAAAGGAGTTTCCATGCCAAGAATAACTGGAAAATTTTGAGAAACGTGGAAGTGTGAAAGCATTCTTGGAAGGCACAATTCCATATTTCATAACCTCATTCCCCAGCATCTGATCAAACAGCATCTGGAAAACAATTTCCATGCTATTTGCAACCCAAATATGAGAGCATCCTGTGGAAAAATCCAGAAAAAATCGGAATACTGGAAACACCAGCCCAGAATAAACTCTCCCTACTTTAGTTTTAAATCTTCTCCTTAAATTGGGAACAACCATGGAACGAACAGCAGAGAAACAGCAAACCCCTCCTTCCTGGAGGGGCCCACAGTGAAGGTCTCCCAGAGAATTCCCTGCTCACAGTTCCTGCCTGTCCCTTGAAATTCCAAGAGCAAATGATTTAATTCATCACCTTGGAAAGAAAATCCCTGGTGATTATCCTAATTAAAAACAACTGATTAACGAGGTGCCCTGGCCCGAGGGGGTCACACCAGGGAGGCGCAGCGCAAGTTGCCAACACTGTTGAGCCTGATAAAATCCAGGTTGGACCTGGAAAAAGCTGATTTATTCTCAGTTAATTCTGATTTATCCAGCTGCAGCACTGGGGGTTCCATGAGATCTCAGATCCAGGTGAACAGGGAGGCTTTCCCAAGCTCTTGAGTGTCGCTGCTCCAGCTGTTCCCTCTTCCAGAGTTCACAGGACTCACACTGGGAAAATATTGGAGGCTTGAGGAGATGATTTGGTGATTCCTGAGCTGGGTTGATGGATTGGGAATGGTTGGGAAT
>VXBB01014624.1:6822-17346 GCA_013399915.1 Illadopsis cleaveri
CCATTTTGTGACCATTTTGAGTCCACCTTGGGTGTAGCCCTGTCCAGGCTCTTGTCCTGCCCAAGGTGGGTCTTAAAGGCCTTTCAACAAATATTTACTTTATTCTCTGGCTCTGTCCAGTCTCTGTTCCAGCTCAGCCCTCCCAAGGCATCACAACAAGCTGTATTTTATGCCCACAAACAGAGGGGGTTCAGTGTGACATTATCAATTATTTCATACATCCCTTGCACATGTGCCCAGTTGTGATTTTCCCTGGAAAAACTCTGCATGGATGACCTTGAACATTAAAAATAGATTTGAGCCCTTCTCTGGCCAGCTCCTCCTTCACTGCTTTGCTGACAACTCCCTGGCAGTTCCTTTCTTGCTTTTTGTTTGTTTTCAATTGCAAACTTTGCTTCGCCCCCGTTTCTGCTCAGCTCTCCAGCTGTTCAACAACATCATTTTCAATCATTCCCTGAATAATATCTGATGTCTTCAAACCTGCACAGCACTTCAGGTCTGCAAGCTGGAAGGGTTTTTACGGCCTCTGAGGCCACCACAAATCAGAGAATTCATTATACGACAAAATACGCTCTCGAGTGGGGACTGTTCTTAAAAATAAGGCTATTTTTTCTGCAATGTTGTAAAATAAGAGGAGGTTTAAAGCCAAATGGACTCCTTCACCCAGGAAATAAGAATTTTTCCAGGCAGACACAGAACTCCAGTGCAGGGAGAGTGCAGGAAATTCACATTCCAGAGCAGAGAGAGTTCCCACCTCTCTGTTTCACCAAAATGACCTGGCCAAAATTAATTTTTAATCACTTGGAGAGGGTCTGGAAAGGCTCAGAACTCTGCAGTCACATTCAGCTCGTTCCTGGGTGACCCTTGCTGTAAACTATTCAGTGGAGAAAGAGTTTGGGGTTTGGTTTGGTTTTCTTTAGTCCAGGGTGAGGGAGATGAGCTCAAAAATATCAAAGGCAGGGTTTAATCACAAAGAAAAAGGAATGGAAATGAAAAATAACCCTGGACTGGATGGTGTTCACTGCTCCCTCTGAAATTGTGCAGGATCAGGAGGAGTGTGGCTGCAACTCTGTGCTCCAGGCAGGAGATTCCAGGCAGCAGCAGCAGGGGAAGGTGCTGGCAATGACACTCGCTGTGGGCAGAGGCAGAGTGAGGAGCAGATGCTGGTGTGGCAAAGCAAACTGAAAACATTTCATTATTTTGCTGTGGTTTGTGACAGAAAGGGAAATCAGTTTTGGGTGTCTGTAAAGCAACCCCTGTAAATGTCACTGAATCAGGGAAAGGTTTGGGCTGGAATGTCACCAGACGGACATGAAAAGATCACACTCACACTGTCAGGTTGTGAGAACGAGAAAGAAGGAAGTTTATTTGGGATTTGGGTTTAAATAGTTTTTGGAGTTTGATCAGCCACTGGGGGATGAGGTTGACACCTCTCTGATCCCACTGGTCAAACCAAAAGTCCGTCAATTTGTCTTTCCCCCAGGAAGGAATGCACAGTTTACAAAACATCACTCTTTGTTTATGTTACAATGAGTGAGAAACTCCAGTACAGAAATGTAAAACATCAGAAGGCTGAAAAATCAGGGTGACATTGGAACAGACCTAAAAGAAGATTTCATTCCATCCCTGCCACTGCCCCAGGGTGCTCCAAGGTCAGTCCAGCCTGGTCTTGGACACTTCCAGGGATCCAGGGGCAGCCACAGCTGCTCAGGGAATTCTCTTCCAGGGCCTCACCACCCTCACAGGGAAGAACTCATTCCTAACATCCCATCCAAACCTCAGTTTGACCCCGTTCTGCCACCACAGACCCTTGTGAGGTAGTCCATCTTTATCCAGGACACTCCCTGGACTTCTCCTTTCCCGTCCACTGGACACAAACTGATTGCCTTTGGCAAAAATCCCATCAGCACAATCTCACTGCCTTGCTTTGCTGAGTGTCTCCACATTACAGGAGATCTACTGCCATTAGGAAAGGGAAAAAAAAAACCCTCCAGTAATTTGGTTTCAATTAGGATAAGAGATGAAAACACTTCATGTGGCTCTTACAAACTTAATCTCCTTCTTCCCTGGGAAACTTTGCTTTCGCTTCTGCATTAGACAAATTGGGTTTTCTCATTCTTTTACTGAGTCCTCGACAATCAAATAACAGAATTGTTAAGTAACACACGATGGGCTAAATAATTTACGTACTGCAGGGCTTCCTGAGCAGGCTTTTTCCTGTCTGAAGATAAAGGGCTGTCAGCATCCTTCAAAATCTGTTGCTTTCCCCTTGCCAGGAATACATCTGCCTCATCTAAGTGCCTGTAAACGCTGAGCTTTAATTGCGGCCTGGGAAATCTGCATGACAAATCTACAACCCAGATTCCTTATTTAATCCTGAACATCTTTATTGAGGGGAAAAAAAACCCTCCAAAACCGAAACAAAACCTGCAACTCAAACCTGACTTGATCTCATAGCTGAACTTTTTTTTTTTTTTTTTTAATAATACATCAAAAGAACAGCAACAACAACAAAAGATCATTTGTCTCTGTTTTCTTCCACTCCTATTATCCTATACTTCAGCTGATACAAAAATTAAACGTGTGGGTATAATTTTAAACACAGAGGGTCAAATTTTACACTCTTAGAGTCACGAAAATGACAGGAAATTCTTGTCCTCCTGCAGCCACACCCGGTTTTCCTGCAGCAGCCCCTCCTTCCCAAGGAGACACACGGGAAAGTTAGGGAAGAATGACTTGGGTTTGCCCTGCCCAGGCAGCCGCCGAGGTTTAATTCCCGTGTTTTAGCAGGAGATGGATTGCAGCAATCTGCTCCGGGCTGGGCTCTCAGGTGTTGGGGAGCTGTGAGCGAATGTTCTGTCAAACCCCTGACAGGGACAAAGCGCCCGGAGCCCCGCGGTGCCGGGGTGGGGCTGGTGAGGAGTGAAAGGGGCACAAGGGATGGCCCCAACCCACAGCTGTGGGTCACAAATGATGGCACAAACCCCACACCTGTGGGTCAGAGGGAGCCAGGGTCAGGAATGATGGCACCAACCCAGAGCTGTGGGTCAAAGGGAACCAGGGTCAGAAATGATGGCACAAACCCCACACCTGTGGGTCAGAGGGAACCAGGGTCAGAAATGACGGCATCAACCCACAGCTGTGGGTCACAAATGATGGCACAAACCCCAGGGCTGTGGGTCACAAGTGATGGCACAAACCCCACACCTGTGGGTCAAAGGGAGCCAGGGTCAGAAATGATGGCACAAACCCAGATCTGTGGGTTAAAGGCACCAGGAGCACAATGATGATACAAACCCCAAACCTGGGGGTCACAAATGATGACACGAACACCAGATCTGTGGGTCACAGGGCACCAGGAGCACAATGATGGCATAAACCCCAAATCTGTGGGTCACAAATGATGGCACAAACCCAGATCTGTGGGTCACAGGGCACCAGGAGCACAAATCACTGCACAAACCCCAAATCTGTGGGTTAAAGGCACCAGGATCACAAGTGATGGCACAAACCCCAAATCTGTGGGTCAAGGGGAACCAGGAGCACAAATAATNTCAAGGGGAACCAGGAGTACAAATAATGGCACAAACCCCAAATCTGTGGGACAAAGAGAACCAGGATCGTGAATGATGGCACAAACCCAGATGTGTGGGTCACAAATGATGGCACAAACCCAGATTTGTGGGTCAGAGGGAACCAGGATCACCAGTGTCAGCCAAGAATTTCAAATTTCAAGTTTCCCAGCCAAGAAATCCAAAGTTGCCCTCTGTGGCACCTGGATTTTCTGAATTTAAATCCCCTTCCTCTTGCTTTAGTTTAAACAGACACTTTCTGCAAACAATATTTTTACACCTGTTCTTTACACCTGTGAGCTGAATTTAAACTCTTGGCCACAGCAAACAAAAAAACTGAGTATTTCCAGCACCAGTGGTGGGCTCAAAATACCCCAGCACAGAAAGACAAAGTTCTGAAGGACATCCTACACCTGGAGGATGTAAACTGAGCACAATTTATATTAAAAATAAAAATCCCTAGCCTGTGACGATAGCTGGGTAATAAAAAATGCAGGTAAATACCTGAAACTTCTCTGTGGAATTCAGGTTTTTTTCATTTGTTTCCTGATGTTTTACCAACTTTTTTCCTTGCTAGTTAATAATTAAAACCCACTCCTGCAAGTGTTTTGCACAAGTTCCCATCTGAGAGATGTATTTTGTTGTTTTCAGCATCACCCTCTACTCTACACAATTATTAGAATCCTTCCTATATGTTGAATTGAGGAACATTTTGCTGCTTGGATAGGGATTTTTTTTTTTTTTTTTTTCAGAGCAACATCAGCTCCACTGGTTGTGCTGAAATATTAAAAAGTATAAATTATTTATACAGAGACAGGCAATGCTTTCTTCAGAACACCATATATATAAATTACGTACAATGCTGGATTCAGGACGTTGAATTGGTGAGAAAACATCCACCTGAACTCACCTCATTTCATTTTCTTCTCTTTAAAATCAATGTTAGCAACAATAATTGAGCTCAACACTTTGAAACTAGGGAGGGGGGGGAAAAGTCCCATCACCTCCAAACATTTTCTGCCACTCACTAGAACAAAACCAAGAGCATTTATTGAAGATGAAGATGTGCTCTGAACAAAAGGCAGCTCCAGGTTTTTATTGCAGCAATAAAAGCCTCCATCAAATCATTTCTGAGATGTTGTTTCAGCATTGGAGCTTTGAGCATTCTTTGCAGGACAGCTGCACAGCCAAAATGCCACCCAGAGAACTGCCAGCTCCTCCTGACTCTTAGTGAAGTTTTTATTTCATTATGTTGGAGTAAACCAGGCTCTGCTTTAACAGCAAAATTGCTTAATAATAATAGTAATAGTAATAATAATAATAATAATAATAAACTTTTCAAAGCTTTCTAACAGCACAGCTTGTTTTACTAAAATAATGTTCTCACTTGTATGATTTCAGGTTCAATTTCAGGTTCAGGTTTTTCTGCTGAGGTTTGGTGAGATCTGGATCAAAGCTGAATTTTATTTTGCACTGGGCAGTTTGACTCATCCCTTATAAACCTGCAGCAGGGGGATAAATGTCCCTCACCTTAAGTGCTCATTTATTGCTCTTGATCTGTCACACTTGATTAAAATACGGAGTTTTCCTCCCAGGCTGGAATCAGCTTTTCATTCCAAGTGATTCCCAGCCAGGGCTGAGCAATATCAGCCTTTATTTCCACATTTACCAGGTCCCTTCCAAAGGGTTCCCTCGTGGCTGGTTGTGAGTTAATCCTGATCCATCAGTCAGATGTTTCCCTGGTTTTTGGGAATGTGGGAATGGGAATGGAGCACTCTCCGTGCAGGAACTGCCGCAGCCTGGGGCAGGAAAATCCCGGGAGCTGGGGATGCACTGACAGAGGAAAGCCAGGACAAGGGGGATGGATTCACATTGCCACAGGGCAGGGTTGGATGGGAATCTGGGGAGGAATTCCTCCCTGGGAGGGGGGGGAGGGGCCGGGATGGAATTCCCAGAGCAGCTGTGGCTGCCCCTGGATCCCTGGAAGTGTCCCAGGCCAGGTTGGATGGGGTTGGAGGAAGCTGGGACAGTGGGAAGTGTCCCTGCCCATGGAATCCTCAAATTTCCTTGAAGCCATTCCCTGATCCCCGGGCACACCCACAGTGCTTTGTGGAAAAAGAAAATTTTAAACTCTTTAAATTCAGCTGCTTCTCCTCGAGATTGCTGGGAGGATACAAACAGGCATAAAGGGCTCAGAATTCCAGAAATCAGGAAAGGACACTCCAAAGCAACTGAGAAAACCAAGCAAATCCTGTCCAACAACACTTGACAGGTGTCCAGCATGGCCAGTGCTGCCTCAGAGGGGGCAGATTTTGTTAATAATCCTCCAAAAAGGGTTTTTTACCCCAGCTCTGTCATGACTTTGCCCCTGCAGAATTTGGGAAGATCTCAGAGCCACCCATCAGGTGCCAAACCTGCAGGGCTCCCTCGCCAGGACCTCAAACTCTGGCTGGGATTTCCCTGCTCTCATTTAAAGCAAGATTTTCCTGGATTATTGTCAGTGCTGGCATTTCCTGCTCTCATTTAAACAAGGATTTTCCTGGGTTATTGTCAGTGCTGGCATTTCCTGCTCTCATTTAAACCAGGATTTTCCTGGGTTATTGTCAGTGCTGGCATTTCCTGATCTCCATCCAAACCAGGATTCTCCAGTGCTGGTATTTCCTTTTTTCCATCTAAACCAAGATTTCCCTGGATTACTGTCAGTGCTGGCATTTCCTGCTCTCCATTTAAACCAGGATTTCCCTGGATTATTGTCAGTGCTGGCATTTCCTCTTTTCCATCTAAACCAAGATTCGCCTGGATTATTGTCAGTGCTGGCATTTCCTTTTTTCCATCTAAACCAGTATTCTCCTGGATTGTTTTCAGTGCTGGAATTTCCCCTTTTCCATCTAAACCAGGATTCTCCTGGATTGTTTTCAGTGCTGGAATTTCCTCTTTTCCATCTAAACCAGGATTCTCCTGGATTGTTTTCGGTGCTACAGTCAGTGCTTTGTGCTGGAGAACAGCAACTTCCAAACAACTTTATCTTAACACTTAGAGAACTCCCTGTGAACTTTTGTAGCTCTGCAGACAATTTTGATAAAGAAGCTGGAGACTGGATTGAATTTTCTGAGCAATCAGTCTCCCAAGTGGAAGAAAATACAAATAATGAGAGATAGAAATAAACTCAAGTTGCTTTTCCTTTCCTGTCTTTCTCATCTTCTGGCCTCTGTTCTGTCTCTGTCCCTGTTTATTATTTTCAGAGTTGTTTTAAAGAACAAAAGGATTTTCAGGAGCCCTCGGCACCACGATCTCAACGATTTGAGCTGCTCCTCTGTGTTCTAATTGGTGCCCAAATTTCTTTGAAGTTCTCTGAATAAAGGCAGCTCCAAACAACTCACGGCAATGTCTTAAAGCAGTAAAAATGCTTAAAAAAATTAAATACATACATATATATGTATATATATGTATATATCAAGCCCATCACCTGGCAGTGCAGCCACGGAGGGATGATCATTTGAATTCCCCATTTCAAGAGAAGCTGCGTTTGTCACCGAGGGATGATAATTTGAATTTTCTTTTTCAAGAGAAGCTGCATTTGTCACCGAGCCTCTGGTGCCTGCAGGAGGGGATTATCCAGAGCTGATGGTTTCACCCTTAAAGACTGAAGGGATTTATGGAGATGTGCTCCGACAAGGAGCAAATCCCAGCCAGTGCTGGGAAATATCCAGCCAGGGAGGCTTTTAGAGCCATGGGTAACTTTTGGGTTTTTTTATTACCACTGCACCTGTGAAATGATTGTGGGGCTTGTCTCTGGTGTTTAAAATACATCTCCTCTTAATAAATTAAGAGAATACATCATTTCTCTTAATTATTTTTTTTCCCCTGTGATTTGTCTTTCAATTTTAGGAAATTGAAAGGGAAGAGAAAAGAAAGACACTGTTGCTAAATGGCCAAATATTTGATTTAACTCTATTTTCTTTGCAGGATGGGAGTCCTCTGTTCTGCTCGTGCACAGAGATGATTTAATTTAACAACATAATAAACATTTAGAAGAGCATTAATATTTGATTAGGAAGTGGTGTTATTATACTAATGCCATTTCTGTTAAAAAATATTGGCTTTAAAAGAGTATAGATTAAACAGCCAGAAACTCCTGAAAATGGCTTGCAGAGAGGAATGGTTTATTGGCCCTTAAATTAGGGCCAATCCTGGATTTTAAACAGCTTTTAAGGAAAGCTTTAAATGAACCAGAGGTGCCTGGTAATGGATCAGGTTTGGGGTGTAAAAAGGATGGTTTGGATGTGAGGAAACAGAACAGAAAATGAAAACCACGAGGGAACAGCTCCAGTAAGAAATGCAGAGAAGGGTTTGCTGGCAAAGCCAACAGCCTGATGGGCAGAAAATTCTGATTTTTCTACTGGAGTTTGATCAGGGATTGGACAATGAAGTTGACACCTCTCCTACCCCTCTGGTCAAGCTAGAAGTCCATCAATTGTCCTTCTTCCAGAGAGGAATGTAAACGTCAGGAATAGTTTCCAAAACAGGAAGGACAGTTGCCATAACATTGCTTGAAAGTCTGTGAGAAGCTCCAGTACACAAATGCAAACATCAGAAGGCTGAAAAAGATCAGGGTGACACAGGGGGGCTGATGAGGCTCCCGGAGTGACAAAATCACAAAATCACACCATTCCCGTGCGGCAATCGCCAGCTGGAGAGGAGAAAAAAGCCGCTTGTGCTCGAGAGAAACTTTCACAGGACGTTACAAAGAAACCATCTGCTTTTTCTTCTCTGTGCTGGCTGAGGAGCAGCTTGTGTTTGCAGCTCTTTAACCAGTAACCTCAGCTTGTGTTTGCAGCTCTTTAACCAGGAAATGGCAACAACCCGCAGGACTTGGTGAAGCGCCCAACTCCTTTTCCTGCCTGTAGAAAAAAAAAAACACACAAAAAAATCTGGAAGGAGAATTTTAGTTCTGATCGCTCATCGTGAAAACTCTTTTTGTTTTCACGACGGCGGCAGCAAAATCCACGTGATGGGGATAAAACGTGTGAAAAACGAGTTTGGGGTTGTTTTTTTTTTTTGCAAAATTAAAAAGCTTAATTTAAAAAAAAAGACAACAGGAGATAAAACTAAAGTAAAGGGTTAAAATGTCTTGGCATTTAGCTGAGAGTAAATTTACGATTCTCAGAAATATTTTAAAATACTTTTTCTATTAGCTTGGTGTATATTTATAGACTTTTATGCATATTTGTATTTTTTTACGAACTAATTTTTTTTATTTTAGGAACTGTTTTGTGTGGCTGCTTTTTGGGAAAGCAAATCCAGATTTCCAGGTGGATTTCCATTTGCTTGGCTGCAAAGAATTCACTTTTGTTTTGTGTTTTAACAGAGCTTTCCTCTCTTTTCTTAAGCCCNACCCATCGAGATGTCACCTCAGTGTGACAGGAGAGTGTCTCCCAGCACAGGCAGGAGCAGCCAGAATGCTTCAAATGCTTCCTGACCTTTGCATGTTCACTTGGAGGAATCAAATGCACAGCAGGGAAAATCGGGATTAGGATGAGCATGGAAGGATGTGTGGGGGGTGTTGCTCTAAGTTTTCAGCTTTCTGATGTTTTTATTCTTGGACTGGAGCTTTCTCACGAGTTGTAAGAAAAACAAAGAGTGATGTTTGGTAAATAATACATTCCTTTCCAGGAGGAAGGACAAATTGATGGACTTCTAGGTTGACCACTGGGGTCAGAGGGGTGTTAACCTCGTCCCCCAATCCCTGATCAAATTCCAAACCCTATTTAAACCCCACACCATAATAAACTTTCTCTTCTCACCTCCCAACTTAACAGGTAAGTGTGGTTCTTTCGTGTCCTCTAGAGACAGAGGGGAGTTTGTTTCCATCAGTGGAACTGGGGATTCAGGGATGTTTTTATTTTTATCCTTTTGCCACAAAACTCACCTGCTTGTGGCAGAAACAAGCAGGGAATTGCGCTGTGGCTTTCACTGCGTGGAGAAGGGAAAAATCCCAGTAGATCCGTTGTGAGTAATCTGCCATTTGGATTTAAATGGTGACATTTCAGGTGACATAATCTGTCATTCATGGAAGCACAGGATGATTTAGTGGGAAAACACCTCCAGGATCAGCCAGTCCAAGCTGTGACTGATCCTCACCGTGTCCCCAGCCCAGAGCACTGAGTGCCACCTCCAGGAATTCCTTGGACACCTCCAGGGATGGGGATCCGAACCTCCCTGGGCAGCCCCAAGCCCTGATCACCCTTCCCATGGGGAAATTCCCCCTAAATATTCCCCCTTCTACTGCATTTCCACTCGATTTCTACAAGATCTGAACACAGAGAGCTGTGGAATTGGTGATGTCACTTCCAGCTCTTCCAATTCCCTAGAAACCAGAAGGATTCCCCAAATTCTCTCCCGTGAGAGAGAAAACGAGTGATGGACCATCAGTTGTGCATTAATTCTGATAGAAGAATATCACAAAAATATCATTTTTAGGTAGGTGGCTGAAACCACCAGAACATTTTGAACCTTGCTTAGAGCCTGAGTGTCTTTTTCCAGGTCTTGCATGGTTTAAAGCCTGTTAAAGCCCCACCAGGACGCAAACATCCCGTTTTAAGGAGTTTGCAAGGATCAAACCCACAGAGTGAGTCTGACCAGATCAAGCAACATCATAGAAGTGTTCACAAGCAGGGAACCACCACATTTCATCCTTTACAGCCCAGAGATACCTGGAGCTGTCTGATGTTCCTCCCCTCCCCACGGAGAGAAGCTCTCAGATAAACTTTTCTCAGGTTTTGATGGATCAGATGTGAGCTCATTTCACAGGGCTGTGAAACCCCTGCAGGTCTGCCACGAGAAAAAAACCCACATTTTTTGGCCGGCCAGCATCCAGCCTCCAGTTCCTCTGAGCAGCAGTGACAACTCTGCCCTCCCCCTTGATGTCTGAAGTTTTATCTCCCATGTGTTT
>VXBB01014627.1:0-13854 GCA_013399915.1 Illadopsis cleaveri
GGTTCCATATTAGGGAAAGGTTCGTCACCCAGAGAGTGATTGGTCACTGGAACAGGCTTGCCAGGGAAGTGGTCACAGCCCTAAGGCTGCCAGAGCTCAAGAAGTGTTTGGACCATGCTCTCAGGCACAGGGGGTGACTCTTGGGGATGGTGCTGTGCAGGGTGGAGACTTGAACTGTGAAACTGATCCTTGTGGGTCCCATCCAACTCAGAATATTCTGTGATTCTGTAAGATCTGAATGTAGATAATTGAACACATGTGGATTGCCTAAGTTGCTATTTTTTGCTAAAAAATAGCTGGGGGGATGATTGTTGCTCAAAAGCTGACTTGTGAGTCAAAGTCACAAAATACTCTTTGTGAGTTTTGTTTGTATTTGGTGTTTTGTCGGTTGGTTGTCTTTGTTCTGGGTTTTTTTAAGTATCACACTAGGATGCAAGACAGGAATTAGAAAATATCTTCCCAATCACCAGTGGGAAGGCTTCAGCCAGAAGAGTAGGTAGAATACGGTACCTAAATTAGGCACTGCATATCAAAGAAGACAAGGAACATTCAAAAGATGCCAGAAACAGTGACCAGAAGGTAATCCAAGGTCAGAGAGCACAGCATCCTCAGTCACTGGATGCTATCAAAACCGAGATATATAAATGTCTGACAGAAATGGCACAGAAACATCCAAGTGGCCTCTGGTAGAGAGTGTAGCATGTGGCTGTTGGTCTGCTGTTTGTATTAGAAATCTACAAACCTTTTTTCTTCAGGTTGTAATCCAGAACAATTGAACTGTGGTGATGGGAAGTGTAAGCCTCAGTATAAGTCTTGTAAAGATGACGACAGCTGCGGGCAGGACAGTGATGAAAAGAATTGCTGTAAGTATGTATTTTTAGCTATTTTCCAAGAGATGGTGGAAGGCAGAAGCAGGAATATGCATATTTTATTGGTTAAATGTGTTGTTTCTAGATTTTTTTTTTTCATGGCACAAGGTAAAAGTTTCATAGTAGTGAACATAAATCATGCAGAATAAAAGTTGGTTTTGGGAGAGTTTAGACGGTGAATAGAACCTAATCCAAGATAACAGAGATTTTAGTAAGAAAATCAAACCACATTTTGCTGGTGATCTTGTTGGAAGAGCAGTTTTCCCCAAAATGCTGCCAGATCAGTACCACATAATTTAAGGAAGAGACACATAGTAGGCTGGGGACTTTCACCACGTTGATGGTCTTTTTACTGTAGATCCACAATAGTTGTGGGTGTTGCTGGTACTACCAATGACTCCCTAGTGACTTGCTGCATTTTGCTTACATAATTTTTGTCTTGCTTTCAATCTTGGGATAGCCAGGAGTAAATCTTTGTTGAAAAATACCTACCTCCCACTGTTTAGAGGCCCTTGTAAACAACTGGTAATAAGAATAATAGTAATGGAGGCCAGTTGCTGAGATATGTTAGGATTCTCACATAGTAAACTGTGATAGTCCGTCATCAGAAATTTATTGGAGGGAGGTATAAAACTGTTCCACAGTTTTCTCAATTTCACTTGAAAATGAAAAGATGCTGTGAAGATTTGTGATTTGTAGTGCCAGTAGTGCTGGTGAAGGCAAAAGAACAGATTTGAGATGCCACGTTTGCTCAGTTTAGAGTTACGTAAAATGGGAGTGTGGACAGCTGGAGGGTCTTCTTTTTCCTCAGGGACAGTGGAGACTGAAATTAGTGTGATCGTTAATTAGAGTGGATCATCCCCTGTCCACTCTCCATAGAGGGACCAGTTTACACCAGTATTGACTACTACTTCAAGCACGCTAGAATGTGTATCTTTCAACAACTTGCTGAATGTGCAAGGTTTTGTTGATAATTTCACATCTTGATTCCAAACATGTGACACTATCTTCTCTCTCTTATTTCAGCCTACAAAAGTTGCTCCCCTTATGCATACAAATGCCTCAATGGAAAATGCTTGCTGAAACCAAATCCTGAATGTGATGGGAAAAGAGATTGTACAGATGGATCTGATGAAATGAGCTGTGGTGTGGTAACATTTATTTTAAAATTTGTTAGTTTCTTGGGAAACTAAGTTGACAATTTGTGTTATTATTAAGAATTACTGGATTAAGAATTGGTTAAATCAAATATGAATTTTAAAAAATTAATTTCCTGGTAACACTGTATGCAAATACCTGTCTTGAATTTTGCACTGTTTCTTTTAAATCAACTCATCCATTCTGTCTGTAATGACTTATTTCAAGCAATGCACTTCCAGGATAAGCTGGTAAGTCTTGCTGCTTTTTTGAGCTGAATGAAATGTAGTCAAGGAGCTGTGTTTGTAAGGAGAGAAAAGAGACACGAATGATTCAAATTAACTTCTAAATTGTGTTTAATCTCTTTCTGAGTTACTCAACACTTTAGAAAGCTACACAGAAAGATAGACAATGACTGCTTTATGTCTGGCCTGCCCATTGAGTGAAAATGGGCAAGTACTCACCTTTTTACCAATTGCACAGTAAGGCCTAACGGTAAAAGTTTGTGTCAAGCATGGCAAAGTGAATTAACTGGTGGGCTTTCTACTAATTTGTTAAATTATTTCTGTTAGCTTGTGGAAGGCGCCAGCTTAAGAAAAACAGAATTGTTGGAGGTGAAGATGCAAGATCTGGGAAGTGGCCTTGGCAAGCAAGTTTACAGATGGGGGCATATGGCCACGTGTGTGGCGCGTCTGTCATTTCCAACAGGTGGCTCGTATCTGCTGCCCATTGCTTCCTGGATTCTGAGTCTGTGAGGTATGAAGAAATTATACTGTTCTATTTGCAGTTTAATAACCTTACAAAGTTGCTTTCAATGATTTGCAGAAGCTATTCCTTGTCAAGTTAAGTTGATTCGCGTTATAACTTTGTGACATGACCTCGCTACATAAACACTCGGTGTGGTCTGCTGGCTTCAAGTCTTAAGTTTTTGAAGTTATTCTTTTGCTTCCATTGCCAGTGAGTCCTGTATGATAGAACACTGTTCTGCTGAATTTAGGGTAAACACCTTTTTTTTCCCCCCTTCTTTTCAAAAGGCTGGGGTTTTCTGAGTAGAACTACAGCCTTTTCTCCCAAGACATGTCCTATTTATTGATCAATGAGTGAAAACCTCATTGATGTTCTGTTTAGACAGTGTAAATTGAAAATGCATACCTCCTATTTGTGGTAGGGATAAGACAGAGTTTAATAATATGCCTTTATGAGTTCCAAAGCATGATGCATTGCAAGGAGTTGGTTTTACAGCTCCAGAAAATTAATTATTTTCATAATAGCAAGTAAAAATATTGCTTAATGCTTTAGCAGACAGAGACTAGAATGCGTCTATCTGCTGAAGTCATATGCTACTCCATGCACTTTGGTTTTGATGAATGTCCTCAAAATACTGAAAAGTAATCAAAATGGAGTGAACTAACAGTGCATTGCTTTCCAATGGGACGTTCTAAAAACATTTTTTTTACAGATACTCCGTTCCAATGGGATGGAGAGCGTATATGGGCTCACATACTATTAATGAAAAGAGCAATCGTGTAGCTATGAGATCAATCATAAGGATTATTGTCCACCCACAGTATGACCAATCTGTCTCAGACTATGACATTGCCCTGTTGGAAATGGAGACGCCTGTACTCTTCAGTGAGCTGGTACAGCCCATTTGTTTACCCAGCACCTCTAGAGTATTTCTTTATGGAACTGTCTGCTATGTAACTGGCTGGGGAGCCATAAAAGAAAATAGTATGTTCATTTCCTGGATATACTTTTTGCAAGTTTGGCTTAGTTTTAAATTCTAACAGTGGAATATTTATACTTGTAAGCAAAAAATAAAAACCTGTGTAGTTTACTTAGTGTGTCTATAAAAATCCAGAAAAGATCTCCTTAGCTACAGTCTGTGAATTCTGAATGGTTGCTTGGGTGGCAGGTGTTAAGTGACAAAATGCATACTCTGGTGTCACAGATCATTGAAAAGCAAATGACTATAGATTTACAAAAATGTGCCCATTTTCATGCTCATGACTGGTGAATAGAACCTTGCAGGTAAGAGGTCAGTAACTTGCAACTATTGCAGAGAAACAATTTGTTTCTGATTGACAATATAGAGCTATAAGCAGCAATAAATGCAAAAAAAAATGTGGAGGATCTTTTATTTTCTCTGTCTTAACCAAAGGCACTTTAAAGTATGCCTCATGAAGAGTTCTGCCTCTGTGTAGCTTGGAACAGCCAGGTGCAATGGGGAGGCAGGAAAAAAGTACACAGAGTTAGAGAGGGGTTGCAGGGGAGCCTGTGGGATCCTTGCCCTGTCTCAGAATAAACAGTTTGAAACCTGGGCTTGGGCAGCATCTCAGCCCATCAGAGGTGTCAGGATATTTATCTCACAAGGGCACCTTATGTCAATACTATAGTACAGAATTAAGCTCTTAGCATCATTTGTGAAGTTACAGACTGTTCTTTGGGGTTTTTTAAAAATTATTTGTTTTTCCACACTCAGCTTTATTGCTCAGTTTCTTCCCTAGAACTGAGAGGATGGAAAACAATATAGAAATTGCATTTTGTAGGACTTGGATGTTGTTTGGAGCACAGCCATGGTGTAAATAACAACAAAAAGCTTCAGGCATAATTTGAAATTTAAATTTAGTCACCCTGTGTGCAGTCGTATCTTACAATTTGCATGACACTTTTACTACTTTCTGGCAGAATAAGGTCATAAGGATAAAGTCTAGGGAAATGAAAAAGTGGTGCATTGGAACCTCTATGGCTACAGGGTAGTGTGGACAACAGCTTTCAAAAACTAGGGCAGGCACCATTTGAAGAGACGGGAATTACTCTGCTGTCATTAGCTGGGTAGATTTGGAGTTTGATCTCTTTTGTTTGGATAATTGGCATCTCTATTAGAAATTTGTGCCACCTTAACCTCTGCAATACCGTTTCTTTTTTTTTCTAGGTCATCTTGCCAAAACACTGCAGGAAGCTCGAGTGAGAATGATTAACCAAAGTGTTTGCAACAAGCTCTATGATGATCTTATTACTTCACGTATGCTGTGTGCTGGGAATCTTACTGGTGGTGTTGATGCATGCCAGGTAATCTGGAACTGGTAGGAAAATTACAAAGGAATGTTTGCTTTCATTGGAAAACTCTTCAGAGTTTTAGTTTGTGTGGTGCGGTTTTTTGGTTGGTTGTTTTTTTTAATTGAGATGTCATGAGTGTGAGTTTATGGTTAATTTAACATGACAACTAAAAGCCCACCAAAATAAGGAAGAAAATTCATCATAGATAATCTCTGACTCTTTTGAGAAATATCATTTTGCAAAGACAAGGGGTTAAATGTGTCGAGAAGAATTCTTTTTCATCTTCAACAGTGATATTTCATACAAGGGAACAAAAACATAAAGATAAAAGGAGTCATCTGTGATAAAAGGTCCATCTGTGAATTATGCTACTTGTATTAATTTCTTTTTATCTTTTTTAATATCTGGGTATGGAATTGTTAAAATACTGTAAAAATATGATAAGTTATGTATTGTTACTGTTGCAAAGAAATACAAAAGGAAAAGCTAAGTTAGATTTTGGAACTGCAGCTGCAATGGTGCTTTTTAATTTCAAACTTTAATTTCAAACATTCATTCATGCGTACAATTGTGACAAGTGTATATATAACAAGTTGTGACTACATCACAATAATGTAAGTTATAAAACCCAGCTTATTTACACACACAGTCAGAAACTGCTTTTTGGTCATACTTCACCTGTCCTGGCTCTGGCATCCTTCTCCTAGTACACTAGTTGCGTACCTCATTGGTGTTCAAACTTCGGATGAATAATATCAACATTACAAACATGGTTTTTATACCAGTTACCATATAAAGGGGATAGAAATTTGTTACTGATTATTAGACTGAGGCAATTTGATACAACTTTCATGTCATATATAATTATTTTTTTTAATGCAATAAAGTAACTTTTGCAAGATTGTAGCTCGTGATGGGTCAAACTTCTTTAACACAATAGACTATTTGTAGAAATTTCTTGCATTGTCTAAAATCAAATTAATTATTTTTATTAACATTATGTAGAGTTTGTCTGCAAACTTTGACCTTGGAATTGTTTTGCTAAAATATGTTAATTTGAAGGGGTGATGTTCCTCCAAAAAATGTGTTGCTTAAGAAACACCCTTGAATTTTCAGATGGGCATTTTTAACCAATTCAGCTGTATATCACACTGGGCAGTTTTGGCCCTCTGGATCTTTAAGTTCTTAGTCTGAGTAGCATCTTTGGTTTTTGATTGGGGTTTTTTTGTTTATTTTGCCTTCCTGCCTTCCTGCCTTCCATATATATATTATGTAATATATAGTATATGTTTCCTGTACAGTGGAATGACACTGGAGTTCAGGAAAACCCCACAGCACCCTAAACCCCCTTTACTATGCTTTCAGACTTGTGAGTGTCTTGTTTGGTTTTGCTTCTTCCTGGACATGTAAGCGGTGCATATGTTGCACAAGTTATGTGAAGCTTCCAAATACCTTTCATCTTTAGAGGATCTGATACATGAGAAAAAAAAATTTACCCTTTCAGACTGTTTTCTTATCACTCTAGGATATTCTTTGATCTTGGTTCCTCTGCTTAGGATCTTTCCTCTCCCCACTGGCATACAGCCACTTTGGCCTTTCAGAACTGGCTGAGTAATTGGCTGGACTACGCAACCTCGTTTCTCAAGTCACTTTGACATCAGTCTCCTGGATTATCAACACTTCTAGCAGCCTGAGAAAGAGGAAGAACTCTGGCAGCTTCTCATATCTCTAGATAATGTCATACCACCATAATAGATAATTTTGTTTGGTTGGGTGATGAAAGCTTTCTGTTATTCCTCTTTTCTCAGTACATGGCTTTCTCCTGACCTCTTACATGTTTTGGATCCAACCGGGGGCTCAAACAAACCCCAGGGTCAATTTGGAGGCTGCTGACTGCCTTGTGTGCGTTAGGAACAGCTGCAGAGAGGAGCTGAACTGTTGTTGCCCAGAGTTCTGTGAACAGACCAGTTCACAGAAGACATACAAGGTTAAAGCAATGAAAGGCAAAAAAGCATTAATGAGCCCAAATGCATTTTGATCCTGTGAACTGAATTGAATGGGAATTTTTATTTTTCTACATTGCCATGCAAACCTGCAAGTTCCATTTGAGAAGCCAGTTCTTATTTGCACATTCCCTCGTCTTTGTTCCTTCTTCTGCCTCTACAAAGTAGTCTACTGTAGACTCAGTCTTGATTAAAAAACTGCTGATAATACATGATTGTGTCTGGTTTGTTTGTTCGGTTTGAGTTTGTTTCGGTTTGTTGGCATTTTTTGATTGGGCGTGTGCTGTATCTTTCTGTTCCTACTTAACACACAGTATAAAAAGATCTGCCTTCAACCTGTGAACAATTTATGTTCAAACTGTAGTAGAATTCCCTATTTCCATCCCTGTCTTCTTCTCTCCCTATTTGGGCTGTGGTGGGCTATTCTATGAATCCTGTAATGGGACATTATCAAGGAGTAATTTTGTATAATGCTTCTTGCCATTAGCTTTATACTGATTAGTGTGCTACATCCAAAAGTTAAAATAATTGAATAAATATGACATCTGGCTGGGTACATTTTATCCAGAAGTAAGTTTTAATTAATATTAATTTTAATATGAGAAAAAGATGGGCAGGTATTTACTGTTCTTAAATAACCTACTTTTTGTTACAATGCTCTCTGCGTGTGCACTGATGGCTGGACTTCCTTCATTTCAGGGAGATTCTGGAGGTCCCTTGGCCTGCACAGGGAAGGGCAATAGATGGTACCTTGCTGGCATTGTGAGCTGGGGTGAAGGGTGTGCTCGGCGCAATCGTCCTGGTGTGTACACCAAGGTGACAGCACTTTATGACTGGATCCGTCGGAATGCAAACTGATGAGCCAAGGAGAAAATGCAGATCACCTCTGTGTGAAAGCGGCTTCCTACTGTAGTCAATTTGATGATACAACATGAAAATGTCATTGACTGTTCCTTCATGAAATAATACACTTTTTAAATGAAGAAACTATCATTTGTTCACCTAGCAATAACTGTTCAGCCTCAGAGGAACTTCAGATTCTTTATGAATTCATCTTCCTTATGCCTATTTGCAGAAACAGCACTGTCTTAAAATAAAATTAATTAGAACCTCTAACAAAAATCCAGCCATACCTCATTGGTAGCCCTTCTCCTCTCCTTCCTTGTCCCTTGTTATCTGTATTTGTTTCCACATATGCATATCTGGATAAAAATGGCCACGTGCCATATATATTCAACTCTTTAGGGATGTTACAGGATTATAAACATAAATAATTATTTCACAGTTCTTAAAAATATGAGTAGTGTATTGTGTACGAAGCTGAGATTAATTCTTTCTAGTTACATGTGGCTGCATGACTTTTACTTTCTGGGCTGTAACTTTTGGGATCTCTACTGTGTTTTCTTAAAAATACCAGATATATAGCTCAAAAATGTTAGGATGCAAGAAATTTTCATTAAAGAACTTGAAGAGCATAATTTTGGTTCCTTGGGATGATGTCTAAATAAAAGGAAGGAATTAATGAGTTGTAATTCATTAAACAAAAGGAAACTATAATGCTTTCTTAAATTCTCTTTAGAATTTGAACTGACTGTAGGGTTTAATATTTGCAATATATTACAGGTGTATTTCTCCAGCTCTGGCTCTGGCATGCATTGTGAATTTTTAGCATGTTCCTGGTAGGGTTAGGATTGTTTTTCCTGCTGTCCTTGGTCCTCAGTAAGCAGAGTTTCAGGCTCAAGAAATTTTTTTTGTGTATCTTTCTGGGCTGTGCCCACAAAGCCACACTAAATTGAAAAGGATATAGAAGGAAAATGGATTTATGGGGTTGGATACATGCTTGGGCTCAAAGAAAGTAAAAGAAGAAATGACAGCAAAATTCCTTTAACCTTGGTAGTAAACCTAGGTTTTATAATTTTAATCTCCTGATGATCTTATCACTCCAAATCTAGCCAATTTAAGGTTTCCAAAGCTGTTTATGGGACTTCAGAACTCCAGCACTTAGCTTAATAAAAGAATTGTTTAGATGGCCTTAAGACCATTTAGATGGTCTTTAAGTTGTGTTCAGTATTTGCAAGTGTTTAGCTTTCACCTTTAATATATATATTTATAAAATGAAGCTGGCAGTTTGAACATCTTTTATTGCTGTCCACACAGCACACTTATTCTGCAGTACATAAGTATGTGATCTTTGTTTAAAGTTAGACCCACTATGGCAGCGTGTGAAGGACATGTTGAAAAGAACTGGCACTGTATCTGCACACAGTGAGATTCCTCTTTCTAACACTGCTATTGCTTTTCCTTCCTTTCTCCTGTTGGGCATCCAGCTCGTGTCAAACTTAGAGCATAAGCTATATTCAAAGCCTGTATATTAGGAGGTTTGTTTCTTTAGTGGCTACTCAATTATTCACATCTTCCTCTTTAATAAACACATGCTAAAACTGCAAGGAGCTATGTTTTATTTGTTTGGATGTGCCTCTGAAACTCTAAACCCCAGGTGCAATCAGAACTGCATTGGTGCCTTGGACTTTCCTGTTTTTGTAAAGCCAAGTCTAATGTGCCCCTGTTACTAAAGTGTACATTTAAGGGCACAAGTTTCTTTTCCTTTTGCTGAAACCAGAAATATCCTGCCTAGGGAAGAAAACAGCTTTCCTGCTGTTCTGTTTTAGATAAAAGCCTAGCCTAGAAAGTTCAGCTCACTTCTTGACTTCCCATTTTCTCTGAGAATTTCTCAGCAAACTGTCAGAAGGGTCAGTATTTCACATGGAAGAAATCCACCAAGTGTGGAAGTTAGATCTCAAAGATGGAAGAAAGACTTTAAGGAACTTCTTGACAAATATATAAAATAAAATAAAATAAGGACTTTNGCAGACTGTCAGAAGGGTCAGTTTCACATGGAAGAAATCCACCAAGTGTGGAAGTTAGATCTCAAAGATGGAAGAAAGACTTTAAGGAACTTCTTGACAAATATATAAAATAAAATAAAATAAGGACTTTGGCTTTTGCATGGTGAGATCTGTATAACCATTAACTCTTTGTCTCAGAGGAACAGTTTTGGTTTCAGACAATCCAGTAGGAAGGTCTACTGTGAGTGAAAATTAAATATACGAACCTGATATCCAGCAGGAGTAGTGAGAACCAGATAAAGGCTTTTCTAGTGTAAGATGTCCCAAGTAAGATTTTGTAGATCCAGATACATGTTCTGATCTTGATGACGGCTCATCTTCACCTTCAGTCCTCCAGAGCTTTAAGGATTCTCAGAACCAAAAGGTGCAGGGTTTACAATTTGTATTTCTTTTTACTTGTGGAATAAACCTAAGAATGCTCACTTTCATGGAGTGCCTTGGCCTGGATGGATGTGACATGACATCAGGAATGCAAACCTTGGGTGTGCTTTGGGTGGCAGAACAAAGGTGAGTTGCACAAACTAAAAATTGAAGTGGTGGGGTGAGGAGAGAGAACCCTGAGCTGTTGGCAGGAAAAAGGAGTGGTGCTGTGAGTGGATACCCAGGCAGCAGGAAAGGGAGTTAGGGAGAGAGGCTGTGTTTGATTCTTAATGCATGATACTCGCTGTGCTGGGACAAAAGAGTGAGCAAGGGTGTGGCTACCAGCTGTCTGCCCAGACCTTTTGATTCAGAGGGGAGAGACATGCTCTTTGGGGAGGAAAGAGAACATGGGGATGGAGTGTGAACAGGAGAAATAAGAGGAGGTAGGATCAAGGATACTGGGGAGGCTGGATTCATAATCAGCGCCAGCTACAGTAAACTGTTGTGAGTGACTCCAAGTGCACATGAGAGTTTGTGTGGGAAGCTAGTGCAGATCAAATCACCATGCTTGTTTCATAAAAGCATGTCCTGTAGAGCACAGGTTGAAATTAAAAGCCATCTTTCTCTTCTCTTTAGCTATGTCCTTTGGGGTTTTTTTACCTGACAGCAGCTTCTCAGGTTTAGGTTGGATAGTATGTTAAAGGACATAAATTGTTCTTTAACACTAGATATGATTTTAGTTAGTATAATAGGTAGAGGGAGAACAATTTACAGCACAAAGGTCAGTAATGTTCATTTCTTTATTGACTATCGAGAGAGACTAGAAATAAGTGTTGACAGAGTCATAGCCTAAGCAAACAACATGCTCTATGAACTTTTACTCAGTTTGTGCTGTTCAGCACCACATCTGTTTAGCTGCATGGATAACAGTAATAAGATTTTATTGTTTTGGCTGACAGCAGCAGAGAAAGTGCTGGGGTTCCTTTCAAAATCGTTCCAGCAAATGACAGCGTTTCTGAAGGTTTAGTCATTTGCTTGTCAAGGGCTGGAACAGGAGGGTAGGCAAACTGGAAAACCTAGTATTGCATAGCTGAGAGCCAGAGTTCTCACGGCTACGCAAATCGATACTTCGTCCGCCTTCCTTTTCTCTGCAGCTAGAGCAGCCGACTTTATTTGTTCCCTAATTTATTCCCCTAATTTAACAGTATTTTGAGACCTCTCCTGTGGAAACTAACCCCATTCTCCCTGTTTCCAGCCTCGTGTCAGAGCTATTACTGACCATAATTGTAGCTGAAACAAGAAGGAAATGAGATCGCTCCGTGCTCACTTCAGAGACAGAGGTTCTCACAGCAGACCTTCTCCAGAGAAAGAAGCAATGAAAAGCCAGAGCTCTGCTCAGGAGCATGAGATTATTGAACTACAGCAACATAATGTGGAGGAAAGTGAGACTGATCATGACATGCCTCTAAATGCTCAAAGAAGACAGGTAGGAATTTCACTTGCTCATTTGATCCTTCCGGTGGGGGAAATACTACACAGCAGGAGAAATGACACTTGAAGAAACATTTTGTAGGGGTGATTTAATTTGTTGTTTAAGGTAGAGGGAAAGAGGCTAAAAACCCATTAAATGTATTTTTTTTTTTTCTTATCAATGGGGTGTTCTAATTTGAGAGTGGGATTTTAAGCTTTAATTTAGGAACACAGACTGTAATTGGTTCTCTGAGTTTTGCTTTCTCTTTTAATGTGCTATCTATGGGATTGGCCTCAAAAGCAGGAAAGTCGAAATAAGTTTTAAAACCAGGCTTTCCTTCAGTAGAAGTTAACCAGGAAACAGTGCTGCCAAACAAAAACAAGATGCCCTCGAACAGAGCATGCTGGATTCTCTTTATCTCTAAGTCATTTTCAGTTGCTAACCATTATGAATTTACATTAATAGAATGCGCCAAACCTCAGTTAAGATCAGCGCGTGAATCCTAAGGGAGTTAGCTCCTAGTCCCTAGTTTAAAGATCCATTCCAACATCATTCTGGCAGAGGAATAACATATTCACACGTGACGCTGTACAGTGAGTTACACTACTTACTGCCGGAATATTTGCGGCGGAGCGAAGATGTTTCCCGCTGTTCCGTGGGCACGGCTGCCCGGCTGGGAGCGGTCTGCCCGCCCCTCCCGCTGCCGTGAGCGGCACCGCGGCCTTCGTGCGCCCCGCTGAACGCCTCTGGGGCTGACTCATCCCCCTGACCAGGCAAACCCCTCTTTGTTCTAGTGAATCAGGGCTCAGTTACCTCTCCTGTGGTCTGGTAAACTGAATCAGGTCGCTGCAGGGTCAGACACATTCCGGGAGATGCGAAGAGGAACAGGAGAGTGGGGAGGAGAGGCAGGGGTGGTCTAGATCTGCTTGACTATCTTGAGAAACTTCACCCTTGGGTTTATCCTTCCCTTTCCAGAACTGAGTTTTTATTTGAGCTCTCTTTATGCTGATTATAGCAACTGGCTTCCGGTCCTATACAGACTGCTGGAAAGTTTCCATGCTTTGCTTTCTGCTCAGGTGAATCAGAGATGCCCTGCCCACCGGGGAGAGACTTTCTCGGCTGCTGTTGCTTCCCCACGGCATATGGGCAAAGTTCAGAAGGTGTTGGACTACCTGTGGAGCTGAATGTTCTCTTGGGATCGAGCCAGTTTGTTGTGTGTGATTAAGAACTGAGTTTTGCGATGGTCTAAACGTGGTGGCTCGATCAAAACTTGGGCTTGCCGGCTGCCTGTCTCAACTGAAGAGGCTGTGGCTGATTTCATAGTAGCAGTCTAGGCAGTAGTTAGTGGCTTTTAAAAATGTTTAAAATACGAAACGATATGCTAGTGTTAAGTGTTAAACTGAACTTCATACTTCTAAAATATTTTTTAAATCAAATTTAAAAGAAGTAAATGTGATTACAGCTGAAAGCATGCTGTAAACAAAACCATACTCATTGTTTGCCTTTCATTCTCCAGCAGAGTAAAGTTCTGTGTGCAGAGGTGTCTACAGGGAGTGTCTCCCTTTTTCTGCCTCTGCTCCTGGAGGAATCTTTCTTGTAAGATCTTTGTGTCTGTTTTCTCTCCCTGTTCTCCTGCCACCCACAAAAGCTTTTAGCCAGCTGCTCGATTCAGTTAAATTCAGTGAAAGCGTCTCTGTAATTCTGTGTTCTTTGAAAGTTCAAAAAGTAAAGGAAGGAAACCTGGATTAGTGCCTCCAGCAGCAGCTGGTTCCTCCCAAACTGCACCGTGTGTGGCCCAGACAACCTACAGCATGTGCTTTTCCTTACCTGGTACTGATGTCAAAAAGGACATGGAGCTTCCTGCTACCTTTATGGCAGATGGAGAGGAAGGGAGAGGAGTAATTAAAAAGACAGCATGGTCTGCTTATGAACTCAAGTCCTGGCTTCAGTCTTCTGATTCTTCTGACTGTGGAACAAAACAGATGAAGTTATCTCTTTCACCATCACTTAAGCTTACTTTTTTTTAGCCTTTTTTTTTTTTTTTTTTT
>VXBB01014627.1:13859-58247 GCA_013399915.1 Illadopsis cleaveri
TTTTTTTTTTTTTTTTTTTTTTTTTTTTTTATACAATTCCTCCTGCTGGATTAACTTGTTAAAAGACTAATTTCTGTCATGGTTTTCAACCTTATTAAAAATTAAATTACAGGCAAGGTTTTGTCCTTTCTCCCCCATATGAATGTACATACATGCACAATTGCTGTGAGCGAAGTTTTCTTTTGACCTCATAGAACAGGTGAGATTTGCATTAAACTCTCTGTTAAACACACTCAATAGCCTTCAAGTTTCCAATCTTCTAAAGAAAAAGTTAGTCAGCTATAAATGTCTCAATTATTTTATGGAGGGTTTAACTCAATAGTATCTATAGAATAGCATTGCCTTTGCATTGAGTGATGGCAACCAGAAGCTATGCAGGTTGACATCATCAATGCTGCAGAGGTGGATGATTTTGGAAATACCTCCAAAGACACCTTTTTAGTTGGGAGAGATGACAGACATTAAAAGGAGAGCTTGTGGAATATGCAATTTTAATTCTCATAGTTTTAAAAAAAATGGAGCCAAGAAATCACCTTTGCAGTACTTTAGCTTTATGAGCCATTCAGGAGTTGGAAATTCTGCACAAAGGGGAATGATCTCTCTTAAGTGAATGTCCTTTACCTTTTCTAGATCTACATTTTCTCCTGCAGCAGTAGTCAAGGCTGGGAACCTCTGATGTAGGGCATTGCTTACCAATGAGGCTCTCCCATCTATGTGTGGGTTTTGTTTCTAAATGTGACAGTAGAGACATGTTTCAATATTTTTTTCCTGCTTTATTTGATTAATCAATATGCCTTTCTCTTTTATACCTAGGAGAGAGGTCCCTGGAGATCATGCAGCAATGTAGTTTTCTGGAAGTGTAAACTATGGATGGTTATAACTACGATGTTTCTAGTGATCCTCCTGGTCATTCTCATCAGCCTAATTCTTTATTCTAGTGAGTATCTGACTCTTGGTTACACTAATACAAACATGCAATATGTACACACTAATAGAACACAAATGCAATAACATCCTTTAATCTCTTTGAGTAAACTGCTGAAGGAACTGGGATACTGACTGCAGAGGGAGATGTTGTAGTTCCATAGCTGTTGTGAAAGCTTTTATCTTAGCAGGCAGCAAGAAACTTTTATCCTGATCAGGTGGCAATTCAAGTTTGTAGCTAAGTAAGAAAATATAACAAGAAGAGATTTGGAGATGAGGATGGAAATCATGTTTGTAATGTTGGAACAAGTGCCATAGATGACTTAGGTCCCTTGGTGTCATTGCCTGTCAGGCTCCCAGAGCAGATAACTTTTGCTGATGGAGGTGGGTGATTGACCTCCATGTGCTGTCACTTTTTTCAAGTGACTTGCACTTTCTTTCTGTCTTTCCCAGTCAATCTTTACCTAGGAAATTTGTGAGAAAACCACTCCGGAGAAAGCCAAGAGGGTTTTTTCCAATGCTTTAGCTAACTGAAACTTTTTTTCTCCCATTTCTATCTCCTTTTCATTATTAGGTGTTTACACAGATGAGGATGACTACTGGGATCCTGATGAACTACTAAGCAGTGGAAATGTTCACAATTTTTCAGGAACATTGGAGTTAATGTGTGGTCTCCCACACTTCTCGTCCGAGGACATTACTAAGAGGGTAAGTGTTTATGTGATTCTTGGCAAAGTTGATTCTGCTTAGGACATAGTTTCAGTGTTTTGCCTTTTAAGAAGTTTCTACTTCTCTGCGTAGCAACTCAGTCATTTGCAAGTCCACAAATAAAGTGTGTTGTACTTTTTTAAAGTTGCGATCTAGAAAAAAAAGAATTGTCTGTTTTTAAGCACAAAAAAGTATTGATTTTTCCCCCTTAAATTTGACCATTAGTTAAGACATAGTCTTCACCTTTTTCATAGAATCATTGAATAATTTAGGAGAGACCTTTGAAAGTCAGCTGAGCATAATATGGACTAAACATCCTGTGTGCTGCATTCTCTTATGAGTACATGATTACAGCCTGGGTTTACAGCTGTGATTTCTGCTGAGCCAGCACAACTCTGAGTTACAGCTGAAATAAGCTCAGCATACTTGGCAGTGATCATTTGGACATGGTGGAAAGACAATCCCAGGACAGAGACCCTCCCCTCCACAAGAGAAGAGTTAAAAGAGCCTTTTGGTACTAATTAAATCCCAAACTGAACAACATCAGTTGCACACGGCAACATGAGCACATACTTTTAGTTCATCCTGAGTGCCTCCATTGTGTTAAGGTTACATAGCAATCACTCAAATGCACAATTAACTTGTCTGTCAAATTTTAAGGACTCTGTACCTTTTCCAGGGATGATATTTGCTGTTATTTGACCTTCAGCACCTGTTTTTATGCTCCTTAAAGCACTTTGTAATAATGATTTGCTGGGGCTTTTGGTTTTGTTTTGTGTTGGGGTTTTTTTTGGCGAGGGGAAAAAAGAGATTGAATAGAAGAAATATATTTTTTTCTCTCTCAGCTAACAGAGGTCTACAGTTCATCTCCAGCTTTAGGACGTTACTTTAGGTCAGCTCAGGTGATTTCTTTCAGGTAAGCAATTTCTGTCACCAAAGTTATCTGAAAATTACAGACTTTTGGTGAGACATACATATACTTATGTAAATATGTACAGTATTTAAATGTGTGAAAAATAGGCTGTTTGGGGAAAATTATGTCTATAGGCAGTGAAAACTGGTCAAAGGATCCTCTGGTGTAGATGGTAAATGCTGCTAAAATTACATAATGACATATCGATTGCTGTGAAGTATCACCTCTGTTATCTTTGGTTCAAATTGCAGCCCTTAATAAACATATTCAAGGTTATTTATTAAAAAGAGAATTAATTGCTGGAGACACTTAAGATTGACGTAGTTTAAATAATCTTAAATAAATAAGACAAGGTTCATGGGAAGAAGAGAATCATTTTGTTCCCAAAAGAGATAAAGGCAAGAGGAATATACATGTTTCCTGTCATGGAGAAATAGCTGAGAAGTAAGGGAAGACAGAGAGCTTCCCCAAGGACTTCTGAAAAAGAACTCTTACAAAAGAAATTAGAAAGACAGGAGAAAATCAAGGGAAGTAGTTTTGCAAAGTCCCAGGTCCTTTGAGATAGCAAGGACAGAGGAATAGCCATGCTGGAGTGTGGCAAGGGGCACTTTGCTCCCTTGAGGAATGAGCTCCCTTGCCCTGCCAGCCTTGGACATGCCAGCTTTGTTCAACAGTGAACTGTAGCTCCTTAGCCTTATGGGTACTCATGATTTTGACCATCTAATACAAAGCTGTAGTTTTGCACATATATTGATTAGCTAATAACTCTCTCTCTCTGCCTCTTTGAACTCTCTCTCTCTCTTTCTGTCTCACTCTCTTTCTTTCCTTTTATTTTCCCCCATTCAAGTGTTCTTTGAAAATGTTTTGAATTCTGTGAGTACAAAAGGTAGCTGTTGAATCATAGTCAGTTTTGGTAGACCACAAAAAATGAAATCTCCAGTGAGGTTTCCAGTTCACTGGTTTGTGTAATCCACTGCAGAGCTGAGTCAGGAACACAGCTGGGTTGTCCCAGGTACTGCTAGCAGGAAGAGAAACCTTCCTACAGGTTCCTAGCTAAACTATGCACAGGATATTGCAACACCTCTTATTAGTAGCTTCTTGTGAAGCACCGGTGCTGAAAACCACATCCCGTCAATACAAGTGTCCAACTGCCCCTCGTGCATTTGAAAACATTTCTCTGGCTGGCTTCAAGTGTGTAGCCAGTTCTGAGAGCTGTTCTGAGAAGAGAGGGGGAGGCAGCAACTGGCATCTTTTGCAGTTTTCTTTCATAATGCTTTTCTTGGGGATTTTTTTTTTTTAAATCCATTCCAACATTGATATGCAAAGTCAGTCTTCTCAAAAAAAAAAAAAGAAGAAAGATCCTGTTGAAACTTGAAGACATTCATCCTTGACTTTGTTTTTCAGTAATGAAAGCTCCACTGTAATTTATCAGCTAGTGTTTTCTGTACCACCATCAACAGAGGGATTTATGGAAAACAGTATGAACCCAGATTTTATAAGGAACATTTTACGTCAAAATATTTATGATGAAGATACTCTTAATCCTGGGACATCTGAATGTGATACATTAAAGCTCGACCCAACTTCTCTCACCTGTAAGTGCTGTACTTTAGAGAAACTGTTTCTTTACAAAGAGCAGAAGTATTTATGGGAAAGGAGGGAAATATTTCTAGAAAGATATTGAGATTCATTAGTATGTATGATTTGCATAGCAGTATTAAGAACATTTTAAATTAGCTTTCAGAAAGTCTTGATATGCTTAACTTAAAACCTGGGACTCACTGTTTTGTCCTCGGATAAGAAATGGAATAGTGATGAGACTGGTTAGCCGTGGACCCCAATGCAACTTTTCTGATCTAACATTGCATTTTATCCACACAAAATATTCTCCTCATATGTGTGTGTACCGTAATGGGGGAGACAAATAATTAAAAATATTTCTCCTTATTGTACATTTGGTTTTGAATGCTAACAAAACAAATTTTAATTCAAGGGATGTAAAAGGCTCCTGATTTTTTGTAAAATTTACTAAGCACAGAAATATCTTTAAAGGAAACAAATGGTCATTCTTCCAGGTTTTCTAGGCAGTGAATCCAATGACTACCAGTGACTAGGTAGTGATTCCAATGCATTTATATTTGTCCTGATAGAAATGCCCATATAAAAGTCCCGTGAGCTTTGAAGTAATACTGAAAACAATGCATGGAGCTGCCTCCCCCCAGTCCCAATTTACTGAGTCACACCTATGTGCTTTTAGAATAATAATCCTACCTAACAATTCAGCATTGCAGTGTAGGTAAGTAAGGTTTGCAATTAACTCATATTGGTTTTTCTTGGGACACTTACCAAGGGACAAGAGATCAACAAGTCATGAGTTTCAATTTTTAGAAGCATTTTATTCCTTTATATTGACAGGATTCTTAGAAAGAGTAGTGTAAAAAGAGACAGGAAATAATACATTGAAATAACTATTTAAAGTTTCATTTTAATATTAATATTGTACTGTTTTAACTTTCAGAGAAACTATGGAAAGATTCCTCATCTTCATCACCTCCTAGAAGAGATGGGATTCCCTATCTATAAGTAATCCCAGGGCAGGGAACTATTCATTAGGTAGAAACACTTCCAAAATTGTCTTATAAATACTGCCTGTGACGCAATATTGTAAGTGGAAAATGTGATATATTTATGACAGTGTTGTATTGTTATAGCACCACTACCTCCTTCTTCTGTATCTCAATAATCTGTTTCACCCTTGAGAAAATCATGTATTTGATGCATGCTCTTTGAAAGCTCTTCTTTATCTTGCATTATGATAAAATCTGAATGCTCTGCATGAGCTTTAAAAACTGTCTTGCACGTAGCTCCTTTCTTTTTCTCTTGGCTTGGCAAAATTATCTACACAGCTTCATCCTCAATGCTCTCTTCAACTCAAACTCATATCTGTTATTTTTTTCCCTCCAAACTTCATATGCCATGTTTCCTGGTTGCTCTTTCCTTGTAAAAAAGCCTGAAAACCTATTTTAATATAGAGTGCATATATATCTTTGAATTCTTTAATTACATGCAAGGCCTTTGCACTAGCTTCTTAAGAATGCCTTAACTCTCGTAATTTCCTTATTCTTCCTACAGTCTCCTTGGATAAGGTGCTCTTTGCTCTATTTTACTCTTCTTCAATGTGAAATATGAAAGAAGAAAGCAACAGCATGAAGAGACATGTCTTGTTCACTAACACACCTGAATGTCACAGGAATCTTTGAAAGGTCAAATTAGCAGTGTGCTTTTACAGTTAGCTACTGCTACTAGCGAATAGACAGATACTTGACCTGTTTTTGTAAATCTGAAGACTAGTCTATACCCTTAATTATAGTTCCTGCCCACCTGTGGGGATAAAAATGAACAGATGTAAGGTATTTGCCTTAATAAGGCAGTAAATAGTTGTTCTTGTTGATGAGAGGCTGGATGAGATGAATCAGTGCCAAGAGGAAGGTGAAGTAGATGATGTAGGCCAGCATGGTATGAAAGTTACAGAGAGTAACTGGCTATAACATTAAAATTAAGCATTAACTTTATGCAGAATGGAACGTATTCACTACCATGTGAGTGAATTATATCTTGTCATTTATTTATAGCCTTATAAATGTTGGTACTGTGACACTTATTTTAAGAAGCGTTTTGTATTGTAAGAAATATGTAGTAGAAAATTGTTTTTCTCTTTCTAATATTACTGGTTTATTTAAGGAATAAAATGACCATGCTATTGTGCATTAAATTATTTATTTTTACTCTTAAAGTGACTATTTTCATTCTTTAGCAGCTCTAGCCTTTCAGCTGTGTCAGTTGGAAAATAGCCATTGTAATTCTAAATGCTGAGCTGTATGAAGCATGTCTGACAGCTATACACTCAAATCCATAGTTGTTGTTGCGTGTGTTTAAATTGAGCTTGGAAAACATTCTGGACCAAATTAGTCATTTGCATGACTCTTATATTTGTGACTTATTCTGATTCCCTCTTGGTTTGTAAGGTATAGCATTGACTGTAAGAACTATAATTTTTCTTGCTATAATACTCTATGCAGCACACAGCTAGAAGAGACATTCCTTTTGATTCTTATGCTGGGGAAGGATAAACTTCATGGCTTATATGGCTTGTTCCAAATGCAACAGACTATGAAAGTACCAACAGCAAAGAAATCTATTGTTGTTGAGATGCTGTTCAATCTTACTGCTCTCACTAAGACACCAGATCCTTTCCTTGAACACTTCTTTATCTTGATTCTGGGAACTGAAAAATAATGCAATGATTAGACTTCTTTATGGTGATACCCATGTGGTCATTAAGAGTTGGGAAAAGAGTCAAGCATTCATTTTTTTTTCCCCAGCCATCCTCCTCTATGTCCATACCATTACCCCAGAACCTCACAGAAAAAACAAGGTGGAGCTGTAGTAAGATGTGATAGTCAACAGAAAATGTCTGACTTTACAGACTGCATCCAGCCAGGCTTTGAACTCTCGTTGAAGAAAATGTCAAAAAAAAGGTGGTTTCTGGTTATATATCTGTGAGGTAAATTGATCATATAAAAGAAAATTTGAAAGTGAATTAATTATGATTCAATCCATTAGAGACACAGCAGTGTGAAAACACATTATTACATCAAGTTAGATATTTTGTGTGAATGATCAATATTAATTTTAATGGAAGAAATGAGGAAAATAATGACTGAGACACTGTTTAAAAGCAGCTTGTGGAGTGTACAGTCATCCCTTCAAAATCCCATGACAGGTGTCATCTGTGTAGCCACAGCAGCCAGTATGAGTTTGGGGCAGACTCAGCTACCTGCCACAGTGATACCTGCACATGCTGGCAGTGTGTCCATCCACTGCTCCATGCCCTTGTCCATGAGACTGTCCCCAGCATGGAAATGGCAGGTGGGAGTCACAAAGACACTGCACTATAAAGCCAGGGCACAGCCAGCAATCACACACCAGAGAAGACTTAAAATCAGAAAAACTGTTCAACATTTTCTTCCATACTGTTTTGTTACAAAAATGGAGGGAGCAAAAAAACATGCTTAAGCAAGAACACAGGCACATAATCACTTTATGAGTGCTAATAAACAATTGAATACCTGATTTCAGTCCTTTGCACATGTCCAGAAATGCTGCTTGCAGAGGGATGCTGGACTGTGAGGAGGTGATACTCTAGCATTGCAGAAAGCCAAATTGGAGACTCCAGCAGGAGTGAGCTGTGGACGCATGGTGTCGTGGAAGCAGCACCTGGACTTCTGCTACTGATAGGTAGTTATCACCTGGGCAGCATCAGTATTGAATGTTTTCTCGTAGGCATAATATTTGTTTTGCATGCAGTTTATTGTTTTGGGGCTTTTTATTTCATTCCAGCTCTAAGACTTCACATTAAGTAGTATTACATTAGAAGGGGGAGGGAGAAATTTGAGAAATCAGTTCTTTATAAAAATTGTGCATTGTATAATGGTACAAATCAAGCATGTCAGAGAAACTTTGAACAAGAGTACGTACATCTAACACAAGGTTTATGCTTTCATTTAAAACATGAAACATTCCCCAAACAAACAGAAAGACCCTGTTATTGTTGCATTTTTGAGATTTATAGCAGTAGTTCTTTAAAGCTCTTTTTAAAAAAAAGTATTCTAAAAGTCTAGAAAAATGTACAGCCTTGGTTGCTTAACATATTGTAGCTCCTGTTTTTCTTTAGAGGAACATTGTCTTATGATGGCAGTTGCTAGTGATTCCTCCTGGTTTAATTGTCAAGTCCTGTACCCAGTCCATGTTTCTTTCTCTGGTCAGCTGTCCATGGACAGGTTTGTCTCAGAGTAAATGACTGGTAGACATAGCCTAACGAGTAGCGTGGTCACGAGAGGTACTTGTTTGAAGACCAAACAGCAGAGATAGGATGGTTATCATGGCTGCACACACTGAGGCAAAAGAGTGCCTTCTAAGTTACCAGGACATCATCATATTCACTATGCTCTTCAGGGCTGGTGACATTTGCCTTCCCCTTGGGCACACTGATAAGAGCATATTCTGTCTGATTATTGTTGTCAATCACAGTGACTTCATGTTTTACATCGTGGCTGACAGTCGAGTACCACAGTTCACTGGAATTCATACAATCTTTTTCGGCAACGTGTTCCTGAGGGGGGAAAATGGGAAAAGTAAAAGAGTGAAGCTTCAGTATGATTATACCCTGAAGAAGTTTGGAGACATTAGCAGACCTAGCATAGCCTGTATACTCACGCAGTACTGTTGACTAATACGCGCAGTGTTAGGTTTGTAAATCTACAGTCATTTCCCAGCTGTCCAGGCTGTGGCTGCTCACTTGGAGAGCGCAACAACCCCCGGCCCCGCGTGGCGGTGAGAGCTCATCACCACAGGAGGGAGCGCACGGCGCAAACGGAGCCCGGCAGCCGGAATCGCCCCGGGCCCCGCAGGGCTGTCCCGAGAGAGATCATCCCCGGGACATCCACCCAAGCAGGGAATGGGAGCTGATGGCCAAGAAGGGAAAGTTACAGACGACATTTTATCGATGCATGTGAAGGGAGAGCATTTGGGATTTGAACAAGACTTAATATGAGGTGTTTAGGGAAGGAACTGAAGGAAGGGGGTCAGGGTGACTTGCAGAACAAAAAGCATAAGAAAACAGAGGAAGAAGGGGAGGGACAGGAGTCACAGCAAGCTGCCAGAGAGACTGTAGAGTCTGGGAGGCAATTAAGACCCAAACTGCATGTGTGTGTGTGGCGGTCCAGGAGATGCACAGTCCTGGCCTCTCGAGAGATTAAGTGAGGGCTAATCCCTTCCCCAGCAGCCCTCATCTGATGCTGTCCTTCTGAATAGAGGGAAAAGAAAGGAGAGCCATTAGCAAAGAGGGAGGTAAGATTGTGTGGGCAAATGCCTTCCCAACTCTGTTTGGACTTGTCCCTCCTTTTGCTTCCTGAGGGTGTTTGCTAATGGGTTGTGGGTGATTGTGTATGAAATAGTTGGCAGGATGACTCATTAAATCTAGAGGGCCAATGTGCACTGATTAAGTACTTGGAGCCAGAAGACAAAAATTTGTTTGCCCTTATGTTCTTGATTTGAAGGCACTGAAGCCAGGGAGTAACTACCAGCTTTATAGTGGAATCCTCTGTTGTCTGCAGCAGTGGCAGTATTCTGAGTGAGGGTTGCTGGGTTCGTGGTGACATTTGTAGCGACCTTCCACACTCTATAAGTGGAACAGAGGTCTCTGTTTCATGGGTTAAAAACTCCAAAGGGTTAGCTTTTATTGTTCAAGCCTAGAAGAAGGACAATGTAAGAACAAAAATCCTGCAAGAATTTGCCTTGCATTTTCCAAGTTTATGCAAGTCATATTTGTCTGTTTAGATTCTGCTTTGTGTGGAAGATCTCTTGACCTTGAGAACACTTCAGTGAAAATAAATTCTGATTTTTGATTTGAGGTTTTATAAAGTTTTGAGATGTAGAAATTCCAGAAATTTTAAGGAGCAGAACAATCAGGGTAGATTGCTTGCTTATCATCAAGTGCATGACTCTTTCATCTCCTGGTCATGATTGCAAAGATGGAAGGACAGAAGTATTCCTCTTAATGTACCTGTGAAATGAGAACAGGTAGGCTCTTAATTTTCATGAGTGAGTGGCTCTCAATCCACTGAGTGGAGTCTGGAGCATCTCTTGTCCCTTCAAACACATAGGTCTAACCAAGACTTGCTCTGAGTCACATTTTCCAGAATCCTTCCGGTCATCATGTTTTGAAAGGCTGTTACCATCAACCTTCTCTTATCAGTAGGGAGACTGAAGTGCAGAGGTGGAGTGATCTATCCCACACACCAATGGAGCAAGTGTGAAAACTTCCATTACTTACAGGCCAAGTTTAACACTCAGAAGGGGCATCTCTCCTATTGCACTAACGGCCCTGCAAGGACTGTTTTCAAACCACACTCTGGGCCTTCTCCTTGGGACACCAAAAATTCTCAAAACCAGACAGATACTTGGCAGGTTCCCCATTACAGTTCCACCCCCTCCTCTTCCCCCACAGTCCATCCCACACTCACAGGTACAAATTATGAGCTCATTTCATCACACCCTTTTCTGTCATCTTGCCCACTTTCTTCAGAATTTTCTGCTAAACACCCACTTAACTGCTGGGCACCATCAAAGATGATGTCATCTTTGTTAAAAAAAACAAAACCAAACCAACCGAGTTAGGCTGCTAAATGGCAGCACTTCGTTCTACAGTACATAGGGGTTCTGGTGATTTCTTTTCATCAGCGACTCAAGAGACAACTTCATGTCCCCTCTGCTAAAATGAACTATTTACAAAGCAGAGGCAGCAAACCACAGATACTCAACTCCTGCCTGTTGGAGCTCAACATATTAATACACACAAATAATCACAGACAAACAACCACTCGAGACTGTGAAGTGCAACAGTTGAGAGGTGGCTGTTCCCCCATCCCTGCCTTCCAGGACGATAAATTTGGGCAGAGAAGCCGGGCACACACGAAGTTATAGAGTTATGTCTTAAATTACTCTGGGGTGCATTGCCAGAACTCCTAAAGCTAACTCCAAAGCAGGGAGGTAACATGAACGGGCAGTGTGTTTATCTTACCAGTCTTTCCTGCATTGCAGTGCAACCATTTGCTCTGCTCTGATTTATCAGAAACAAAATGTGCAATCTGAAAGGGGATGTTTGGTTTTGTGGAGGGTTTTTTTTTCTTTCTTTTCTTCTAGAGGCAATGAGATGCTGGAAGGGGAAACACTATTCTTTTCCAACAGAGACTTAGCCATTTTTTGATACATCTGCTATTTTTTTATAGTGCAGAGATTAACCAAAACCCTTTAAGCCTGAAAGTATTAAATCTCTCTTTGTTTTTCAACCGAAGATTTCTTTATTACTAAACCTGGTTGGCAATAGTCCATTTAAATTTCTTCTAGAAAACGTCATGCTGAAACTGAAACTCTTTTAGGAAACATGCCAGTAGTCAAGAGACTGGCTACCAAAAAGCTGAGTGGAGAAGGGAAGGAGGAGGAGAGAGAAGCACTCCCACAGCCTTAAGTTGTGCAGTGGCTGAGGACATTCACTGAGACATCATCACAAGGTTCAGCCTCCTGAATTGTCTGCTTTGGGCCAGACAACTTTACACTCAGCCTCAGAAATTATGAGTGTGTACTGCAGTCTGTTTGGCCACTGGCTGCCCAAGAGTGGGGCTGCATCTCAGTGTTACAGTTTTATGTGCATACAATTATTTTGTATGTAGGCTTAAAATGGTGTTTTTCTGCATCCTAAGCAAACAGTCTGATTGTGGGCTTTTCTTTCTTCTGCAGGAACATGATGGACACTTTGTCTTTCTAATATGTGGATGCTTTGGACCCTGTTGCCCCAGAGAGTGGGGGTGGGGGGGAAGGAAAATCAGTTTTAGTCTTTACCTTGATGGTGTCTGGTGGATTGCTGCAGGTCTGTGCTGAGGAAAGAGGAAGAAAACACATGTAATTGTCATTCTCTGATGTAGCAACACTAGACAGGTTTTTCATCAGCACAGGATTTACTCAGTCACAGACTGAACATAGGTTGTACAAAAACATGAACTTGTGTGACAATAGCAGGGAAAAGGGTTTTCTGAGAGCTAAATAAATCTGATGGCTTTTTGAGATTTATCTTGTCTCTATACACACTTGTGTCACACAGCACTGCTCACTGACCCAAAGTAAACCTCAATGTGCAGTCTTCTTTGGTTTTTCTTTTTGTTTTGCTTTTGTTTCATTTAATTAACTGAAATCAGTTTTACATGTCTGTCTTAGAAATGAAAGTTCTTGCTTGCTTTGTGACTGTGTTTTAGCTTTATGACCCATGTAGCAACAATTCTGCCTAGGATCTCTGGCTAGGTGCTGGGGCACAAAGGCACTACCTGATGTGCCATATGTGCTGGGTGTCTGTGTGCACAGGCTTGGCAGTCTGGAGCTTCTCTGGAAATTTATCTCCCTGTCTCATAAACATCTAAGTGGCAGAGGTCTGTCATTTTACATGCTGCTTTCTCCTAGCCTTGTCTTTATCAGTCTAGCTGGTTCTTAACCTGAGGTGGATTGAATATGTTGTTCCTGTAAAATTCCAGAGCTGAACTTTCACTTTTGCTTAAGATAACAGGCTTTTTAAGCCTACTTTTTGGCAGCCTGACAGGAGAGACGTCAGTCTCACAATATTGCATTGAAGCTGCCATCTTAGAGAATTTATGGTGTTTTCAAACATTATTGTACTGCCTTAACACTGCCATGGAATTGCCAATGTAGATGACTAATAAGAAGAGGGTTTTTGCTAATGCTGCAACTTGTGAAAGTGGTAAAAGTATTACACCTTTGCTACATAAATGGCTTTACCCACAAGAGGGAAAAGGCAGCAGGCTGAATCTAAACCAAGACCTCCTGATTCACATGAGCACATGTGATCCTGACTATGATAGAGTCTTCCCTATTTGCATATTTAATATGAAGAAACTATTTTGTAAGGAGAACACTTCATACTGACATCTGTTTAGAGAAAGTCCTAAGCAGTGCCTGTGTGTGAGGAACGGGGTCTGGTGTGTGAGCAGATGTAGGCTGTGCTGTGCTGGCAGCCCACTGGTTCAGCAGCCCTCCACCTCCTTTGCTGTGCCCCTGGGGGAAGCAAGGGCATCGCAGAGGTTCCCCCACTGTGCTTGCAAGCCTGCGGGTCTGGCAGTGACATAAAAGGGCCGAGTGTCCCATTGCAGGAGGCAGCTGCAAGGCAGCGCCTGAGGCGCCTGGAGCTCGGCAGCTGGAGGGATGGCTGCCCACTCCTGCTGCCTTCTCCGGAGACAAAAATGACCAAAGAGCCCCCGAGTAATCCAGCACAGTCGGACAGCAGAGGGCAGGTATGTTCCTCACTGGATGCAAGGAGGTTTCCCTCCGCTGGGATGCAAAATGCCTTGCCATGGCTGCTGCCCATGGCCGTGCCTGTCAGCTGTCTCTGCAGGGATGCAGAGAGCTCCCCTGTGTCCCCATTCATGCCACGCCACACCACCCCCGAGGGGCTCAGGCTTCTGTACTTACTTTGCTTGTGGGAGTATCTTTTTCTCCGGGTGGGAACGGGCACTTTCCACCTAGGGCATGGAAATAAGGGTGAGCAGGCAGATCTGGGGCTTCATGGTCCTCACTTCCCGCTGCCAGCCAGGGGCACACGTAAACCCATAGGGAGATACCTTCTCCAGCTGTTTGGACAAGGCACTTCATGTAGCTTCTCTGCTGCTCTTCTCCCCAGGAGGCAGCCCCTGGCAGGCACCCAGCCCTGCTCTGGGGGTTGCAGAAGCAGGGGCTGCCATAGGGTAGGAGAGGCACAAATCATAAGTTCAGGGATGGAGGGCGGCAGCTGTTGGGAGGTGTTACAGCATTTAGCTGTTCCTGGGGAAGTGCAGTCTTTGTTCCCTGGGAAACCTGGCAATACAGCAGCAAAGTTTATGGATTGGAGGAGCAACCAGCCTTTCTGGGCTTGTCCATGTTAAATAGCTCTAGGTGAGTGAGTCAGCAGTAAATACTGGGAAGAGATAGGAAAGAACCAGTCTCATGTTCCCACAAACGATCTACATGGATCTGACCTCTAGCATGTCTTGGGAAAAAGCAAAAGGAAAAAAAAAATAGCAATAGTGTGACAGAAAGGGCAAACACATGGGGGTGAGTGCAAGGCTAGCAGATCTGATCTCTAGCAGTTGAAATAATCCTTGATGGTTCAAGCAGAAGACTTTACTTGCAGGTTTAGGTACTGAAATTATTTGGCAAAGTGAGGAGCCTTTACATTGTGTTCAGGTTGCTGTTAGCAAGTTTCTTGATAATAAGAGCTAGCGTGTGCACTGTTGCTTAAAGTTTACAATTTTGGGCTTGTAAAAGGCCAGTAATTAACTAACATTTTTCACTGTAGTGTTAATATTTATATGCTAGATTTGTATATATGATAAAATGTGCTAGTGGATATAAAGCTGCCAGATCATATGAATTTAGGGATTACACACAGCATGCTGGTGGAGGTACATTATGAATCGGTCTCTAATTGCTTATTTGCATTTTTTTTTCTTTCCCAGGACTGAGGAAAACAGGTAATGCTGTTATTCTTTTTTGCTGTTGATACTTTCCTTGCTAAGTGTGTGCTCTTAGGTCTCATTTCTTTTACAAACTACCTAAGTTCCGCAACTCACCTGGAATAATTTCTTTCTGCAGCTGTCCCTCTTATAAGAGTAGCAGAAAGTTTTGCAAATATTAGTGAACTTCCCAATTTTCTGTACTGATGCATAATTCTTAGATAAATTCTTATTTAGTCAATCATGCGTAATCCTGCAGGGAATATACATTGTATGATCTGAGAATTGAAAGCCTTTCTCAGCATCTGCATTCATGCTACAGACATGCTGACTCTTTGAGGCAGGTCCCCAGCAGTTAGAGAAAGGGAGCCCAGCTTGACTGTGGGTGGAGAGGGGTTCTGAAGGGTCAGCTCTTATTGGGCTGGGGTTTTTGAGGCAATTATAAGTATAGTTTTATTAGAAAAAAGGTCGGGAAATAGTTCTGGCCAGCAGTCGTGAAAGAGGGCAAATGTGACTCTCATTAAAATGAGAACAAGGGCAGATTTCCTTTTCTTTCTTTCCATAGTTTCGCTGAGCTCTTTGCAGACAAGCTGCATGAACTATGTTACAGGGCTGTCGTGCTAAGGAAGTGGTCAAACCAACTACAGAAATGCCTTTAAAAGCAAACACTCCAAACAGAAGGGATGAAATGGCAGACATGAGCATGTATAGGAAGAAGGAAAGAGTCAAGAAAATAATTACAGAGGAAGCAGGAGAGTTTACAGATAAATGGTAGAGTCTGCAGTATTTTCTCCCAGCCGCTGCTGTTAAGAACTCAAGTTTGTGTTGCCTGCTTTGCACACCTGAAATTAAGGTTGCCTTCAGTCTGAATTTACTTCAGCCCAGCTGGCAAAGGGCTGAGAGACAGGGCAGTGGATCCCCCTTTCTGTCCCTGAAGGGGGACTTCCTGGGCAGAGGTGGTGAGATGCTGCTGGTAAGGTCATAGAGACACCCATGGAGCTGCCTTAATAAGGGCTGATGCCAGCCTCACCTGCTTCCAGAAAAATGAAGCTCCTCTGACCTGCTGTGGGACATGACATTATCAGCCTTCAGGGGGGACCTGCTGCAGCTGTTGTCTTGGTCTAACTTGGTGTCCCACAACAAGAGGTTGCTGGTCCAGAAAGAGCTGGACCTTCCTCCTAAAATATCCAATTCTTACCTGACTCCTTAAATTCAGCACCTCTGACACAAAACTGCCAAACTCTCAAAACTTCCCATATCCAACCAAATAAAAAGAACCATCCTTGCTTGGTGGCTGGCTGCTTGCCAAAGAAAGCCCAGTGCCCCATCACATCAGTACATTTTAATTCCTGCCACCCCTGTCACTGACTCTGGGGCCTCCTCCCTTGGAGCCCACCAGACATGGCTGGTCCTCACCTACATGTGGGCTAATCCATCAGATGAACTTTGCCTCCCTGTCTCACTGGAGTGATAATTTTGGGATGTTTCTTCCAGCCAGCTGCCGGGAATTTTCCCAAGACTCATAGACAGACACTCCCTCACTTGTCGGTGCCCATCTACTTTGATTATTTTCCACATCCAGTTAAAGTTACTCAGGAGAGATGCTGACAGCTGGAGGATGTAAATGCATGAGCCTCATTCCTCAGGAATTTTGTGTGGATGGGGTACCTATTACGAGATGCATATAAACTTTATGTTGTAACCTGAGCTTTCCCTTTAGCCTGACTCTGAGATTGCCCTGTGCTGTGGAGCAGAGGAGCCTTTCCTAGCTGACCCTAAGTCTCTGCCTTTCACACTTCCTGGAGAGCAGCAGCGGCCAGGACTGGACCTCTGCAGCACCAGAGTTTTGGAAGGATGCTGAGTCACTGCATAGGAACGACTGTTTCTCTGGAAAAAAAACCCAAACCCAAACCAAAACCCCCACCCTTGTCATTTCTCCATCCCTCTGAACTTCCGTGAGGTCTATGATTTTTCTGAAAGACACGGCTTTGTCAGCAATGGGGCAGCTATGACTGAGGAGAGATGTGCTACACAAAAATCACCCCCAAGATGGCACAGCTCATCAACAGCAGCTGGAGTGAGATGATTTGCAGTTGCTCTCTGCCATGCAAGGGCAGCTGGTCAATGGTCTCCCTGAATGACTTCTCCTGGCAGTGGTTTATTGGAGTTTTTGAAAGTGATTGAAACAGGGTGTGGAGCTGCATGATCACAGACTGGGGCACAGCACCATGCCAGTGATATCCTTTATGGCAGTGGCCCCTCCCCTCTGATGGGGGATATGGGTTTCACAGCCCCATCAAGCTAGCAGAAAAAAATCTGCCTTACAAAAACCTGGCTTGCAAGATTCTTACAAAGAATTCTGTTCTTACTCCCACTCCTAAAAAGTAGTCAGGAATTATTTCAAAAGCAACGCAAGTCCCACATGTAAGGGTGACCAGACCACTTAAAGCAGTGGGATTTCAGCAAGCCTGGACCTGAGACCCATAAGGCACAAAATCTCATCACTGCTCCTTGCTGCCACAGGTGAGGACCCACCAGTTTCATATGGATTTTGTTTGCCTTGACTCAAACTGCTTCGGAGAGCAAGGCTTCATGCTTTGGGGACTTCTAGCCTTTTCCTCAAGGCCAGGTAAAGTGGTCACAACTTAGACATTGGGCCACAGACCTGCAGAGATGTGAGAGATACATTCTCTTTGCAAACAAGAGGAACGCTGAATTTTGGCAATGGAGTGGCTCATCTCAGCTCCTTAAGACCAAGTAAGCAGTCAGGATGCAGTACTCTGAAATTGCATGACCTTTTCTTTGACCTATCAAGAAGACAATGGAAAGAAAGGGAATTTTCCACCTGTCCTAGGTTGTCCCCGTTGAGCATTCCCCACTGTCCCTTTAGTTCCTTAGGAGACAATCTATTCTTAACCGCTGTTGTACATAACTATAGGATATTCACATATCTCATGTACAGCATTTAAATATATTGTACAATTTAATCTATTTCTACATCGTGTATATAAAAGCTTGTCTTTTTGAGACATGGTACCAACAGATATGAGATAGCAAGGTGAATCTCCTCTAAGTGTAGTTTTCCTGCCTGGAAACTTGGAGCAGATGACAAGTATCCTCTGTTCCTTTTGTTCCTCTCCAGGATGGACTCCGTTCCTCCCTTCAGCAGACTCTCTGTGCTAGGAGCTCACAGACGATGTCACCTCTGTAAACACCATCCCAAGGCAATACCCTTTGACATACTAAGAACGATACTGTTCCTCTTAATTTGCTTGCTAAATTGTGTTTTGTTAATCAAGAAGCTCCTCATGGTGCCTTGCATGATCCCTTGAGGCTGATTCGTTGCAGGTATCATTTGTTTTGGAATCATGCTCTTATTCCTATTGTTCAGTAATTAAATATAAAACGGTATTGGACCTACCTTATTTTTGGTAGGCGGTTTCCCATCCTTCCACTGGATCTCTGCACCCTTTGGTAGGCAGTTTTGGTGTGGTTTCCTTGCTGGATGAATTGTTTTCTGTACTGGCTGTTTTACAGAATGAAACTCAGTGACCAAAGCAGTTCATTTTCTCACTGTAAGTGTATGCAGCACTCAGATGTTGTGCACCTAAGAAAACCAAAAACCACCCCAAGGCTTCCACTGCAAGCACACATGAACAAGTGGGGGTGGGAGAGGAAGAGAGGTGGAATGGATGAGTGATGCAGCTTCCTGGGGTGCTGGGATGAGCTGGTGAACTCCACAAAGTGACTAATGTGTTGCAGAATGGACTCCCTCTAGGTTCTGTGGTCTGAAATAGCAACTTTGGGTGCTTTTGGCAAGAGGAAACCACATGCCTAGCCATCTTGCTCTTCTGAGAAATGCTGTGACAACTGAATGGTAAAACCCAAACACTTCAAACCACAATGAAGCATAGCCTTTGCTACTGAAGCTTTCCACTGCAGTCTTTTTGTGCTTTGTCTCCTTTTTTTCTTTTTTTTTTTTAAAAATGTGATGCTTTCATTACTTTTTCTTTCTCCCAAGCTACAAGGAAGAAGAAAAAGAGAAAAACCATAAATTATAATAATTTGCAGAGCTTGTTGACTGGGGAGGAAGCAAATTTTACTTGACACATTGTAATTTCCATACACTCCCAAAAAAGAAAAAAAAAAAATCTCTGTAAGATTTCAGGTGTCTGCAGCCAATTCATCAAACCTCAGACGTGTTGGGCAGTTAACAGGACACTCTAAGAACATGTGCTGTCCTCTGGGAATGTGTGGTTTTGCAGATAGAGGTGCACCATCATGAGCTAGGTCTCCACTGAGTAGCCCCCTCCTTTGTTTCTGTTTTGCACTTTGCTAGGCAGCAAACACCAGATTTCAGCAGCAGAAGCTACAACTTGCAGCTGACGGCAGAGTGTTAGCAGAGGGAAGGAGTCCAGTTTGGAAAGAGATCACATACCTCCAATTCAAACATGACAAGAGTAAACAGCTGTGTCTGTGTACAAACTACACTTGTGAGTTCTGATCTGAAAGCTGTGCACAAACACAACAATCTGTCTGTAACCCTGCCTAAATGAGCACCACCTGGTCCTGCAGCATCCCTTGGCTTTGAACTGCCACAGCCTGCCCTGATGCAATGCCAGAGGCTGGAGCAAATGTTGGTAGATGCAGCTACTGTCCTTACCTCAGTGTACTGTAGCTCTCCAAACTCAACTGAGATTTGCCATATGCAGGCACTACTTAAACATGTTATAAAATTCCAGACCTGTTCAGTTGCATTTGACAAGCTGCTTCCCAACAGTGCTACCTACAATTAGAGCTGAGGAACCAACCTCCAAAAGTCACTGCAATTCAGAAGTGAATGAAACCCTCTCCACCTGTTTTGTTCTCTTTACAGGCAATGTCTTGAGAAGTGGCACTGAAAAAACAGTGGTTTAGCCTGGTGGTTGACAAACCAATGTTTTAGACTATGATTGTGCCTGAGTGACTTCCCTTGGCAATGTTTTCTGGAAGTTCAACTATGTGAATTGTTAATTGCATTAGTCACTTGGTCTGTGGGGAAATGCTGGCATTTCGTGACTGTGCAATTCTTGTATGTCCTTTTTTAATTTACTCAGAAATAAAGAGAACATCCTGGTGAAACAGAAAGGAAGAAAATAATACAAATTGCTGTGCTTTTCAAGCAGTTGTTTCAGAACTACTACTGCCTAATTTATCCCCAAGCTTTCACTGTCTTTGGAATGTGGCTGAAGCTCAGGCATGGCGTGCAGCTCTCAGAAATGAGGACATTGTGCTTAAGAGCATGGCATCTGTCTGGCAAGGAAGGAGAAGGTCTGTAATCCACCAAAAGTCTATGCAAAGATGAACAGAGCAGCAATACATGCACTTAAAGATATATTCACAAATTTCAAATGAGTGGTTGGGTTAATGGATCTTACATTATGAGTAAAATGTTATGTTTAAAGCAATTAATCAACTGCCGATGTTGTCTGGTGCCTGGACAGAGGAGAGGGTCTGACAGAGATGCTGCAGCAGTTGGATGTACATGCAAACACCAACTCATGAAGGCTGTCAGGGAGGTCCCTGCAGGGTCAAGTTCCCTGTGGCACCAGGAGCTGTCAGGGGAAGGGCAGAGCTTGGAAGGAGCAGCCAGCATACACTGCCCTTTCTCACCAGGGGTGCTGCAACAAATTAAAGCCAACAAACCTTTCCCACCAGCAGAGCCATCTCTGTCCTTTGCTAAGACTGAAAGTTTGCTCTTCACTGAAAAGTGTTTCCTCTAGCAGTACACAGTTTTTAAGGGTTCTGGAAGATCAAAGTGTTTCTGGGAGAAAATAAGTTGGTTAAAGCTGACAAGAATATTTCCTACAGACCAGTTGGGCTTGCAAGTCTTCTAAAAATCAAGTGCAGTTCCTTTTGTGATGGCTAAGTGGTGATCTCACATTTTGACCAGGACAGAATGCCTTTCTGGAAATTTTGCAGGAAAGTGCAACTATGCAAATAACTCAAGGAAAGGAAAATAAGATATCTCAAAGGAAAAAGAAAATAGTATGAAGCAACTGCATTTTTCAGATTTATGGGAATGAATTCCTGAACCAACTCAAAAGCACATCCAAAATGTTTCTTTAGAGGAACAGTGATACTTGAGCTGTTTCTGTTTTCAGATTAGTTGCCACTAAAGAGAGAGGGAATCATAAATATGAAAGCATGTTTGAAAATTTTTTGTGTCCCTTTATGGTTTGGGCCTGCTGGCTGGCAACCGATTTGCATAATTTGAGGCGAATCTGTGCAGCCATTCAACAGAGAGAAAACATTTTATTTGCAATCATAGTCATTTGGAGTAGTAAGAATCTGCAAAAATGTAAGCCACCTCATCAGAAATCAGAAATGTGAAACACAATTTACTAGTAGAATTTTGATTAGCAAATGAGCTCTCGCAGTCTGGCTGCCCCACTGTGCCATAGGAGAGACTCCTGTGGGCTGGGAGCTTGGCTGGTTTCAGCAGTGATCCCAACTCCCACAGAAAAGGGGAACACGGGCATAACAATTACAAAGCAAAAAGGCACAAAAACAATGACTCAAACAAGTTATGTGACCGATTTTTATGTCATCTCAGGTGATGGCGGAGGAGAAAAGGTGTGCTTGTGGAAGGGCAACCCTGTCTTTCCAAGGGACAGGGCTGGAGAAGGATCGTGGGCCTGTGGAGATGGGGGCAGCCTCAATGGAGGAGAGGTGAATCTTTTATCTTTGGAATGTGTCTCTCTTATATACTTTTTTACACAGACCAATTTGATTGGTGACAAGAAGACAAACTTCTTCTATCACATTGGTCAGACCAGAAAGACATCAAGAAGAAGTCCCTCCTAAGGAAAGAATGTAAACATAGGTACAATTACAAAAACACTTCTCTTGTTTACAGAAAATTCCCTGGGAAAAGAATTTTACAAAACCAAAACATCTCAGGCACGAACCAGGGCTACACAGAAGCATCAGCAGCTCCTGGGTCTTCACTGATTTACATGATGGGTACAGACTGCTAACTGTGTCATCTGAGTTACAGGTAGGGACATTTGCACTACTCATTTCAGCGTGGCTTTTCCTGGAGCTCAAGTCAAGGCCAGAGTGGCCTTTCCTCCTGCAACCCACAGACACAGGGGGCTGAGCCAGTTTTGAAATCTCTGCTTGTATTTGGTGCTGATGAAAACCCAACCTTATGGACTTGTGAAAAACCCAGCACCCCTGACTGCTTAGCAGCACAGCTGGGAAAAGCTGTGAGTTTCTGGTTCTGACATTGGTTGTCATGTCCTCTAAAAATCAGATGTGTCATAGAGGCAGAAGGTTTTTACATGGCTTACTGCTATTTACTGTAGGTGCATGTGGGGAATGTCCCAAGAACAACAGCGAAGCGTATAAAAAAGGGAAGTGCCACTCAGTGGATCACTCGCTTGTCTCACTGAGCACACAGCTAAGATGATAATGGTCACTTGCCTGCTCCTCTCCAGCATCTGGACTGCTGCTCCAGGTAACTCCCTTGTCTGTCTGGGTGTCTGTGTCATTATCCTAACAGTGTTAGGGACCTCAGTGGCTGTGCCAGCCTCCTTCTGTGCTGCTGGGTGCTGCAGTCCCCACCTTGCACCCTCCTGAGACAAGCCCAGTGGTGACAGGGCACTTGTGGCACTGTACTACTTACCTGAGGCTCAGGAGTGTCACTTCTGGTTGCATTGACAGCATCCACTTCTTAATTTACCACCAGTGCATTTATAAATTCCAGAGAGATGTATAAATTTATTGCAATGGCAAATTATAAAGCAGGTGAGCTGTGCTTGTAGGTATCTGCTCAGGCCATCAAAAGCATCAGTGTATTACACTAGTTTTGTATTTAAAAATCATATAGAAAAGGCTGAATCAGTTTCAAACTAGCTTCCATGGTCATGGTTTATAGTCTGCCTATGGCACTGCTGAGATCTGGAAAGCAAAGTGACTGGCACAGCTTGACAACTGGCTTCTTGGTCTTTGATGGAAATCTGCCTGGCCATGGTCACAGCCAGAATCTCAGAGCACTTTGTTGAGTGGCTTAGCCTAATGTACCTCTGGGCACTGCAGACAGCCTCATCTTTCTCTGCAAAGATATTTCCCTTTCTTGCAAATTGGATTATGTTTTCAGTGCTGCAGCTGTTACTGCTGATATCTCCCTTCCCACGCTGACATGCACAAATAAACTTTGAAAACTATTATGCCAAGAGAACTGTGGAGCTGAGCTGTCAGATTCACCTTGCCTGTACCCTTAACAATTTTTTCATGTCCACAAATTGGAAGAGGAGACATTGTTTACTTCTTTTCTCTGGAGACTTTTAATACCATGGCATTTATGCTATGAAAGTTTTCTGCCTGTGGGCCTTCAGTAGGGTCCCTTCTGCAGCTGTTTCTCAGCAGCAGCATGATTTCAATGCTGAGGTAAGAGGACAGGTGTAGTTTGCCTCCTACCTTGCTTTTTTCTTCTGGTTTTCCGATCTTTGCCAGTCTCTGACAAGTGTGAATACATGATGTATAGTGCAACACATAATAATTTTTAGCAGTTTTACTGATTTACTTCACCCCATGCTCCAGGAGGGCTACGAGGGTGGTATTGGGCCAACAGCTGTTTGGTTGTCAGCATGGCTGAAAGTTTAGGGAATCTCTCCATGGGTGCCCATGGGATAGCAGTCCTAGAAGACAAATCAGTGACTGCCAAAACCAGAACTGCCTTTCTAAGTGGTGCTCTCTGCAGCACAGGTATCAGGCTGGCAAGATGCTTGGTGTGAGAGGTGGTAGGTCCAGTGAAACTCTAGGTAATTCTTTCAAGCTGCATTTTCAATTTTTCCCTGGATGGAGGGATAGAGAAATCCTCCAGAGCTGCTCTGTTTGGAAATGAGTGTGAGGGGCTGCAGGGAGCTCTGCTGGGGTTGGGCTGCAGGAGAGTGTGACAAATGCTGAGTGTAGCACCTGCTTCTCCCCCAGCCTCTGTGCAGGTGAACAGAAAGGTCCAGTCAGTCCAGGCAGGAGGAAACGTCACTTTTTCATGCCAGTCAGCCACGAAAGAAGATGTGATACAGGTGACCTGGCAGAAGGAAACGAACGGGGCTGAAGACAACATAGCAACCTACAGTGTGATGAATGGCCAAAAGATAGCCAAGGCCTATGTCAGCCACGTGAGCTTTGCCCACAGCGAGTTACAAGCCTCGGCCATCTCCCTTCATGGAGTCACCCTCCAAGATGAAGGATGCTACAAATGCATCTTCAACACATTTCCCTCGGGGGCTGTCACCGGCAGGATGTGTCTCAAGGTTTATGGTAAGGCACTGTAACTGTGTACGGGTGCTCAGCTGAGGACCAAGTCATTTTTCCTGTGAAAAACCTTCCCTAACTTTGCTACATTGATGTGGGAAAAATGGTTCTTCCTGGCTCTTTCCCTCTCTGATTTTACCTCTGATGGGAAACCAGCATTCCACAGTTCTTTAATTTTCTTCCCTTTAAGTCAGCAATAGCGAGATTCAAAACTGATGAGTTACTCATGACTTCCTCCAAGTTTCCCTGGTCCTATGCTGTGCTGGCAGCTGCCTGGCCATGAACCCTGCACTCCTCAGCTTCCTCTAACTGCTGCTCTCGCCTCCTAATCCTGGAAATCAGGCAATTTTTAACTTGCTCGGCATTTGGTTGTAAAAAAATTGCAAAGTATTCAAACGGCAAAGAGGCACATGTATGATCAGAATAGCTGGAAGTTCATTTTGAAGCTAGAGTAAAAATAACAGTAGTTGGGCTGGGGTCAGGAAAAGGATAATAATAATAATAATAATAATGAAGGCTGAAACACTGTACAGCTCATGGGATTTGACATATGAATATCTTGAGCAAGTCAGCATCAACTAGCTTAAAGAAGAGAGCTGAAACAAATCACGAGTCAACACGGCAATATTTGTCACCTCCATATGAAATCATCAACTAGCAAGTGCAACCTGAAATAAAGACAAGTAGATGAACTCAAAAGAACCAAGAGTGACAAGCTGCTTATCTTTTGAGGAAAGCTGCTGGGTTTTGTCCAGCTGAGAAAGCTGAGACATTAAACATGATAGACTGAAGCTCTGAGGACACCCTGTTGGCTCCTGGCTTTCTCATGGATGAGACTGCTGTGGGGAAACTGGCCAGGGATCATATCTCATGTGGAGAGTGCCCTGTCACTGGTGATATGATCCCTACAGAGTATTTTGTTTATCCCTAGTACCTTCTGCTAACAAAGACACAGACACATATGTCCACACACATGTCTCTGGAGTCCTCTGTGTGGAGAAAGGAAGCCCCTAACCTATAGGGGAAAGGAGGTGGTGGTGGAAAATACAAGGGAAAACCAAGTCTGGAGCAAAAGTTCTTTTTCCCCTCTTTTGGGAAAACTAGAGCAGAAAAGAGAAATGAGGACAAAGTCATGCAGTATTTCATATATGAAGAGGAAAATTCCTAAAGAAATCCAGTTGTGAGTCATTCAGAGGGTAAACACTGATTGTACATTACAGGAAAAACTTGGAAGTGCCTTGCAGAGTGATCCCTTCTGAGGGATTCCCTCCCTGATTCTTTTTAATCATGTAAAACTAAACACAGAGATTTCTTTTGGTTTTTGGTTTTGGGGAAATTCCTTCCCAAACTCAACAACCTTTTGGCTATGGTTCATCCTTCACCAGGGCACTACTTCTAAAAAAAAAAGGATGTTTTTCTGCTGAGACACACACTCATGCAAGCATCTCATCCTGCATCTCTGATGAAAACGCATCAACGGAGGAGGGTTCAGCTTCTCTTGTAGGCTCATAGGCCACTGCCAGAGGATGGCTCGCCAAGGTCATGGTGGCTTTCCTGTAATGTGCTGTATTAAACGAGCCCTGGAGGGTCACCGTGAACAAACGGAGCATTTGGCACTTTGACAGAAGGTTTTAGTTCATATATGATTATTTCATTGAAGCTAATTTATACAGTGCTACTTAAAAGCCACAGCCTTGCTCGTTATTCCCCAACTCCTAATGATGGGAACAACCTGTCTGAGCAAGCCCAGAGGGTGCCCCATGAGGGAGAGTGAAGCCAGCAGGAATCTCCCGAGGCTCAGAGGCTCAGGGCATGGTGAGCAAATCAGGGTCACCAGTTGAAAATGAAACACTACCATGTCTTTGCCCTCAAGAGGGGACAGCCAGGGAATGTACGAGCTGCTAATTGCCCGATTACAGCAGCCTTGCGAGCACGGTTGTTCCGGGACAGGCACCGTCGCCACGTGATGAGGGGAAGTGAAACCTTGTAAGAACTGGATACAACACTGAAAAAGAAACAGGTATGACTGGAGGGATGTCAGACCTGCCTGGCTGAGGACAGCAAACCCAGGAAGAAACAGAAATGTCCTATCCTATAGCAAAATCCATTTTGGAACAGAATAATTTCAAGCAAGCTTGGTGGGACTCTTTTGAACAGTCTGCTGCCTTTCCCCCTTCATTTTACTTTGGAAATATTTTACCAACCTTCATTCTCAAAGAGGATGAGGATGAGAATGAAATCCAGGATGAGGACTGAGGGAGAGGTATGGAGAGAGGGGGATGTGTCACATGAGGATAGGCAAGACTTGCTGAAGTCACAAAATTCCCTGGGCATTTGCTGTGCCGTCTTTGAAGACTGCCTGCCTTCACTGTAGATGGCACCATTTGCCTGGAAGTCTTGAGCACAGTTGGAAAAATGCCATCACAATTTCTTAGACAGGGAGACCAAGGCACAGTACTGCTGGTGAACACCTATATGGTTTGAAAATTTTACTGTCATCATGAGGCATACTGTGATTCCTACAATCTTTCATCATTCTCTGTAACACCACTGCTAAGCCTTTAAACATAAAAAGCATATCATGATTTGATGGTCTCCCTCTAATTACAAAAAGCCATTACAGAAGGTCCCTTCTTCATATATTTGGGAACGCTGACAGAGCTCAAATTTGGGAACATTTGCAATACTGATCTGCAAGACAGACTAAAGCAAGTACTGACTCACAACATCTCAGGCAAAGACTTTTTCACTGGAAACAATATTTTAATGAAAGGCAAAAGAAGCAGTTATGTGTATGCATCAAACATGAACAGCCAGCACATACTAGCAAACAGTATAGCAGAATTTTACTGCAAAAGCAACCACTTACAGATTTTGACAGTGCATCTATTACAGACATTTGTTAGAGAGAAGCTCAGCCCTACAGGATCATTCCTTGGGGTTCATTGTGAGAAGAGAGAGAACTGCTTAGTCAGAAGAATTGCAGGTGCAGAGTGCATGTGTTTCTGGCAAAACACTGAGAAATTTTTCTCATTCTCTGTGGTAACATCTGTGACTTCTCCCTTTGATTTATTTTGCATCCTAATATTTGAAGTTAATGCTGTGGGTGGATATGTTATTTTGTGCATCATGTGAGTGAAAGAAGAAGTTCATAGACCATTTATTAATCAAAACACAAATTGTTCGTGACACTAGCCTTTTCATACCTGGGAGATTTTGAGAAGTTCCAACTGAAATCCCCCCACACACTTTCCTTGTTTTTCTCAGAGGTTTCAGCAGCTCTGTGGGGGTTGAGTTTTTGTCTATGGTTGATGCAAAGTGATACAAGTTTATTTTTTCTAGGCTTGCACAACCATAGTAAGTAAATGAGGTCAGGCTTGTAAAAAATCAAACAACAAACAAAAAGCAGCAAAATTATTGGTATACAAAGTCTTGCTTCTACCCTCTGGCAGTTATGGCTTGGAAGACACAGACAACTTTTTGAGGTGCATCTGGAATTGTACCAGAAGGTTATAGGTGCCATTATGCATTTGGCACACACCTTTCCCCCTTTTTGCAGTCTGCTACACCTCACAGGGAAATCTTTGTTTACCTCACAAAAGGAAAAATCATTGGTTTTCCTAAGAATGAAGTTTTGTTTGCTTGTTTAAAAGCAGGATTGCTAAATGATAGTGGTATATTCTAGTGTTGGGACAAATATTAATTTCAGCATAAATATTGCATTTACCATTGTTATTTTTCTTATGTAAGTAGTAATATATACATGGAGTTCTACTAATTATAGCAGTGGATGCTTTTTTAATCAGAGGGCATTCATGTTAATTCAGACTTGATTGAAACCAGAATTGCCACTGCATTTAAATGCTTAAACAAAGCAATATTCTCAGAATCAGAGACCTAGAAGTAGAGTGTGGTTTAGACTCCTATTCCCTCAGCACATGCACTGAAGTAGAAGGCAGGCTGGTGAGCTGCCATGCAGAAACCCATGGATTGCACACCCAAATGGAAACACATGCCTTAATAGATACTGGCCTGTGCAAACTGACCTTATCAAACTGAGCAGAGGCTTAAACTAGACCATCTCCTGAAGTCCCTTCTGACCTAAATTATGGTATGATTTTATGCCAAAGAAAAAATAGGTGATTTTTCACATGGGACATGCCTTATGTGCTCAGATCTGACCTGGAGTTCTATCCAGGTTGAAACCAACTTCCTGAACTTCTCCCCTTTATCTATTCCTTGCAATTACAGTTTGTATAAATAGGAATCAACAAGTAGGCTTCATGTGAGTAAGCATGAATGATGCTTCATCCTTCTTCCAGAGTAAAATTAAATGTGACAGCATCCGCAAATCTTCTGGAGTGAGAGTGCTCAGAAGAAGTGATCTTTCATGATGGTTTTGAGGGATACTGTGATGCACCCAAAACCCTTTTACAAGAGGAAACAAAGTTATACAAGCACAAACCCTCCACAGGTCAAATCTGATGGTGTAACCTCATACAAATTCACTATTACTGTCTTGCATAAATTGATGCATGTAGTCTTTTGATTTGCAACTCTACACACTTCAAACAGCAGTAAAGCTAATCCTGCAGGTAATTTTAAAGGACAATAATTCTAACTCAGTTAAGCAGTTCAGCTCTTTCAGAGAGAAAAGGACATATGACTTCACAGTTTCACTACCTTCTGCTTTTAACTCAGCCATAATCACCACTTCTCAGTTGGGGTGCTGCTGCTAGTAACAGAACTGAAACAGATGCTTCTACCCTCTTGCCCTTTCTTTTTTTCTAGCTCTCCATTTCCAGACTGCTGTCTGAACACTTTCATGTTTATTTGTCACTGCTGGGTCTTTGGGAAGGGGGAGCTAAGATTAGATAGCAAGCTTTTCCTCCAAGATAAGGCTAAATAGAGATGCTCTTTGCTCAAACACAAGCAGAAACTAATGGACTTTGTCACTTTGTTGTTTACAGCCATTTCAGACCCTAAAGTGGAAACTAAGCTTATATCCAGTCCAGACAAAGCTCAGGACTCTGAGAAAATGGTGGGAATGAGCTGCTCAGCAACAGGGAAACCAGCTCCAAAAATAACTTGGCACCTTCCCAGCATCCTGCAGCAGAAACCAAGGGAGTACCACATAAAGTTCAGCAACCAGACCGTGACTGTAATCAGCAATTTTACCCACACCCACTCCAAAATCCTTCAGGAGTACCCCATCACCTGTGTGATCCAACACCCTTCTCTAAATGTGACCCTGGTCCTGCCCACAGACAGCCTGGAGCAAGGTCAGTATGTAACTCTGTTCCTGCTCTGGAGTGGGGCAGAAAATGGGAAGCACCTTCTGGGATAGATCAGACAAGTTCTCAGAGGGTTGGGGAAGGCACCTGGAAGAGCAGCTGTGGCTGGGCTTGGGAGGGATGGAGGAGGTGCTGTGGAACATCCAGATGCCCTGGCCAATGGCACTAATATCTTAGTGCTCCTCAGGTCCCCTTACCCACCATGATGTGTCCTGGCCTCCCGGTCTCTGAGAAGGACTATTTGTGACAGGGTTCCCTGTCACAGGACATGACAAACCAAAACATGCCAGGACTGGGTAGCTCAGAGGGGCTGGGTTCTGCAGGCCTGACCTTAGCATCACACCCCGAGCACAGGCCTGCTGGCAGTGCCGCCTGTGTGCCTCATGCTGGAATGTGCTCCCAGTTCCCCTATCCACCCCATTTCACCACAGGGAATGGCCAAGGGATGCTTGAAGTGGGGTTTGGGTTGTTGTTTTACTTCATGCACAAACTGAGTGCCTGCTGCTTTTCCCACAGGTCCAGAGAGCAGCATGGCACCGGCCATTGTCATTGCAGTGGGGGTCCTGGTGCCCCTGACCTCCCTTCTCCTCCTCCTCTGCCTTCTCTACCACTGCCTCAGGCACCTACGTGACCCAGAGAGAAACCCAACCTGGCCATGCTGGGTAGGTCTGCCTTTCCTCAGGGTGCCACAAAATTCACCCCCACAGGTCTTGGGGCTCAATACCACGACCTGGCTCTGCCCAGCCACACCAGGGCTGCCTGCACACTGCCCAAGCCAGGCTGAACCTGGGCTGGAGAGGGACACAGGAATGAGCCTCCAGCCAGACAGCTGGGAAGGGGAAACCTGATTCTGTATAGCCAGCATACAGGTGCCCTAGAGTGCTAAAAAATAGAAAACATTCACTGTGCCAATGACAAGGCCTGCTGCCCTGGAAGCATGCCTCTATTACTATATTTATGCACAAAATAATTGTGTAAGCAGTGGCCAGACCCTTGCACTGGTCTTCTGCAGCTCCTAAAATAACCTCTCTCAGCACAGCCAAAGCAGCTCACAAAGGCAGCAGCTTTGAGGATGGGTCACAAACAAAATGTGGTCTTAGAGGAAAACCATGCCTCTGTGGGGGAAGCCCAGGGTGCCATGCTGGGGCATGGGCTGAGGCACTGCTGGTTGTCCACCAAGGCTATCCTAGTGCAGGGGGTGCAGGATACAAGCTTGACATGGGGGTAAGCTGAGTGAAGTGACATCATTTCAGAAAATCACAGTCCAGTTTTGTGAAGGCTCCTCATCCTCCTTGCAGTATTTGCCTAGCATGTGCACCTGGGATTTTGGTGAAAGTTTTGGAGAAAAAGAAGCAGTGGAGGAAATGCAACACGTCTTCGATGGGTGCTATATCTCTAGGTCCAAGCTGAAGACTGCTGGTGGGATTGCAAGGGGAAAACTTTAGTCTCTCCTCACAGAGAGATGCAAGGACTCACTTGGCAATACAAATATCCAGGATCTTTACCCTCACACTTAAAACATCCATATATTTTGAAGAAGTAAAGACAACAACCTCTCTTTCATCAGGTACTTCCTACCTGCACCAAAGCCAAGAAGTACAGGCAGCATGGAGCTGCAGGCAGGTGGGCTCCTGAGGTGTCTCCCAGCCTCCGTGCATCACTGAATACTTGAGAAACAGCCCAACCTACGCATGCAAGAGAAAAACTCTTAAAATGGCACCTCAAGCTTCCAAGCAAACCTCCTGTGACTTTCGCCAAGAGAAATATAAAAAGGGATAATTTATAATATATATTTATTTATTTTATTACAATATAATATTCCGTTTTGTAAGAAAAAAATGTAAAGTATTTATTTGAAACTCAGGCTGGCTAGATGGATCCATTTAGTGGAACTCATGCTTTATATTTTTTGGGGTTTTAACATTCTTTTTTACTCTGATGTTTTAACATTGTAAACTCAAAAGTGGATGGGGGATTGTCTGAAACAAGGCAGAATTTTGTAAGGCTACTGGCTTGGAAAGTGTTGCTGATGGACCAAAGGAGCCCCCCACCAGGAGCTGGGCTGCAGAAAACCTGTGAAACAGCCCAGCACTCTGCTCTGAACTCCAGGTGTTGAACTTACTCCCCAAAGGGCACAAGAGATCAGGCCAAGACTGCAGCCAGTCTGAACTTATAACCCAGGTGCCAGTAGCAACAGGCTTCAAGCCAGGAGTCATAAGGAAGTGCCAAGTCCAATTTGCAGCAACCTCTCCTGGAAAGCAATGTAAAAGGCACAGAGGTATTTCCTTCTTCCCTCTTTCTCAGGGGTTTCCACAGCCCCCTTCTTAATGTCCCTGATCTATCAGAGCTGCCTTGTGTTTCCTGGCATCCCACCCATCTGCAGGAGGAAGCTGGGCAATAAAAGGGCAGTTGCAGGGTTAGTAGGTTGTCCACTGCATGTTGTTTGTGTCCTGGTGTAGTGGCAGGTGAGTGCAGTGGGAAGCAGGAGGCTGGTAGGTCTGAGGAGGTGGGTGCTTTGTGTATTTCCATATGGGCAGATAAGTACCCAGTGCAGGGCAAGGAGTGTTCCCTATTCTGACAATGCTTTGCTTCTAAGCAGTGGGTCACAGCTGAGCTGTAATCTCCTGTAATTCCCTGAATTGTACCATACACTCATGAAGTCTTGTAGACTTAAGGAAGGAGAAATGAACCCACCTGGCTCATGCCGGTCTTGTGGGAAGCCACCAGTGCAGGCTGCTTCCTCTCCTTCTGGCTTCCCGGAGCAAATGCATGTAATCTGGTTTTTCCTCATCCATGTATTTCCCACATGAATCACTAAATCGTAGTCAAAAAGCCAAGTGAACTAAAATGAAAGCGAGTGAGTTGAGAATGAATAAACTTGGTCTTTGCTATAAAATACTTCTTTTAGGCCCTCCTAACACCTAGAAATAGCACAGTTGGTGAGTGAGAGGAAAGGGGAACTGGCTGCAGCTGTTAGAATTGGGGTTTTTTCTCTTTAGCCCCCTAATTGTCAAAGGAGGAAGTAATGATTTCTCCAAACTTTTACACCATTGCTGTTTCATTTCTTCCTTTATGAGGGAAGAGGTCAGGGGAGAAGAAGGTTTTTCCCTGGGTTTGTGGAGGGCAGGAATGGGGCAGAGAGCCCCTGGCACCCTTCTTGAGCAGGCTGTGTGGCCTCAGCCCTTGCCATTCTGCAGAGTCTGCACTTGCAATTTAGAGCAGTTTGTTTGAGTTTTAACACGAGATTTCTGCTTGTGTTTAGACTAAGGTTTTGTTGGGTTTTTTTGTTTGGTTTGTTGGGGTTTTTTTAATTTAAAAAATATAAAACCAAATCTCTTGAAGAAACAGGGAGTTTGGACACGGGTGAAGAAAAGGATTTCCTGAGGGAAGAGAAAGGCACAGTGCCAGTGAGAAATCCATTCAAACCCAGGAAAATGGCAATGACTGTCTATTATTGTTTTCTACAAGTGGATCACCTGGAGTGTGGGAAAGCAGGGCTTGTAGTCACAAAAGTATCTGTTTGTGTTTTACATTTTTAGCTGAGTGTACAAATTTTTAAAGCTTGTAGAGGTTTATGCTTATGAGCATGGTAAGTCCAGCAGCTGGGTGAGGGATGCAATGGCTTACAGGTAAAATTCTGTACAAGATTTATTTTTTCATTCATGATATTGGAATGAGAACATGACATCCAGTCACAGAACACTTAAAGCCAATACATGTACTTACCTTCATGACATGCAAAACCATCTATACTAAGATCCAATGCCATAAAATGCTGTGTGCTACTGCTGTGGTGTTTGGTTTCACGTAGCAATGAAATGAAGGCAAGAATACAGACAATAGATAATTAACTGACTGACAGCTATGGGGGGAAAAAAGCATATGAAATAGATACAAACCATCTTTTGTGGAATAAACAAAAGCATGACTGAGGGAATCAAAAGTTTTTACTATGAATGATGAACATCCTAACTGCTGTTAGGAGATTTCTTTGTGATTAGTTTGTGTTTTTCTGTCCAGTTACTTCTGTTAACAATATGTAAGAATTCCTTGGAGGTTATATTTCAAATGGGTTTATACAGATACCTAGTATTTGTTTTAATAAATGTGTGATTTTAATAAATGGGTGAGTTTGATTCCCAGCACCTTTTGTCTGCTGTCGCCCTGCATGGCTGCAGGTGGAGGCAGTAGGTGAGGTTGGTGTGGAGCTTGAAATGAGAAATAGGAATAAAAATTGGTAGGATATTTAAGTGAAATAGACTGCTCTGTTTTTCTGCTCCAATACAAGTGATATGAATTAACTTTATAACAGATTGACTTTGTAAGTAAATGGAAGCAGACCACATTTTCAAAATAAATTCTACGGGAATGTTCTGAGCTACTACTGCCACCACAAAAAAAAGGCGGGGGGCGGGAAAAGCCTAGGATTTCTGCCTCTTTTGAGGCTGGGCAGTTTTCAGTCTCACCCAACTCTGCCTTTGGCTACTTTTGTCACTGCCTCTTGTTCAGCCTAGGGACAAGTGGTGTTGATGCAGGGTATAATTTCTCCTAACTGATGGGAAAAGGGCAAGCGGGAACTTCACCTTCCTGCTTGCCTCTCACTTGGATAAAACTGGTTCTGGGCAATGTGTCTCTCTTTATAAAGCAAATGTAGCCTGCACCACTCAGCTTTGGGATCCTTTGACCCTGACATTAGCCGGTTTGGGTGAAGATTTTAACTCATGTAAGAAGTGTCCTTTTAAATAGTTGAGATAGATACACAGATTAAAAAAATGAAGGTTCTTCAGGCTGTAAAAAATGCCTATGCTTCTGTTTTGGCATGCCAGGCTATTTCAGAGGTGTATTGTGATGGTATTTTTCTCTGCCTAGATACTGGATTCCTGGTTCTAAGAGAGCAGTAAGATGCAAGCAAATTGGCCCCAACAGCTCTGGCTGAAGATAGGACTTTCAAATATAGCTGAAATGTTTGTCTTAGATATTTTACAGGCACTAGCTGAAATAGGGAGAACATTTTTCTTCTGAAACCAGTGCTGGCAGAGGCATGGGACTAAATTTGTACAGTGAAAAGAAACTTTGTTTTGGTGACAGACCTTTGAAAGCATCATTCATCAATTCTCTGTTGCATGACCCTGGAGGAATGATTCATCTGAATGCCACACCAGTAAACTGGCTTATGAAATCAGACATGGAAGAAAATATAAGCTATTGTTTTTCATTCAGTTTTCAACATTGAGCCCCTGGAAGTCAGCTGAAACAAGAGAATTGCACTAACTGATTGCATTTTTCTCTTTTATAAATGAGACTATCAGGCCAGGCAGATACAAATCAAGTGTATTTTTGTTTTCACTCTCAGTACACCAGAAATTGCTCATGTTTTCGGAAGCCATAAAAAGGGCCTTCTCATATCTCTGCTGCTTTCATCTTTGGACATAGAAAGCCATGTGTGAAAGGAGCACTGAATACTTATCCAACTCTTTGTGGATGGGCTCTCTTGTAGTCTGTTCAACTTTGAGAAAAGCTACCTGAAATTTCTGGGAAGCCTGAGAGAATCCTCAGTCTAAGACTCCTACACAATACAGAGTTTTAAATTCCCTAACATGTCAGAAGCTGTAGTCCTCAACCACCCTAAGGAAAAGGCAGGTTTGTCTAGTAAAAGAGCGCTTGAAATTGTACATGAAAGGCTGAGATGGAATGAAAACCTTGCAGAAAAAACCCTACACTTCTTAGTAAAAAGAAAAAAACCTTATTTTTTTTTCAATCAGAATATTTTATTTTATTTTTTCCTTTAGGTAAATTACAGAAAGCCCAGGTCTCATCATAAACACCCAGGCTTACATTTCACTTTAAAGAAATCAATTTGCCTTGAGCCTTCCTTGTTTACAGTGATGTAGTTATTTTCACAGAAGAGATTGTGGTGGATTTTAGCTGCCCATTATCTAAGTAACAAGAAATATCATTGTTTGCTGCAGGTTTCTCTCTAAATACCAGAACCTATACACAAAGAGGGAAAAGGGGAAAGGTCCTAGTGTAGTTTTCTGAGAATCTTTGCATACCCACTTTAAAATGGTTTAATTTTAAGCATATTAAGTGTAGGGTGCCTACTTTCTAGGATTAATTAACAGAAATAAGGTGTCAGTTGTCTACTCAACACTTCAGTATTTATGTATATAACTTCAACATTTCTTTCTGAAAGTCTGCATTGTAACAATTTCTGACTGCATCAAGACATTTGGAAGACATTCACTAGAATCTGGCTCAGGCTGCACAGGGAAACCAAGACCTTTGCTGCATCACTAAGAGAAAGTGCTGAGCTCCCTGCAGGCTCCACTGGGGTGGAAACTTTCTGACTAGGATGCAAAACAAAATGGGGCCACAACCTGGGTCACAGGTAATAACATCCCAGGCTAAAAGGAGGTGATGTACCAAGCTCTCCAGTGAGCTCTGGCCCAGCAGAAGGATTTTGTGGTCACTGTGCAGGTTTAATTCCTCTAGTCTCAGGTTTGAGACTCTGTATCACTCTGCTGTGGATTTGACAGACATGGGTTGGGAGGCCTGGAAAAACTGAAGCCAGAAACTGCCAAGAAACAGCATCAGTCATCAAACAGCATCAGTCATCAAAAGTGAGACAGATGTTTTTCCTGAAAGGTGAACAAGAAGGCTTGGGGACCCCCTACTTGATCCTCTACAGCTTCCTTCACCCCTTAGCACATTCATTCTTTCTTTGCCCTTTTTCTGGTCCATGGGATCCAGACCTGAGGCTGAACTATCACGCAGTGCAATATCTCTGTCTCAAATAACAAGTTTGTCCTTTGTATTCCTGCTATTTGATTCAGCCACCTATTTTGCTTCTCCTGGTTATTTCAAGGTTGTTTTGTCTCACTGATATTGTTCTGTCTTACCACACCTTTGAAGATGCTGTCCACCTTCCTGGATCCTCTCTCTTCTGCTGGGCACATCTTCTTGTTCTCCATCCAGGGTTGTCCTAGGGCTGAGCTGCGAAGTGGGAGCTAGGGAGGAAGGAGGGAAGGAGAGAAAAGAGCAAAAGGGCACACAGAGACCGAAGGCAGGGAAGAATCTCAAAGTAGAGCCATATGGGGAAATAATATTCCCAGGAAAACTCTCAAGTTGGCATTTTGTTAGAAAACACGAGCTTATAGGCCTTGGCTGCTTCCAGGAGTAAAACTTCTCCCAAAATTAGCTTTGGAACGTGAATGTTACCTGCAATCTGTACGTGCCTCTCCATGGCCTGTCACTTCTGCATGCATCAGCAACTAATTAATTGAGGAGTTTGGCCAGTTGGACAACCAAACCACAGAAATACTTGGTAAAACTAATTCCAGGAGTGCTTAGAAAGAGAACCTCTTAAGACTATGAGAAAATGTCCTGGTTTTTGAAGTCTGCAGAGTTAATTAGCAATGGATGGGAGCAGTCTGCACTCCTTTTTGTCCCTTGATGCCCAGCATATGACATGAGGCTGGCTATGGGTAAAGCAGCCAGGGAAGATAAGGACTGAGCACAGCAGACAGCTGATGCTGCAGAAGGGATCTGGCACTGGATATCACTTTGTGTTCCTCAACTGACTTCTGATAAAATTCCCATAACTTCCTAACTGAAGTACACATGCTAACAACAGAAAATGAGGGAAATGAACCTTTATGGTGATAACCTGCTCTCATGGCATTCTCTAGTCAAATGTCTGCCCCTCTTGGAGTCTGGACTTGCAGCCAGGAGTGAGACAACATTTCATTTTCTCCTCACCTTCATCTGCAGGCTGTGACCAGGAGCAGGATGCCCCTTGGTCTCAGGCAAAACTGAGAACAACAAACAAGAACCAGCAGAAAGGGGAGGGGGAGGGGTGAATACAGTGCTATAAAGATGCTGATGAACTGTCTTTATCTTCATTAGTAATTCTCCTCTTTGGCATCAGCAGAAATAGCAAAATTAAAACCCAAAAGAAAGAAGCCCCCAGAAAGTTGTCTCTTCAATTTAAGCATAGGACAATTAGGCAGAGTTTGAAACTTTTTTTTACCTTCAGAAAGTAAAAGTTAAGTTATTAAGGTGTCACACTCCAGTGCTCACAGTCCAAACATGGTGCTTTATTTCAAAATTTAAAAGCATAGAGGTCTGGCTTCCACAAACAGTCTCCTGGGACAGTTCTGTTTCAACAAACAACTGCATCTTCCAGCAACTTTGATAAAAGACTGAAAAGAGAAAACCAGCTAGCTTCTTTTGGTGAGCAAAGTTCAGGAACTATACAAAAGAAAAAGCAAAACCTGGGGAAGGGGAATGTGGGAAACAAGTTGGATAGATTCTAGTTCTGTAATCTGACCTGTTGCCAGGACCTTCTGGAGATGCTAGTGCCATTTTTGTACTTTATTATTTGATATATAAGTTTTGCTCCACAACACGCAGCTGCCCAGTAGGATCCTTGCCCAGATAAAAAATGCAGTGAGGTTCAGAGGACAAAGGTTCTTGCTGTAATCAAAATCTGAGCCCATTTTGTTGTCTGGACAATGAAGAACTTCTAGAAGGGAAGGACTGGTCATTATTTAAGATGACTGCACCAATCTCCCCTCTTATAAAGGAAAGAAATTGAAGATGTACCTCCACAAAACTCTTTACATGTAACCTTCCACTGATGCCTGCACCTGGGTCTGCTTTCCCATCTCCAACCAGGCTCTGGGGATTGATGGAAAAGAGCAGATCTGTTCTGCTAATTCTATAGTACCTTGGGTGCAAGATACACATTGCAGTGGTTGGTATTTGTGCTAGTTGCTTCGTGTTAGTTACATTGTCTGTTTGCTTGGGGTGGTGATGTGCTGCCCTCATGCAGCTGCCCATGTGCATTGAGCATAGTCACCTCCATGGGCTTTTTGGCCTTTCTAAGCCAGGAAAGTTCCCTGTGTGCATGAAAGTTCCTCAGTAGCATGAGCTGCATCCTCTCCTCTCCACACCTGTCCTTTCTCCTTCTCATTCTGCCAAAACCTCTGATGATGATGATGTTGTTGAGGCTTCTGAGTTTGTTACTAAAGAGCCTGAAATTCATTGGCAATTCTGACCCTGGCAAAGGGGACATAATTGAGTTGTCATTACTTTCTCTGCTCCAGTATACTCTGGATCATCTCTCAGCCAGCTCCCGGGAGCTCACTCCTAGCCCAAAATGCTTCAGCCTTGCTGGCAGTAGGGACCCCGCTTCTGCCCAAAGCAGAAGTCTGGGACAGAGGAGACTGAGATGTGACCAGGCATCAGGGGAGGGAAGTTGAAAAGCCCTGAGGAACCCTGTGGAAAGGCTCTGACGTGGTGGTCTGCACTGGTTTCACTGCGCTGCTCTTTGCTTGCAGTGCAAACCGGTGCTGTAGCTAGAAATGAGAGCCTGGATGGAGTCTCTTCCACTAACGGAGGTACCAGGGGAGATGTTCTACAGTCCATCTCACCTTGTAAGGAATTCATCTACAAAACGGGGAGAAGGGACAGGGTGGAACTGTAAAAAATCACAGAGCTTATGAGAACAAGAGAACTTGATGCTGCTGCCCCTAATGGAGTGAAGAGTCAAATTTATAAACAGTAGAGATTAACACAGACTGGTATTTGCTTCCCATGTTTTCCTGTAAAATAGCCTTCTCACTTTCTGGCAGAAAGCCTGTGTAGAGTGCAGTGGGTGTCCTGCTGTGAGTACAACTTGGAACATGGTGCTTGATCTCAGTGCTGGGTTGCCGTGGGGGCAGGAGCTGCACTGTGCAGTTTACAGTGAACCCCTTGGACAAAGAGCATCACCTCTGTGGCCCAGAGCACCATCACACCCCTGGCTTTCCCCTGCTGGAATTGTATCACACATCTGGGGTGAGGCAACTTCAGCCAAACCTGTCCCTCCACTGACTCCTTTCACAATCTGATTGGTGGGTCTGGTTTGCTTGTGGGTTGTGGCAAAGCACTGGCACCTGCAGGTGTCTCCACACTGCCCTCCTTATGGGGAATCATCTCCTGCTCTTGTTTGTGACTCCTTTGTGCCAGGTCCAAGGGAGGAAAGGGGTCTCCCTGAGGACTTCAGTGCTGGCATGCAGGGTGATGTCTGGCAAGCCACAGCGGCAGTGACCCACAGGCAGCATCTCCCTGCCCACCATCCCTTTCCTGCCAAAGAGAAAGGGAGCAGGGTCTGTCAGGGCCTATGGCCTCTTGTTTCTTCCCTCTCCATCAGACACCTCCCACACATACCAGGAAAATCACAAATCTACACCTTGAGAGTCGCAAATATTTTTGATAGCTCGTAGCAGAGCTGGACAGGATGGGGTGAACAAGGGACATCATCAGGCTTTGCTGATGGAGAGAAAAAAAACCAAAGAAAGAACAAAGTGGCTCCTGTTTTGTTTCATCTCTGGCAGCCAGTGGTGATCCATGATTGACAATGGTGCTGCTAACTGGCCACTGAAGAGCGCTCTGAAAAAAGAAGACAAAATCTTCTGTAGTCCCCTTAGGCATCCCAGGTGCCCTCTGAGGGAAGTGGGGAGAGGGATGAGCTTTCCTGGGCAATTGCTTTGTCCCACAATGATTTTTCCCCTGCTCTTCTGGGCTGAAATCTGCCACCTGCTGCTCAGTGGAGGCTGCAGCGAGTGGAACCAGCAATGGGTGAGCAGAGCACCCTTTCTCTACACCAGCTTAACTCTGGAGCACCAGCATCTTTCCTAGTAAGCAGAGAGACACAGATACCATGCTGACTAAAATACACAACTTGATGACTGGGACAGTACCTAGTAAACTGGGCATGGGTCAGCAGCAGGCAAATTGGGTAAGGCTTGGTCACAGCACAGGGCACTTTGCTCACAAGCCGTATGCTCTGCCTGCACATTTCCTTTCTTTGTTGGTGTTGCTGAACTGCTCAGTGCAGGGGATGGAGCAGGTCTGCATTTCCAGCGTACACGTCTGGGTGGTGCACAGTTCTCTGGGGAGAGGCTGGAGCAGAGCATATCCCTCTGCAGCCCTTCCTGCTGCCTCCTGCCTGCGGGGTGCCCAGGGCTGCTCTGCCTCCCCACAGCTCTGCAGGTGCCAGCAAGAGGGGAGCAGGGGGCTCTCGGGAGCGAGAGCTGCTTTTGCTGGGTGGTTGCTGTGCTTGCTAAAGAGCCTGCCTGCCCTCCGTTCCCACGCTGCCTTCCCCCTCTCCATGGAATTGTACAGTAGAGGATAATGATGTGATGGCCACCTGCCACAACAGGGTGTCTGAGGACATCTGTTGGTGGAATTCCTTACTCGAGTGCTCTGCAAGATAGGAACAATGTGACTGCATGTTTCAAGGCACTGTGGCCTTCCCTGTGTCAATTGCTTTTCCCTCTGCCCTGATTTGGGGATTTGCTTTGCTCCTAGCTTTGAAGGAACCCATCCAACCTGATGCCATCACCGTAGCAGCCCTTGGGGGAGAGGCAAATATCTATTGCAACTTCTTGCTCTCAATGGATGTTTTGCAAGTCACCTGGCAAAAAAGAAATGGGATTACCCTCCAGAACATGGCCACCTACAGCCCAATACACAGGCTGAGGCTAATAGGGTCATTTCAGAAGAAGGTGTGTTTCACTTGAGCAACCCCAAAGGCCTCAGCTATCACCCGCCAAAATCTTACACTTGAGGATGACTCTTATTACAGATGCATTTTCAATGTGTTCCATCATGGCTCCTTCAGCAAAGAGATACGCCTTAACACCCAAAGTTTGTTTTCCACTAACATCTTCTCTCTTTCTGGCACTCAGTTTGGGTCTGATGTAATCAGGAGGTGGGGATGTCATTATACTATCCACCACATGCAGATTTTCTATGCAGCAGCATCTCCTTGGTGGATAGTGTCCAGATTGCCAGACCGGAATTACCACCTAACCAACTGTCCTTTTAATTGGACAATATGTGACAGGAATATTAATCAATTGACCTTATGAAAATTGAAGAATTACTGTACCTCGTGTGGTTTTTGCCATATTGTGTACCTGAAAGCTTTCAAGTAAAGATTTGCTTTTACATTCACTCTAATATTGTTTGGGAAGATCTGTTCTATTTCCAAGGCAACACTTTCCTCAGGGGAAGTGAAGGCAAATAAGCCAGCAGATCCTTTTGGGTAAAAACCATGTACACAGAGAGAAACACACCCAGCTTTGACTGTATACTCACCACACAGTGTAAAAAGCATCTTCTCTTTTTGCTGCCAGCAATTTCTGAGCTCACAGTGGAATTCTATTCCCTCCTGCCCACTGAGGGCCTCCTTACTGCAGTGTGTTCAGCAACAGGAACAGCAACAGCTTAGCCTACCCCTAACATCACACTGCCTCTGGATGACAGAGGCCTGGAGGAGACACCACGTCCAAAACACGAACAGAAGAGTAACAGTGGCAAGCAGACTTAACCTTCTCTGCCAACCACGTCCATGCCTTGTTCTGCCTCCTCCAGCACCCACAAGGAAGGAAAATGAAGGCACTTCACCTGGAAAAAGGAAGGGAAGGTAGGCTGCAGCTGTGTGGAAATGTGTAACATGCAGTGGGGAGCTCCTAGGGAAGGATGTATGATTGTGGGAGGGCAGCTTGTACTTACATAGGTCTTGCTAGACAACTTTCTGTGAGGTCAGATCTCATGCTAGATGAAGATTTCAGGATTTGAAACCCACCAGAAGACTCCTCCCTGTGGTACCTTTGTGTGTGTGTGGTGGATGTGTGTACATATAGATGGAATAAATATGTACATGTGTGTATACACAGGATGTCTATATTTCCACATAATGATTTATGTAGAGGAGCAGTACACACAGCTGGGGGAAACAAGCAGAACAGGCTTCTGGCAGACAAGTGCTGGGGAAAAACGTTTCACATAGATTATCCTGCTGGAGGATATGTGTCAGGAAGGATGGCACACTTCTCTTGTGATAAACCGTCTTTCAGCAAAAGAAACACAAACAGATCAAGAGTAAAAGTTCTGGGTTTTGATACAACCTGATACCAGAGAAGTGTGAGACAATATCAGTATTTATTTAAAAACATAAAGTAATCCTTCATCTACACTGTTCCTTTCTCTCCTTCAAAGAACAAATGAGCACAAAATGCTGAATGTTGCACTCTCGGTCTCAGCCCCTGGAAGAGGACAGCAGAAACATATTGGCATCACTTCATGTTCTGTGTGAACTTACTGGTTTCTTTTTGTAGATGTTCAGAAGAGCGCAGTCATCATCACATTAATATTAACAGCTGTGTTGCTCTTACCAGTTTTGACATATTGTGTCATGAGACTAACACAGAAGGAACAAGAATAGTTTCCCTTTTCTTGCAAATGAGGTGCCTTACCTCTGTTCATCTTGCAGTTTGCCTTTCTCTTTCTTCTTGGTATTTTTATACTGTTCTGGAAACCCATCCAGCTAGTAACGGCATCATTAAAACAGCACAATTCACTCTAAATGACAAGGGCTATACTAAGCATCCTGTGACTAACTGATGGTGTGGTTTTTTCCCAGGCAGAAGACACACGGTGCACCCAGAACTCCTGCAAAGGAGACAGACTTATAGCAAGACCTAGGTGAGAGAGCCTCTCTGAGCCTGCACACACTGAAAGACCAGCACTTCACTCATCAAAACGAGGTAACACAAACACCCAAGGCTTCTAGTGATTATTCACATCCTCCATTAGGGGTCTCTGTTTGCCCTGCCATGTCCTTGCTGCATGGGACAGCCACGCTGGGTAGATGACACAATACATGTGCCCCATGTGCCCCTCTAGCAGCAGTCAGGAAAAACTGCTTAATGTTTTGCTCTGCTGCCCTGGAGGGTGCAGCAGAAAAGTTAGTCAAAGTTATTTAGTTGCAAAGGCATGGAAGAGACACTGGAAATGTCCAGCAGGGCAGATGAGATGTCCCTTCTGGACAGGCCAGGGAGCCCTGCAGAGCTTGGCTGCTGTAAAGAGCAGCCTCACATAGAAGTTTCCCCACAAGGGTCTGCCCTGCCCTCCTCCTGGTGCCGACTCAAAGGTGCTTTGGAGGGCTGCTGGCACCCACAGACAAAACCAGTAACTGGTCACAGCTGGGAATCCCTCCTGCTAGACACTGCTCTGACCTCCCATGTGCTCCCTGTTTTCCCAGCAAGCTCCTGGTGCTCCTGTGCTGTAACTGGGAACCTAATGTGGTTTGACACTGGCCAAATGCCAGGCCCCCACAAAAGTCATTTGCTCACCCTCTCCTGCTACAGTTGGGCAGAGGAGTGGGAAAAAAATTAATGAAGATCTCATGAGTTGAGATAAGGACTGGGAAAAAACAGGACAAAACAGCTTCAAGTTAAAAGGTTCAGGTAAATTTATTATTAACAGAGTTAGAGGAGGATAATGAGAAGTAAAATAAGCCTTTAAAACACCTTTTTTCCTCCCCAGCCCCTCCCTCTTTCCCACTGACAGCACAGGGAAACAGGGCATGGGGGTTTTGGTCAGTTCGTCACCTAAGATCTTTTTCTGTTTGCTCAGAGAGAGCTGCGCCATGGGTCCTTCCCACAGGAGACAGTTCTCCATGAACTTCTCCATTGTGGTTCCAATCTCACAAGCAAAAGCTCCGCCAAAACTACTGCAATGTGAGTCCTTCCCACGGACAAACAGTCCTCCTAAAACTGTTGTGGTGTGGATCACTTGTCCATGGGGTGCAGTTCTCCAAGGATAGGCTGCTCTAGTTTGGAGGCAAGGGCTCTTTCTCTGTTTCTGGAAGCAGGAGCCCTCTTTCTCTGTTTGGGTTTCCCACTGGATCACAGCTTTCCTTGGCACCCACCTGCTCCAGCTTGAGCATTTTTCCTATGGGCTGTGAGTGGATCTCTACATCCCCGATGGACCTCATGGGCTGCAGAGGGACACTTTGTTTCACCACAGCAGCTTGCAGAGGAATTTTGGCTCTGATGCTTGGAGCACCTCCTCCCCCTATTTTTTTCCACTGACCTTAGTGCTGCCATGTTGTTTTCCCTCACATGTCCTCACTTCCTCCTCTTCTCTGACTAGAAGAAAAACTGCTGCCCAAAGCTACCATTGCCAACAAGTTCCACCAATTCAAAGATTCCTACAGGATCCCACAGTGCTGACAGGCCTATTTTTTCTAGGCTCCACGCTGGGGACTCGCTCACCATGTTTCCGTGCCGGCCATGCG